>JARYHS010008075.1:183226501-183276442 GCA_031002005.1 Vandiemenella viatica
ATAACGACAATTGGGGAATTACCTTCATTCAAATAAAGTGGTGATTTCATAGTCGGCACCCATGGAAGTAAATTAAATATTTTCTTAAAAAAATTAAAAATTCTCATTCCGTCTATTGTAACGACGTATGGTAATATTTCTGGTCGGAAATTAAAGTTTGCATCCCCCTACGACATACTTACCGTCGCTACCAACAGTTGGCCCTCTAACTGTTTCGAGCACTCGAGCAGGTTGTGCTCTCCTACCACTTCACTCAAAACAAAACTCACTTTATTTACTGTACTTCTTTCCTCTTTTATCAATACTGTTCATTTCTCTTAAATATTTCAATGAGAGGTATTATTATCGTACCAATAATAATACTATGTACCAATTATCTTCATTTATTGCGATTTTGTTGGAAAACAAAATTAATTCACAAGTTCTGCAAATACTATCAAAACTCTTTGCACAACTTTCATACCACTCAATCATACAGTCGAGACTGCTGCCTCACTCCCTACAAACCTAAATCATGACTATACTGTTACGAGGCCTTGCGTGGTACAGCTGTAAAAGTAACGAGAAATTCTATACCCGTATGTATTCGTTACTAAACCAATCAGTATCCGTTACTTTCGAATCGCTACTCGTTACTTTTGATACATTCTAACACTACCATGAAGCATCGCATCGAGTCGAGTCGCGTCGCACAAGGGACGACTTCGAGCGTACTTGGTGAAGTTGAAGTAAGTTTTATTCAAAAATATTTATGCAACAACTGCGGAACATGGCCTACAACAAAATTACTGTTGAAGTAAGTTGTTTATTTAGTAAAATAAGTTTAGGTAAGGTTTTCGTTAGGATAACACTTAATGTAAAGTAATTAGCACGTGGATCTTACGGTAAACGTCTGAATGCATACTTGATTTGCTAAATGAGTATTATAAACGAAAGAATAATCTAATTTCAAAACAAACACCTGTTTGCATACAAAAAATAAAGACCTGACCTTTCACCTGACTGTGAAATGTCTAGTGACAATAAATAATGACGGTTATTGTTTTAAAGCAGCCTGCTCAAAACCCTGCATACAAGCCCGATATGATAATGGGACATGTATTTAACAAATATTAAAATATTACAATCTCATCAAAGTATTTCGTTTTTAAATAGGAGTTTTCACCACCTTTAATGTTTTCATTTATTTTTGTAAATTCTTCATCTTTTTGTGATTAGATTCCTAATTGTTGTTGCGTCGTGGTTACAACAAACATTCAACCGTACCGCATCTTTGAAATAAGGACTGTAATTAGAAAATATTATAGATCGGGGTTGGCTGGTTACATTGGCATATATGTCATACCACGCGCATTAATACTTTCATTGAGTCGCGACATAAACGTTACGCTCAGCTTATTGCAACAGCGATCGGAGAGTAAACGAAAAAACATCTACATAGAAACAATATAAATAAACAAAAATCAAAGAATAATTAAAATGACGATTAAATCGAAATATACACTTTTCTTTCACTATTCTAACAATTTATTTCTTTACAGTTGCTTAAGCAAACAGAACTTTCATTACATCATGTTCATATCCTCGATTTTGGAGAAAATTTCTCTGGCCGCTGTTAATCAAATACAGGAGTTGGAGGGGGTGCAGAGAAGGGCTGCAAGATTTGTCTTTGGAAATTATCGCAGAACACAATCGGTAACTAATATGATAAAGGAGCTGGAGTGCGATTCATTGGAGAATAGGAGGGTGAAGAGAGTCATGGGAGTGTACAAAGCCTATACTGGTGATGAAGCATGGAAAGATATTGGTGGGAAAATTAATAGAGGAGCTTGGAAGGGTAAGGTTGAGCATGACCACAAGCTGGCACTTGATTTCAGGCATAAGGGCGTGGGATAATTTTCTTTTGTGGGAAAGGGACTGAGGGACTGGAATAAATTGCCAAGAGAAGTAATGAATAAATTACCAGAAACACTGGAGGAATTTAAATTAAAAATTAGTAGAGGGAAAAAGTAGGTTAGAAGAGGTAAGGAGAAAGGGGTGTGTGTAGGGAGATTGCCACCGGAGCGGGCGCTCCATCGCAATACAGGGCGTTCGCCGGAAAACGCTACCCTCCCAGTCTGTTGCCGTCGGCAACTTGCTCGGGCAGTAGACCCAGCAGTTTCCGCCACACGCCACCGTGAATCACCGCACTGTTTAACACCTCCGCTGCCCCAACAGTGCAGTGCAGTGACCCTTACATTGTTAAGAACGGTTTCATTGCATTGTAGATAGTTTGTGACTTCAGTCTCTTATTAATCAGTGTTGTGAATAAACGTTTCTTTGCGGTTTGGCTGGTTTGGGGCTTCATACTCTTATTAATCTGTACCGTGTTTGAGTGTGAGTAAAATTATGGTACGTTACAGTTTGCAACAAAGAATATTTCTCTACGATACATATGTGAAGAAGAAGTCGTTTAAAAAGTGTCACAGTAAATTTCGTCGCGAATTTCCTGGCGCTTTACTGCCAGCTAAATCAACAATTCTGCGTCTGGTTAAAAAAGTAAGAGAAACGGGTTCATTTTTTAACAAAAAGAGACTGTCGGTCAACCGTATTCTCACAGAGGAGAAAATTGACGATATCGCTTTTCGACTAGAACAGTCACCCAAAAAATCATTAAGTCAGTTAGGGCAGCGTATGTCTCGAAATATGTTCAGAAGATGTGAAATGTGCATTTCACAAGAGGGTCAACACTTCCAGCATCTTTTATAAGGTAAGCTAATGAATTACGTCACATTTAAATGCTTAGCACACAAGTTTATGAAGTTTATGAAGCGTAATTATTATGAAATAGTCCGCGGCCGACGGTCGAACAATGCCGGAAACTGAGCGCTCGCTCGCCGGGAGCAGTTTCTTCCTTGTAGCGCTAACAGTGGGTTGCGTTTCCCGGCGAACGCCCTGTATTATAAATTATCATTCGGCAAAGATTGAGAGTGGCGGAAACGATGACCAAGCTTATTCTTTTATTAGCACTGATATCGACGCCGCTGTTACTGTGACAGGGCGCGTTTGTAGGTTAGTGGAAGGACGAGTTAGGCCCTTCGGTCAGTTCTCCAGGGCTCGCATGCTGCCATCTATCGATCGGCGACGGCGGGAGCTCCGAGGCCCAGGGATTTGAGCCGCTGCGGAGAAAGCCGGCCGGAGTGAGTTAGTCGGCGTCAGGTTGGCAACACTGCTTAGATCAGCCCATCACATGTCTCCCGTTACAGGAGCTGAGATAAGGCACACGTGACTGCCTAATCTACAAACTGTCATTATTATAATATTACCCCGCGATTCACTAACAGCGTGTGGCGGAGGATGCGTTGCACCTATCTGGAAGGGTAATCGTTTGGAAGAGATAAACGGGATAAGGCAGTAGCCGCCCATGGGCTGTTATTAGGAACCATCCCGGAATTCGCGTGGAGCGATCTGGGAAAATAACGAGAAAACCATGTGAAACCAATATCAGGATGGGCGAAGTGATTTATCGAGAACTACTTCGGTCAGATTTAAAGTTTACTCTCCCACTAAATCTTTCCTATTCCATTCCCGAATCGCTCATGGAAAAAATGGATAGAGAAATGAATCGGCTCTAGCCCTCATTTGTCTTATCTTATTTTTGCGGTCATTCCTAGATAAGAATGTGGCTGGTAGCAATATTTGTTTGCTGTCATTCCGAAATAGGTCAGTGGTAAATTTTTCAATTAGCTTCTGTCGAGAGCAATGCCTTTGGTGTTCCAGGTCTTCCCAACCTAACTCCTTCAACATCGCACTTACGCTTACCCTCCAGTTATACAGGGTGCTTCAAAAAAATGTATACACACTTTGAACTTCCATAGAAAATTTATTTACCGTTCTACAAAGTTAAATTTCAGGAAAATAGAAAGCTAAAAGTCCAATGTAAATCAAACATAAACAACAAATGTTAATACTGTTCAAATTGGTGACCTGCAGCATCAATACAATTCTGAGTACGAGTCACCACAGATTCTGTACATCGTATCAAAACGTCCAATGAGATTTCTCTACACACTGCTTGAATCTAATTCCAAAGAATGTCTAGGTTACGTGGTTTACGTTTGTACACCTCATCTTTTACTGTGCCCCACAAGAAGAAATCCAGTGGTGTAAGGTCTGGAGAGCGTGCTGGAAACTCGATTGGCCCCCTGCGTCCTATCCACCGGCCCGACAAATTTTGATCCAGGTAAGCTCGTACGTCCCTGTGATAGTGCGGCGGAGCACCATCTTGTTGAAAATAAAAATCATCATTACCGTATAATGCACGAATGGCAGGAAATATGGAATCAGCAAGCATTGTTAGGTAATTAATACCAGTTACAGTGCCTTCAAATCGAAAAGGTCCAATGAGTCCCCTTGAAGACAAACCGCACCACACATTTACACCTGGAAAATTTACAGCTTTTTCAATTGTAATGTGAGGATTTTCTTCACCCCAGTAAACACAATTGTGCCTATTGACAGTTCCATTAAGTTTGAATTGGGCTTCATCCGACCAAATGATGCTACCCATAAATCCCGGTTCACGTATCACCATCTCCTGAATCCATTCACAAAATTGCAACCTTCTATCTGGATCGTCTTCACTTAGCTGTTGCACCAGCCTTGGAATGTAAACACGATACTTGCCTCTCTTCAGAATGCGTAGCACGCTGCTAGCACTTACATCACTTTCACGTGCCCCTTGCCTTGAAGATTTGTTAGGAGAGCGTTGAAACAGTTCCAAGACTGCCATTGATGACTCATCACTTGTAGCTGTTCGAGGCCGACCTGAATGACCTTTATGCACATCACACACTGTTCCATGAACTTCGAACTTGTCTCGTATGCGTGTAATTGTTAATCTTGAAGGTGGTTCTGTATCATACTCCCTTCTCCACTGTCTTTGAACTTCATTTACATTCTCAAACTTCCAGTACCACTTAATAACCTGCTTACGTTCTTCAAAACTCAAACGTACGTCCCCCATGTTGATATTACAAATTCCAACTGATAATATAACATAGAGGGACGATTATGCTGGCACCTGGCGAAGAAATATAACACTAGCCTTGTAGAGCGGGAAAACAACAATAGTTTAAAGTGTGTATACATTTTTTTGAAGCACCCGGTATATACCTGTCACGTATCTGGTGGCTCTTCTTTGGACCTTCTCCAAAGCCTCCATTAATCCCTTTTGATGGGGACCCCATACAGAACAACGAGATTCTAAGTGAGGACGCACTAGTGACTTGTATGGAATCGATTTAACTTTCGATGTGCATTGTTTTAAATTACGACCTAGAAATCGGAGCATACGATTTGCCTTTCCAATTACCTTCTCAATACGTTCATTCCACAACAAATTATTACGAATTGTTACACCTAGGTATTTAGCGGAACAGGTAGGGCGTATTTAGTGGAATGGTTCCGGAAAGTGACAGGAAATTTGTAGCAATGTAACTATCACCGGAGTTTGTAGAGCATTTCACGTCTGTCGTATTTACGGTTCTGAAAGAACAAAACATGAAATATGGTTTAATCTTCAGCAGGTGATTGGCTGGGTTTACACACCACGACCTGGTAATGTTACGTAGTGTGCTACGAGTTGAAAGGGGTTAACGTCAGTAATACCAACATAGATACCTCAATAACTCAGCTAGAAGCTCGATAATAAAAAGAGCCTGTAAATCTATTCAACCTTCGCCTCCCCTCTCCTAAAACAATAGATTTTTGTTGGATTGTTAAAATGAAACACTCAGCGAAGAGGAAATACAAAGACAGAATTGAAGAAGCAATTGGATGTTTTGGCTGTTTCTACAATTGCAAGTTAATGAGTTATATAAAAGTTAATTTTACGCTCATACAGTCTGATTTTGTTTCTTTTTATCTTTACGTCGCCTTTGTTTCACTCTATTTTAATATTTAATTAAACTGCAATGGGGCGCACACTCCGGTGGCAATTTCCCTACACACGCATCTTCCCCCTTTCATGCACCCACCAACATTTGCCCTCCTCAAATTTCAACTTTAAACTCTTTCAACGTTTATGGTAAATCATTCATCATTTCTCTTGGTAACTTATTCCATTCTCTGACACCTTTAACTAAAAAAGAGAATCTTCCCACACCCTTGTGACTGAAATAGAGTGCCAGCTTGTGGTCATGGTCATCTTTTCCCTTCCGTGCATTACTTTAAATTCTTACACCAATATTTTTCCATGCCTCATCACCATTATACGCTTTTATACTCCGATGACCCTCTTCACCCTCCTCGTGAGTTCCAAAGAATCCCATTCCAGCTCTTTTGTTATATCTGTTACTCATTGCATTCTGCGGTCTTATCGAGAAACAAATCTAGCAGCCCTTTTTTTGCACCCTCTCCAACTCCTGTATTTGATACGCAAAATGTGGGTATCATACTACACTACCATATTTGAACAATGGTCTGACCAAAGTTTTGTAACCCAATTACTTCTTGCGTACATCCCCTCATCACTCTCTCCAACAAGTGCAGAATTTTGAAAACTTTTGCTACTACCTGTTCAATGTGTACTGCCCAGTTAAGCTTGTTATCAAATGTAATGCCAAGATATTTACATTTCAAGTCTTCAACAAGCCATTATTTCCCTACCTTATAATCATAATCAACTTTTAGTTTTTTATTTGTGTATCTAATAAGCTGAAACTTCTTTGCATTTATCTCCATCCCATGTTTAGCAGCCCAACTAGATATCCTGTCCAGATCACCCTGCAGCTGTTTACAATCCTCTATCGTTTTGATTCTATTATATAGCATTATCTCATCTGTAAACAATCTAATTCCTGATAGTAAACAATCATCACAAGAATCAGTTCTCACATGGATATAACTGTTTATGAAGGCGTTGTGTGAAAAGTCCCTACAGTTTTCTTGTATTCGTATAAGAACTTATCTGGCTGACATTAAATATACTTTATAAGAGTACCAGTGTGTTGGTACTGTTGGGTAAAGGCGGGGTTGGTACCTTCCTTCTCTTTCTCCGCGTGTTTGTACATTTTGGTGGAAGTTGTTGCGTTTGGTCGTGTATTTCTGCCGAGTAACTGTTCTCGCCGCCCTGGGTGTGTTGCGGGTCGGCGTGCCGTGTATCGCTGAGGGGCCGCTGCCGTGTCAGGCGCTATCAGCAGGCGCTATCAAGATGGCGGCACGACAGGTGGCCAGGCGCCTTATCGCATGCTGCAGCGGCACCAGGCGTCAGAACAGACCAGCGGGTGCATTACAACACTTGTTCAAATGACACGAGCAAAGATAATAATAATAATTCCGTGTGGTCGTGATGACCTGGTGACAGGTTTTCTGTTGGCTGCGTTTTCCGTCCCTGTCTTAGCCGCCTTAACCTGACCCGGTAGTGCTACCTGGTACAGGGGACCTACAGTTTAACGTGGAATCAGAACCTCGGCAGCGTTCTGGCGTACTTCACACCACACAGCAAGCTGTGCCAGAGGTGAAGGTCGGGTTAAGGGTCTTTGGGGGGGAGGGACGTCCATTAATTACGTGAGGTATTTTTTTCCGGAAATTTGAACCTTCCTTTTCTGGCGAGATCTGGTGGGACCCCTCTTCCCCACCCCTATGGTGACGTGCGACTTGGAGGGAAACACGCCCCCCCCCCCCCCCCGTGCTAACGACTTGATTAATTTTGAATACCTTTTTTTGTTTTTTAGTTTTCCTGTTTTAAAGGGCGGTTATATCCCCCCTAACCTTGGGATTGATGTCGTTTGTTGACCTATTTTTTAGATCTACTGTTCTTCGAGGAATTAAAAAAGATGGCGTGATGTTTTGTTTATACCCCTCCCCCCCCCTTGATGAGATTTCGCCGGACGGCCTTCTCCCCCCTCCATATTTCACGTCACTTGATTAATTTTTTTAATAATTTTTTTAAATTTTATTTTCCATATACATTTTGACCCAGCATCTATAGGCTAAGCTGGACAGCTAAATCATCTTCACTAAAGACAATATTACATTGAAAATAATTACCATAATAATAAAAGTATAAAGAGAATCCTCTGAATTGAACTAGCAACTGAATTACGGAACAAGTTACAGAATGAACATCACAATCTAATATATCAGACTACAAGGATATATATGTATTTGAAAAATTCTCTCTATCCTACAGTATGAACAGCTATCTTCAACAAATATTAAGCGAGGAATTTGACTGTCCCATTTATAACTCTAGACCTCGTCAGATGTTTTCAGATGTCCAGATGGCCAGAACGGTAAAGAGCCCCGACTACAACCCAAGCCGTAACTCTCTTTCCTGCCGGCCTCGGTAGCGTGGGGGCTAGAGTGCTAGCTCCACGTACCGATGGTCGCCGGTTCGAGTGGGTGTTTAGGTTAAGTGCTGTCCTACAAACTGAGCGTTCACATTAAAAGTTGGATAGATTCGTTAACATTGACGATATATAAGATACACTGAGTGCTGGCTGAATAGCTACAGGCCGATTGCAAAAAAAGGAGACCCCAGCGCTTCAGGTTGTACCCTCCTGGCATGCATGAGGGACTCCAGCAGTCACTCAGGAGGGAGACTCCTCTGGGAAACTCGGAGGTCATTCGGCAGGTCACGGTGAATGTCTTCTTCGGTTCCAGCTCTAAGCTTTCTTCCGCTCCATGGATTTTTGCCTTTTCGATTTGAGAGGCCAGTTCTGCACTTTCATTCAGCAAGTAGCATAGTCTCTCAGATCGCAGTATATCGAATACCCTCAGACCTTGAAGCTGTTGTTGCTGTGTGAACCTCATCTCAGCTGTTGTTAATTAATAAACGCCCCCTTTGAAAAGCCCCGCCGAGACGGGGATTCGAACTGGAGACCTTTCGATCTCCAGTCAGACGCCTTAACCACTGAGCTGCCAGACAACCTACAAGCAAGGATAATTGTGACATGTCCAATTTCTACAACAAAATATCTATCCAAGCTTTCAGGTATTCAGCATTTAACATTATTTGCGCAATAAACATTTGATACTGCATTTAGCCAGCGTGGTGGGTTAGCTGTAACGCTCTATCCTCGAAATTGGGTGTACGCGGGTTCAAGTCCCCGTCCGGGCATCCAGATTTGGGTTTTCCATGGTTCCCCCAAATCACTCTAGGCCAATTCCTGGATGATTCCTTCAATAGGCCATGACCGAATTCATACCCATTCCTTGCCCCCATTCCTTTTCCGCCTACTATACACGAAGACGAAGGGCAAAGATAAAAATTGTAATGCTAGGCAAAGATATATATCAAGCTGGACGTTGCTATTTGTATGTTTACAATGACTAAATGCATTAATTAAGTCAAGGTTGAGAACATGTAATGATTAAGACTTATTCTTTGAAGGAGTTTCTAGAAACATACCTTAATATATCCTAAAAAAGTTTGACACAAGATAAGACACAGGAATGTTTATTAAAAAATCAGAGAAAATTTACACGAAAGTTAAGAAATTGTGGATATATCAAACAAATAAATAACAATTATTAGTTTTTGAAATTATGCTTTGCTTAGGAACTTTTTCACTTCAATAAAAATTTACATCATTTTTGACAGGATTTGTGGAGCCAATTATAAGTAGTAGAAGAATATCGCAGGGCACAGATAAAAAACATTATAATGCCAGCAGAGCTGCGATCTTCATTTACTCACTCTGAATCTGCTTTAATGATTGTTCATTCTGTTTACCTTCCGTTGCCCATTGAGGAATAAACAGCGAAAAAATGAACGATACAGTGGGATTTTACTAGGTAGAAAAGTAATTTTTTTTTAACACAACATTTGCTACGGTTATCGATACGCACTTTAACTAAATTTTCAGCCCCCCGCACATTGCTCGTGTAAAGGGATTTGCTTAGTTTTTGTGATAAGTCTCAAAAGTGAGGTGGTTAGGTTGAAATGCGACCCAGATCAGAAGAAAAATTTCGTCAAAGTCAAATTTGATAATGGATTATAATGTAAGTTGATGAGACAAATCGAAAGTGAAGAATACAAGTTTCAATATCTCAATGAGTTCACGAAATATCCTGTCTCAAACTTGAAGTTGTTTGGCTGAGATGTGGATTGGTCCAAAAAAATATTTCGCCAAAGCTTCAAGGAACTACACGCTAGATGCACAATGTGTGTTTTGTTTTCTTACTACCGATTGTGGTTAGGTTGAAATGTGACCTGAACGAGAATAAAAACAGTGCCAAAGGCACAATGCATTAGTTAATGCTAATAAAATGCCAGCTTGTTCACAGCATCTACAACGTTATGACGTCAAGCGCACGACCTTCCTTGGAAGCGTGATAATTGCCACAGATGTTTCCACTCACTGGCCGTAGATAATGTTTATGCAGCTTAAATTGCAAAAAAAGAGAGAAAAAAAGAAGAAAAGTATGTATTTCATTTAAAACCACATCCTAATTGTCGGTAGCTTTTTGTTTATTTATATTCGTTCGTTGTAGATATTTTAGTTATATTCTCTGTCCATAGATGTGCCTATTATTATTATTATTATCTGCAATTGGACCCTGTCGAATGACGCAAAGCCTTAACGATTCAGTTTTCTGAATTTCCATACAGCTGTCTTTTTTTCTCCGTAGATTCTCTTCCACTTCGTCCACGGTCTCTTAGCGACTTCGGTGGCTCTTGCCATTTGTTAATTTTTTGTCTGTACGTTTGTCTGTGATTTATGACGAGTTTGTATGGGCTTTTTTCTAGGTCTTTTTTTGATCTACTGGACCCAGGGCATTGTTTTTAGCGCCACTTCATTATTTTGTGAATTAGTCTTGTTGCTAGGGATCTATGAATATCTCCATAAAATCTTAATTTTCTTCTTCTGATGTCTGCCGCGAGGTTTGACAGTGTTCTTGTTGCTTTTCGAAATCTAAGTCTGTATCTGACATCTGTTTTTTTTTTTTTGGTCCGAGGATCTTTCTTACGATTTTGCGTTCTTTTTCAAGATGTTTTCTAGGTCACCTTTCCTGTGCAGTGTTAACGTTTCGCTGGCGTACAGGAATTCAGGTTTGATAACTGTGTTGTAATGTCTGACTTCTTTGTATATGGACAAACATTTTTTATTGTAGATGTTGTGAGTGTTTGTTGTAGATGTGGCTATTATATACCTATTTTTTTTTATCTGTGGTTTCGTTTAAATTAAAATTTTAAACCTTTCATACAGAAAATTATGTAGTTCTTCTTGTCCCGATATGGCCATCTGGGACCACGTTCCAATTTCAATTCTTCATCCTTTGTTGTTTTTTCTTCCTTTCAGTCCAATATTACTACATCATTTCTCTATGTTTCTTCCTTTTCTCCTCAGATCACTTCGGGGGTGGATTTCTTTCCTCTTCCGACTTGGAATCCTTCCAAACTTCTTTTTAAAGATCTCTTTTCATAATTTCCTCTTATCTTATTTCTTTCCAAATCTTTCTTAACCTCTTGAATCCAGATGGTTGTTGATTTTTTCCCCAAAGGTAACTGAATATCTTTTTCGTTAGTCTGTTATCATTCATTCTGTAGATATGTCCAAAAAAAACCAGCAATCTCCTTTTCTCTATTGATTCTGTTATATTTTCTATGTTCTGGTATATTTCCTTATTACTTCTTAATTTAAATAGTTCTGTTATTTAAACTGGACCCAAAAGTTTTCTTATGATTCTTCTTTCTAGTAATTCCAGTTTATCCAGTCTATAGTTCAACACTAGGCATTCACTAGTTTAGATACAGACATTCCGATTCCACGACAGAGTTGTAGAGCCTTATTTTAATATTTTTAGACTAGCACTTTTTGTTATAATTTTTTTGTGATATCATACGCTCTTTTCGTCTTGTGTATCCGTTCTTCTAAAACGGATTTATCTAATCCATTTTCTTGAATTATTTCACCAAGATATTTAAGTTTCTTTACCTTCACTATTCGCCTAATATCTGTCGTTGAAAATTTTGGAGCGTTTTGAATGTTTGTAACAAATTTGATTTTTTTTACTGAAATTTTCAAAAATGTTTTGTTGCGTATTGCTTCCGAGATTTTGATATGTGTTTTCGCATTTGTAATATTCTCTGAAACTATAGCGAAATCATCACCAAATACCAGGCACTTAATTTCAATACCTTTGTTTTTTTCTTGTATTTCATTCAAATCTACATTTTAATTATGAACGGGACAGTGCAATGGAATGAGGTGCGGTCAAAGTATATGCAACATAACATCATTACGAAATAAAACTTATAATAACAACCACGAAGAAATAAATTGCCCGAACATTCCATTGAACATGTCGTTAGGGGCTAGGTACCTGACAATATGTGTTTAACCTTGTCTATAGCTTCTGTAATTAGTTGATGGCGCTGGAGAAATAACCTATCAGCTTATTGCCCCGGCGCGAGTGTTTGCAGTTGATTAATGAACTGCCTAATTACTCGATTAATTACTCCAACCAAGTCGCCACTTAACCCGATGATAGTTCCCCCCGAAAGCCGTGAAGAGCGACGGCGATTTTAGTGGGCAATTAAAATAATTACGGAGCAGAAATTTCATGAATTAAACTTCTAGTCTCCATCATATTATTTTATCCCCCAAGAACATGCTGGAATAGCTGCTGAATATTCCAAAGACAAAGGTAATTTTAATTCTAATTTTATATTTTGCTGTCATCTATCTCTCGACTGGTTTGATGCAATCCTCCACCCCTTCCTATCTTGTGCTAACCATTTCATCTTAACATACCCCTTACAATACCCAATTATCTGCTTCATATATTCTAATCTCTGTCTTCCTCCGCAGTTCTTACCCCCGACTGTTCCTTCCACTAACAAGTTAACCAAGTCTGCATTTCTCAAAATATTACCTTCCATCCTGTTTCTTCCTTGACCTACTATGCTGTCTGTTCTTTCTGTAAGACAAATTCAACAAACTTCTTTCCTCGCCAATCATTTCCAAACCTCTTTCGGTTCATGCTTTATCCGTCCACATAATTTTCAGCATCCTTCTGTAGCACCGCATCTCCAATGCTTCAGTTTTCCTTCTGTCTGGTATTCCTAAAGTGTAAGCTTTACTACCATAAAATGCTGTACTCAACAAATAGAGTTTAAAAAAAGTTTTTTCTAAGTCCCAGGTCAATATTTGAAACTAAATTATTTCTCTTTTTCATGAAGGCTAATTTCGCAAGTGCTATTCTGCTTTTAACATCATTCCTGCTTCGGCCATCGGTTGTAATTTTACTTCTTAAGTAGCAAAATTCACTAACTTCTTCTGTCGTGTCTGACCCTATTTTTATATTTAATCTAACATTATTGGTATCATTTCTGCAACATTTCGTCAGTTTTGTCTTGCTTTGGCTTATAATTAGTCTAAAATCTTCCTTCAGTATTTTGTTCATGATATTCAGTAACTTCTCAATATCCTCAACCTGTTTTGTTTACAAGACAATGTCATTAGCAAATCGTAGCATACTGATTTTTATCTCCTTGAACACTTACGCTACATTCAAATATTTCTTTTTTTATCCTTTATTGCTTCTTGCACAAAGAAGTTGAATAGTAATGGGGAAGTAAATACCACGAAATAATTAAGACCCGATGAACTACGAATGGTAAGCTACTAGGGTACACCTTACATTCCAACCCACAGTTGCGTTTTTTCTGTTTCTTCAGGCGAAAGATCCCATCGACGTCGAGGTCATTAGAGGTATTGATGCAACAGACCTCTTCTTCTGCTTCCGCAACTGCGGATATTCTGCAATTTATTTCACATCCGTTTCCGCTTCCGTAACTTCTAAAATGGAAGTTTAAACAGCGGAGGTGCATCGTGGATGTATCGTGGGTAAAGCAATGCAGTTTGAGACGTCTGTAGGGATTTATATGGAGTATTTTTGGACTTTATTTTGAGCTTTACCGTAACATTTATGGAGTGTGGTTCAATATTAGGATATTCCCGTAGGGGATAAAGATTTCGACACATCCTCCGCGAGAGGACATAGTGCCGTGGCGTTGCACCAGAAGAAGCGCAGGTTTGGCGAAGTCTATAAATAGTAGTGTAAACACTAAGCCTGACTTTTTGCAAGTAGGACACCGGTCCAGAGCTAAGTTTTATTTTGTGGCGGTATTTGAGATTAACGTGTGCATCTAATTATTTTCCGCAACGAATCTGAGTTTGTCTTTTGTAATGTAGGAGGAGTAAGTTGGTTGGTTTATGGTTTTTTTGTTTTGTTCTATTTCGTCGAAAATGAGGGTTTTAGTATAACCACTACAATTAGTTTTTTCTCCGAAACTAGCAAACTATGTTTATATAAGTGAGGCCAGAAATGGGTTACGTCAGGGAAGCAATAAAATACCAACGAAATTATTAGTACTTAGTAGATGCGCAACTGCTAAAAAATCGTCACGTTTATCTTGCTGTCTAATTTCAAATGGGATTTTGTTCAAGTTTAGAAGCTGTGAATAAGCCATCGAGTATTTTTGAGTAAAGAGTATATATTATAAGTGTTCAACAGGTTTTCAAGTAATTGATAAAAACTGATACGAACTTTAGTTATTGGAAATAGCAAACTTCCAATGTTGCGAAATCTGTGTGTTACTAAAATAAATGGTTAGGAATTGTTGGAGAAAAGAATTTATTTATTATTACTTTTTTAAGAAATTTTTCTACAATAATTTAAATAATATAAAAGGGTGGTGAGTCTAAGAAATTTAAGGGAAAGCTGTGCGTTTAAGACTTGAGAGGAAATTATTTAATCCATAACGAACTTTTATCATTTAATAATTTTGAGATTTCCTTCTAATCTTTTGCGAATTTCAGAGGAAGGTTTGAGGTAACCTTCGATCGAAGGGAAAGCGCCGTATATTTTATAAATTACTTTGCTCTATCCCAGGTAGGGAGCAAGTAGGCTCACGTTAAGAAGAGAAGGTAATTCTTTAGTAAATGCACAGGCCAGTAGCTTCGTGAGGCTCAACTGCCTGGGTGACTGATCGTTATATTATATTCCTGTGAAATATAAGTGGCTCTTTCAGATGGCGAAACCTTCCAGCATTCTACTTTAAATATGTTAGGTTCTTTCAGAAGTTCTCAGGGTGTAAGTATGTTAATTGTGCAATACATAAGATTCAACTTTACATTCGAGCTGGTGTTGAATCTCAAGAGTCACTCCTATTACTTATGTTAAATTATATATATATATATATATATATATATATATATATATATATATATATTTGGCACCAATTTCATTCATTCGTTGATTGGTCTAGATGAGATATCAAAAGTTCAAAAGAATCGCCTTAATCAGTCTGCTATATCTATCAGTCAGGATTGCCTTACAAGTAAATGTTCAAGTTGATAATCAATCATTATGGAATGTCGATGTAACTCATCAGGTATTCATGTCTATTTGGTTTGTTGTCGATGATCCAAGTATACTAATAATTAATATTATAAACAAGAGAGGTAAACTTCGCAATTTTGTTTGATGTAGGGAATAATCTATGGAACTACTGGACGGATTGTAATCTGTTTCAATTTCTGCTTCCGTTAAGACACTTCGGTTGCATCTATAATTACAGGCCAGCCAGGAATGGAAACAAGGAACGGGAAGGAATTTGGTCACTGCCTTTTGAAGGAACGAAGCTGGAATTCCTGTGGAGTGATTTTTGGAAACTGTGGAAAACCGAAATCTGGTTGCGTGGACGAGTATTCGAAGCCGTGTCCTCCCGAATCCAGGCACATGGAATATAATTTTAAATACGAATTCGGTCGACCAGACATATAAAATGTACAAATTCGAAGTCTCAGAGTTATTGCTTTTGAGGATTGGAGGCCTGAGACAGACAGATATACTAGGGTTACCAACTAATTTGGGAGGGGGGGAAAAAAAAGAAAAAAAAGGAAGAGGAAAATAAAAAGTATATGAAAGAAAAAAAATTATTCTTCATTTGAAGTTTTTATTGCCTGAAATATTTTCCGTGCTTACAGAACTTTATTTACTTATTTATTTATTTTTTCAGCGTGTGATAGTTGGTATCAAATACTAAGTCTAGATTTTTAAATGAATGAACAAGTAATTTTTAATTAAATTTTAAGGCTTTCTGTTTCTCTCTTCACGCCTCTTTGCATTCATTACCGATACGATGATACATGATACATGATATGTATAATGCAAGCTGCTTTCATAGGCGCCGAGTTACTGAAGTTATTATTTCATACGGTTGGAAGAAGTTTCGCATTTATCGCGCTTAATGAGACCTGGACCAGGCGCTGTAGCATAAGGTTTTGGGATTCCTAATTTATTTTTAATTTTATTGATTCCCTAACTCTGACATCATTCATTCAGTAGAATTTCCATCTGTATCGCTGTGGAAACAACAACCGAAATATTTACGAATTACAGAATAAGGTTATGAGCTTTACATGACATCAATTCTATTTATTTAGGCAGCGAAATGAATTGTCAGAACACTCCATTAACCCCGTCATTTTTGACGGGCTTTCTGTCTAGTGTATCCATAAAGAGCAACTTCTGAGATTAGCAATATTGGATGTTTCCTGCAGCGTGCAGCGAACAAAATTCCCCGCTCTCAAAGACTATCTGCGGGTTGGAGGTTACACAAACTGGCGCAAGAGGCGCTGCGATCGAGTTAGGGGCTTTATGAGCTTCGTACTTTGTTAGGCCCAGGCTTGTAAATGCTGTTCGCTCCGGCAAGTGAATTCCCCTCCTTCGCAGTTCCTCAAAGAGATTAACCCCGTGTTCCCCTCTGTTTTATCGGCGCAAATTGCGTTTGGTCCTAACAACAAAGCTACTGCATTCCCATATAATACGCCGGCTACACATTTCACGGAAACGAATTCCGATCATAGCTGCAATAATTCCCCAAGACTTCAGTTTTTTTTTTTTTTAGTTTTTTTATTTAGTACTCGTAGCTTTAGGCCTAATCGTCCATACAGCCAAGTTCATTACATTTTATTTTACAACGATTTAAATTGTAGTTTCTTTACATGATGTGTGTAAATCAGTTTACTTTTATTTACGTATGGCTTTACGCCTCGTCGACGTCGATGTCATTAGGGCGGGATGGGGTTGGATACAAGGAACAGGAAGGAATTCGGCCAGGTCCTTTTGTAGGAAGCATCCTGGCATTGCATCAGTTTACATTGGTGTTAATATAATATGTCTATATGTCAGATACATTGTTATATCTCTTATGTGTACAGTACAGGGTTCATTACATAATTAGTGGCATTATTGGGACACTATGACTTGAATCTGGTTTGGTCAACGTACAGCACTTCTACCCTAACCATTCACAATAGACGCTCATTCTAGTATTATGACTAGATGATAACATTTTGCGAGGATATTTCGGTTCTGGTGGTATGCGATGGTCAATGTGCCAACTTTGTTTCCAACATTTTCTATTGGGTTCCCTAATTGTCTTAGATTCATATTTAAAGGTTTCAATACTTTAAAAATGACGTTATGATCTTGTATATTTGGTATCTATTAGAAGAGAGCAAGTTTGATAAATTGGTTGGAAGAGGAGTATTGCACTTCTTAAGGTCTTTCAGCATTTTATCCTGCATATCGGTGTGTTTCTTATGAGAAAACAGAACATGATATATGTCACCTATTGCATCATCAACGCAGTCACATAGTTTTATCCCTGAGACCCATCCGATATACGTTGCTAGGAACGTTGCCATGATGGAATCGGCTTCTAATAATATTGATTAAGTGACGTCTGTTATCTTTCCAGTTATGGATCCACAGTTTGGAAGCGATATATGGCTGCATGCGGACGTAGAAAGCTCCTTTCTGGTGCATCGAACTGTTCCAATCTGTTTTCCATCTATTCTTTGCTCTCTTTTTATTATCCTGCAGGAATGAGGATGGGGGAAGTGTGGTAGTTGTATTCTTTGTCCGTTTGAGATGGATGCTTTGGTTAATCTATCTACATTTCTTTTGCTGTCATCAGTCTTTCTATTGTTTTCATGCAAACTATCCCTTCCTATCTTGTGCTAACCTCTTCATGTCTATATACCCCTTACAACCCACGTCCTCAATTATCTGCTCCATATATTCTAATCTCTGTCTTTCTCTGCAGTTCTTACCTTCGACTGTTCCCTCCACCAGCAAATTAACCAATCCAGCATGTCTCAAAATATGACGTACCAGCCTGTCTCTTCTTTCTGTAAGATTTTTGCACATATTTCTCTCCTCATCCATCATTTCCATAACAGATTCGTTTCGTGCTTTGTCTGTCCACATAATTTTCATCATCCTTCTACAGCATTAAATTTCAAATGCTTCAATTTTCCTTATTTCTGGTATTCCTAAAGTCCATGGTTCGCTACAATAAAGAGCTGTACTCCAAGCAAGAGTTTTAAAAAGATCTTGCTGATTCCTAGATGTTTTGAAACTCAAAGAATTCTTCTCTTTTTCATCTACATATTGATTGTATTTGATCTCTTTGTGAGAAGGAACTTAAGTTAAGCTTGTTTTGATGCCTTAGTTATTGCTGAGGTGTGTTTCATGTAATATTTCTATTTTAACAGAGACGCCATCTTACAGGTCCTGTTGGTTCTCTTGTGCTCCTGGTAACGCTCAAGGAGTCGTCTATTACAACCATCTCCTTTGGTCCCCTAATCCTGTTGTATCTTAATACTTCTAATATTGCTTCCGCTTCAGCTAAGTATATTGACGTTTGCACTGGTAAGGAGTGTAAAGATTGGTATTGTGTTTTTTTGGGACTATATAGTGCGCTGCCGACTCGGACCCCTGAGTTATTTTTGGATCCATCTGTGGATTGTGTTTTGGTCTGAGTTGTCTAGCAGGGCGTTAAGAGTGTAGCTGGTGTTGTTTCGTGTCGTGTGTTCCAACAACAACTGTTCTCGAATGTCTAAAAATCGGAGGTGGTAAGTAATGTGCTTGAAGCATCGGGCGTATGGTGAACTTGGTTATGTTGATGCCCCTTTCATCCCACTTGTTATACATGTTAACTAGGGGAATGTGCTTCCAGTAATTACTTTTTTCTTATAGTTTTACGCCTCGTCGACGTCGAGGTCATTAGAGGCGGGATGGGACTGGGGAAAAGGACGGGAAGGAAGTATCCCAGCATTCGCCTGGAGTGATTTGGGGAAACCATGGAAAACCCAAATCTAGATGCGTGGACGGGGATTCGAACCGTTTTCCCCCCGAATGCGAGACCAGACCGTTAACAGCTCACCAACCACGCTCGGTCCCAGAAATTACGTTTGCTTAACCATTCTTTCAGTGCGTCTGTGTAAGCAAATATGTAAATGAACTTGTAAGGTGAGAAACGAGAATCACATTATTTAATATGCGGAGGAGAACTGTTGGAGGTAAATTTTGAGATTGAATCATACATCAATATTTCTGTAACTGACTCCTGCTACAAACAACTGCTTTGGTGAACTTTATTTTATTTTATTCCCCAGACGCGTTTCGCCCTCGTGGCGTAGAGCATCATCAGTGGACATACAGTGGTAATCCTCACATGCCGGTCTGGAACAGCACTTCATGCACGTTTCCAGCATTGTGCGTAGAACTTCAATGAACAACGCTGGAAAAGTGTATGAATTGCTGTTCCAAACCGGCATGTGAGGATTACCACTGTATGTCAACTGATGATGCTCTACGCAACGAGGGCGAAACGCGTCTGGGGAATAAAATAAAATTCACCAAAGCAGTTGTTTGTAGACGGAGTTATTTATAAAATGATTGTTCAAAAACTGCTGAAATTTGGCCTATTACCAGATTAACATTAATACTTCCGTTATCGTATCGAGGTATTGACACAGACTATCTTTGGAGGAGTCAGAGAGAAGAGGAGACAAGAGCACTGCTGCGAGAGCTGGTCAAGTTTCGACAGAAAGATTTTTTAAGGAGGATAATTTTGAAGATTATCGAGAGAGCACAAAGTAATCAGTCATCAGTTCTGAGTCACGTGTCATCATTTCCGTAACTCTGACGTCACGCTGCTAGTCTTAGCTGACGGACTAAAACGGCCAAAGATGTTACTACCAACTTGTGGTTATGCGCCTTATTTAATAACAGTTCAATTCAGTTATGATCCCGCGAAGAAATACATTGCCAAAACACTGCAAGAAAAGTTGGCTTTACAGGTTATAGTTCAATATCTGTTATTTGACTGAAATTCAGTTTCTATATATCATAATTAGTAGCAGAATACGGTTCTGACGGGCATCCTATCCAAATATGGCCGCCAGTATTTTTAATTAAATTTTCAATAACAAAAAATAAAAAAATTTCGTTAAGTTGATTTTAAAAAAAAAAAATTAGCTAAAAATATTTGTGGCCATATTTAGACAGGCAAACGGGCAGAATCGTATTCTGCTACTAACAGTTATAGATCTACATAAAAATTGCATTTAAATCAAATAACAAATGGACTAAAGATCTCCTTTGAGAAAACTGTCTTTTTTGGCACACCAACTGAACATAGAACACTACATACAAAATACGGGAAAATCAACAATCACTGATTTTAAATACTTAGGCGAAATTATCAGTCCAACAGGACTCTAAAAGAAGGCACAACAAACCAGACTCAACAAGACAATAAAGGCCTTCGGACAGACCTGCAACATCTACAACAAAAAGAACATAGGAATCCAATCAAACATTAAGCATTACAATACAGTTATTAAAGCAAACGCTCTCTACGCCACAGAAACACTCACACCAAACTATAAGAGGGACATCGAGAACATCCAGAAAGAAAAACGATGGATCATCAGGAAAATTATTCGACCAACCAAACCGGAAGAAGGCTACAGACTAAAGTCAAACAAAACTGTAGAATCCCACTCAAACATAGCCAACGACATCGGAAAACACAGACTAAAATTCTACGGTCACGTCTACAGGATACCAGATCACAGATTAACTAAGCAGGTATTCGACATCATACAACCATTAAAAATGCCTAACAGCTGGTTCGATCAATTAAGACAAGACCTGGAAAAAGCAAATATCAAGAGATCAGAAATCCTTGATCGCAAAGTCTTCAGAGAAAAAATACACAATTGGGTAGTCATGCCAGAAACCAAAGCCAAGAAACCGGTACAACTTGGACAGAAGAGAGAAAAACTTGCCTTCAGTAAACGGATGTGAGAATACTGGAATTGCAAAAGAAACTCAGACAGAAAATGACTATGTTTTGTGAGATCATTATAGGTCGATCTGCATAAAATTAAATAATAATATAAGTGAAGTTGTGGCTAGAGGAATGTCTATTTATCACTAACAGGCTGCCTTGGTCGTCGTGTATGTGTGGTTGTGGCGTAACGCGCCCGGCCTTCGTCAGAGGTCGGAGATATGTTGACTCTGTGTCCCCAGATGTTGCTCTTACAGAGATTACGTTTTCTATTTACTGTAATATCTGTTATGGCTTAGTACGTTTTTAACAGCAAATAAATAGTTCTGTAACAGAATATGGGGTGTAAGTGGACGTTGGAGGACGAAGGTCTGGGTACACATATTTTGCTTTTTTCATGGTTAATCCAAGTCACTCCAAACTAGCACCGGGATGGCTCCTTCTATAGGCCATCGCATACCTCTTTTCCGTCCCTTGCTTTCATCCTGCCTCTAATTATCCCGACGTCGAAGACACGTAAAACCATAAAAAATATATTGGGAGAAGAACGAGGGACAATGTTCTATGAACCGTCTTGCGTCCCAGGTCACACACTTTTTGTTTTTTAATCTTTGTTACAGGCGCGTCAGGTGATGTTGGGAGTGGGGTAAATCTACGAGTCCGTGATTTTCCGTCACCAACATGCGATGACATGGTGCGCGTATGATATGCGTATTGGACAGTTTTTGGATGGGTGCAATGTTATGATTTCGTTTCACCAATATCACCCATATCCAACGTGTCTGTCTATCGCCGTATTTCGAAGTTGTGAGACAACATGTGTTATTAATACAGATAATTTTTCAACCAAATGTAGACAGTATTTTTCTCCTTGTTTCAAAGGATAAGTGTGCAAAGTTCCATCGAGATCGGATGAAAACTGTGGATTTGTATGAAGAAAAAACAAACTAACAAACAAACAAACATACATTCGTCTTTGTATACAATGATTATTCAGCTTTTGTTTGTATTTGTCTTCTTCCTCTTCTCGTCCCAAAATACCTCTTTATACGCTCACTGTGTTCCTGTTTCCTTTGTTCTGTCCATTTTGTTCCTGTTTTGTTCTGTATTTTAAATTTTCTGTTCATAATTTTGTTCCTGAATTGTTTCCTTTCTCGTGTCATTTCCTTGCTGATCCCTGCATGATTAAACTACTGTTCTATTTCCTGAAACCAACTGGTTTTCCTGAGTGAGCACACGGAATTATTATTATTTAGTATTTTTTTTGGATATGAGTATGTTGTTTTGCGCGTATGTTAATCACAGTTTTAAGGTTTCACTTGTGTCGGGAGTCCCAAATGAGTTCCATTTCTTACTCTTTTTTCAGAATGGTGGAGGTATTAAAGAGAGATTCTGAAATGCAAAGGGGTTTGTGCTGAATGTTATGAGACAGAATCCAGTGGGGACGGCTGGAGAAGTCACGTGAATGCCTGGAGCCGCCCGTTTGTGCTGGAGTTAGCGTGTTTGTAATAACTCCGCGCAGGGAGAGTGGCGAAAAGCGAAAGCGCGCAAACTTTAAGCCGGGCGACGCGGCGAGTGTCAGGTGTGGCTCCGCTCGCGGAATGTAGTCCCTCCGCCGCGCCGTGTTAATTAAATGTCGACTGAGCAGCAGCAATCACGGCGCGGCGGTACAAAGCGCGGCCAGACAAAGGGCAAGTGTTGCCGCTGTCTGCGCCGCCCGCACGGGAATTAAGCGCGAGTGAACTCCGAGGACAATACACGGCGTGCACATCCCACTAGGTGACAGCAAACACCAACGCATGTGTTCCACAAATACATCTACACAATAGGCGACATCTTCTCCTGATACTAGCCTCGTCATAACGTTTCTATATGACGAAGTATCGGCGGTCATATACTATGCTGCCATTATCAAAAGACTGCTGCCTGTGGTTGATGGGATTTCTTACATACCGCGCAGAATCATTTAATATATATATATATATATATATATATATTTACGACTTTACGCCTCATCGATGGCTTAGGTCATTAGAGGCGGCATGGGATGGGACTGCGGACAAGGAATGGGAAGGAATTGAAATTTGGCCGTGGCCTTTTTGAACGGAATCCTTAAATACTGTTGGTATTGTTGGCTTTGACTATTAGCCCTGATTGTTGGCGTTGACTATTGACCTTGATTGTTGGCGCTGACTATTGGCCTTGATTGTAGACGTTGACTGTTGGCCCTGATTGTTGGCATTGACTCTTGGTGTCGACTATTGGCGTCGACTATTGGCCTTTATTGTTGGAGTTGACTGTTGGGCTCGATTGTTGGTGTTGAATGTTGGCCCTCATTGTTGGCATTGACTATTGGCTCTCATTTTTGGCGTTGACTATTGGCAGTGATTGTTTGCGTTGACTATTGGCCTTGATTGTAGACGTTCACTATTCGCCCTGATTGTTGGCGTTGAATATTGGCCTTGATTGTAGACGTTGACTATTGGCCCTGATTGTTTGCGTTGACTGTTGGCGTTGACCATTGGCGTTGACCGTTGGCTTTGATTGTAGACGTTGACTATTGGCCCTGATAGTTGGCGTTGACTATTGGCCTCGATTGTAGACATTGACTATTTGCCCTGATTGTTGTCCTCGATTGTTGGCGTTGACTATTGGCCTTGATTGTTGGCGTTTAGTATTGGCCCTGATTGTTGTCGGTGACTGTTGGCGTTGATCGGTGGCGGGGCAGATAGAGAGGCTATTCACAGTTCCGATGTGAACTCATTTCCTGGATCCATAGCCTCCAGGCTCCACTTGATTGAAATCTAGCATCTCTATTTACTAGATTTAATAGATCTCCTTATTAGTTTGCCGTAACTCCCTCCCCCGCACCCCTGGGTTCAGCCGATGTTGTGGACCCGCCTCGCTATCTCTCATTCGGCTTTCTCCCTCGATCAGCATTACCGCATTTCCAAGGAGCGTATGCTTCTATTCTACCTGTATTCCACTAGTTTTGTTTCAGGTTTGTTTCCCTGTACTTTGAGAGTTTGAATTTTAAATTATGTCAGTTTTTCGGAATGTACTCTTATCAATTTTGAAATGGACTTAAATTGTATGCTGTAGTGGAATCCACACTGAATTATATTAATTTGCATCTCGTCTCTAGACAAAGGAGCAGGATCCTCTATCTAAGGTCACTCGGCGCTCACAAATTCGACTGTCTTCAATGTCTTGTAAGTAACTACGTATTCGTTACTGAGTAACGGGTTCGTCGCCTGACTACAAGTACTTTCCAGCTCCCGCAGGTAACTAGTTTTGACAACGTAAACATTAATTTGGTAGTTTTTATTTTGTTTAATATTAAAATTTACAGTCCATAATTTGTAAATAGAAAATCTGTATGGATAATTTGAGGTAGTTACTGGTTTTGATTGATCGTTCATTAGTGAGGTTTATTGATTTCAAACATAAATGAAATGTGTTTATTGCAAGATTTGATACCTTCTATTTTATTTTATAGTGTAATTTACAATATAAAAGAGTTGTCTAATAGTTTGTGATACACATCTCTGCCATTGTTTTGTTCTAATAATATTTATTAAAATTGCAATGGAGCGCACGCTCAGGTGGCAATTTCCCTTCAAACTCATATGTTCCCCTTTCCTGCACCCACCTACATTTGCCCTCTACAAATTTTAACGTTTAATTCTTTCAATGTTTTTGGTAAATTATTCATAATTTCTCTTGGTATCTTATTCCAATCCCTAAAATCCTTACCTAAAAGGAGAATCTTCCAAAATCCTTATGCCTGAAATCGAGTGCAAGATTGTGGTCATGGTCATATTTTCCCTTCCAAGCATCACTTTTACTTCTTACACCAATATCTTTCCATGCCTCACCATTAATATACGCCTTGTACACTCCCATGACCCTCTTCACCCTCCTCCTGTCTTCCAATGAATCCCATTCCAGCTCTTTCATCATATCTGTTACTGATTGCGTTCTGCGATAATTTCCAGAAACAAATCTAGCAGCCCTTTTTTGCAGTTCCGGAATTCCATAAACAAACAACAAGGTACGATAACTTTGTTCCTTTTGCGTGGTGTTAGTTATTGTATTATTACCGTAGGATCCATGTGATCAATGCGATACTGGCTTTGATGTTGCGTGTCATCTTTTATTTTAAGAAATCTATAGCAAAAAGATGAAGAATTTACAAAAATAAATGAAAACAGTAAAGGAAGACAGTGGTGAAACCTATTTCAAAACGAAATACTTTGATGAGATTATAATATTATTTAAATACATGTCCCATTTTGAGTAGGCTACTTTAAAAAATAACTGTCATTAGTTATTGTCACAAGACAGGTCACAGTCAGGTGAAAGGTCAGATCTAGTTTTGTTTTTTGTATGCAAACATGCGTTTGTTTTGAAATTAGATTATTCTTTGGTATATAATATTCATTACACTAAATCAAGTGTACACTCAAAGGTTTTCCGTAAGATCCATTATGCTAATTACATGACTAAAGTTTTATGAAAACGAACAACTTACCTAAACTAATTTCACTAAATAAACAATGTACTTAAACTTTACCAAGTACGAGCGTAGTTGTCCCGTATGCGACCCGACTCGATGAGAATGCGATGATTTATGCTAGTTTGTATTGTATCATAGGTAACGAGTAACGAATTGACGAAGTTATCCCGTACCCGACGTGACCCGATGCGATGCTATGCATCAAGCTAATGTTCTATTGTATCAAAAGTAACGAGTAACGATTCTAAAGTAACGGGTACTGATTGGTTTATAAACGATTACATACGGTTACAGAATTTCTCGTTACTTTTACTTCTCTAATGTCCTGTCCGACTTGTTAGCTCCAGATGGCATTAACGGTCAGATCCTGCGTTGTGGGAGAATGGTAATGCTTTGGCCCCGCATTCAGGAGGTTGCGTTTTCCAATCGCGGTCCGGACATCTTGATTTGGGCTTTACATCATTTCCCCAAATCACTCTACGCGAATGCCAGGTTGCTTCCTTCAAAAAAGCCATCGTCGAATTCCTTCTCGTTACCCGCCCCATCCTTTCCCTCCTCTAATGACCTCGAGGCGCAAAGGCGTAAGGCGTAAGGCAAAAAAAAAAAAAAAAAAAGAAACATTGACGGTCAGCTTTTTGTTCAGTCGGTAGACCCAAGACGAATTTCATGCTATGTTTGCTTCGAGTCTGCTTACATTCCTCTGACTCTGCTTTTAATTTCTTAGCATGTACTTTAACACTTTTCAAGGTACCACACAATTTCTAACTTTACTATTATCGATTCGAAAATTATCAGAAATTATTGACGGTAGCTTATTTCTAAACAAAACAAGGTTTTAAGCGAGGTAAGTTTCCTAAGACCCCTCGCCGTTTCTCTACACGACCAATCGCGTTCCTTCGCCGCGGGTAGCGTGAGAGATGCCGGTTGATGTATTTGTCCCCTTAAACATTGTTTACCCCGTACACTAGTCTTTGAGTACCACTCGTTTGAAACTGGACAGTTTTAACGTCGCTGGTATTCTGGTACGCTATCCAGTAACGATAGGGAAGGACGTATTCGTGTCGAAAGACTTCTTCAAGGAAGAGGAAAGTTGTTACAGTTTCTAGAAGCCGCTATCTGAACAGTGTGCTGCGGCAGTTACGCCGCCGAGTACACAGCGGTGTCGCACGGGCAAGTCGGCAATCAGGCGCGTTTGATGGCGCGACTGGGTGACTCGTTAAACGCCGCCTGGAGGGGGAAGGCGGTAGTGGTGGGGGGAAAGGAGATCGCCACCTTGCGGACGAAAACAGCAGACACCTCTGTCTGAGATATTAACGGCAGCAGTTCACAATCTAAGCAATCTGGGGATTCTGTCTCTGTAAAGTAGTGTAACAGGGAGATTACGCCGCTGATCTGTACGATTAATTAGCACCAGTTACTGCGCAGTTACCCATGTCTGTGATTAAGTGCGCCCACTACAAGTTAAAAACACTTCAACGATCGAATTCGGAATGACACGGGTTCGACTCCCCGTCTTGCCATCCAGGTTTGGGTGTCCCACGGTTTTCCCAAATCACTGCTGGTCAATGCCGGGATTTTTCATTAAAAAATCGGTCATGTTTTTCCCCGTCTCTAATGACCTCAAAAGGTCGATGACGGTTAAAGCCATATAAAGCAAAAAAAAAATACTTCTTCGCTGCGTGTAACAATCAGTTACGTGGACTGTAAATGTACGGACGTGTGTCTTTGTACCGGTATTGTCACACATCATCACAGGGAACAAAAAATCTGCAACCTAATTCATGAGAATAAAATGATGCCGTTCGTTGTTTGACTTTTAAGCAAACATCTAGATTCTGAAGTTTGACATTCATATAATCAATACTAATTTGTGGAAACATTCACCTCAATTTTGTCAGATTTTCCAGATCTCATCAAACTAAAACATCTCTTACTCTATTCCTGGGAACCTGTGTTGTACGTTATTCAAAGCCCCAACAAAATTCTAGCTGTAGTTTTGTGTAAGTCCTGTTCTGAGGAAAATGGAAACCAATTTCGTAGCATTTTTATCCCAATTTCCGAGAGTTTCCACATTGCAATCAAACACGCCCAATTTTAGTCACGTGACAACGAGCTTTACGTTATTCAAAACCTCATCCAAGTGCCTTGTTTATGCCTGAATAGAAATCAACCAAACAAAGATGCTAGCTTCCTACCACTTTTATTTAAATTTCTCTACTACCCGACTTCGCAATAAAACGAAACATTTTTCCCCGTGGACCAGTAGAAGGTATAACGTTACAAGAAACATCAAAACGGAGTCAACCTTTTTGCATTAATCATCGTCTACCAAAAATGGATACCTTTTTGGACATTTTTTACATTTTCTTCTACTTTCCAACTTCATATCATAACGAAAAACCAACCTGTTTCACACCGTCACCGGGTATTATTAAAAAAATCCATCAAAACGCTACCAGAAGTTATTGCGTAAATTGCGTTCGTCCAAAGACAGAGTGGCAGACAAAAATCTAAAAAATAGTTGGTTTTTGTTGGTAGGTTATTCGCAGTGCCGTTCATCAGATGTAGCCTTGTCATACAGTGAAGTAATGTTTTCGAACAGCATGTCACCGAAGATGATAATCCCAGCTATGCAATTAATTAAAGACTTCAAACTGACTCGGAAGCTGCATAAGTGAGTCTGCAATGTGATTACGTAATACTAAGGAGCCGACAGAATCGCAGAGCCTACTTGATCGCGTCTCTGACGTAACGAACAACGAACTGTCAGCTCGCCGAACGGCAGCTGATGGAACAATTCAGTACCACGACCAAGAATATTGGCAAACTTGCCCTCCTACTTACCATTCGGGAGGACGGGGGCCAAATCCCGTCCGGCCGTCCTGACTAAGGTTTTTCGTGTTTTTCCCCAGCCACTCAATGCGAATGCTGGAATGGTTCCCTTGAAGGTCACGGCCGACTTCCATCTCCCCTCCCTCCCCTTTAGGTTAGTCGGCTGAAAAGGGTCCTCGAGACCCTCCAATAGCTCGCCTACCAGGTTTTACCTGGCAGGAATGAAAATAGTAAATAAATAAATAAATATTGACAATGACCGAGCGTGGTGTGTGAGTGGTAACGTGATGGCCTCGCATTCACGAGGACGTGAATCCGAATCCCTATCCGGGCATCCAGATTTGGGTTTTCCATAGTTTCCCCAAATCTCTCCAAACGAATGATGGGATGGTTCTTTTAAAAGACCATGGCCAAATTGCTTCCCGTTCCTTGCCCCAGTCCTTTTCCTCCTCTAATGACCGAGACGTCGACGGGACGTAAAGCTAAAAAAAAAAAAAACCTCGACAATTTATAAACAAGAAACGAAGCAAAAGAACGTTGTTAACACTAGCCTACAATGGTTCGGTTTTCTTTTATTTTGATGACTGTGTAGTGATCTAGGCGATCACTTGCCTAAATACTTCATATTAATTTCAAAGACGGTATCCAGGGCGGGCGAGCATGAAAAAGTTAAGCAATAGAGCTATGACCTGGGAAGTAGCCCGCATATCAGCAGGCTGTAAGTCACCAGTTGCCAAGCGCCTATCTTTATTGCAAGCTGTTAAAGTGACTTCATACAGCAGGTTAGCGAGGAGTATTGCCCTCTCCACACAGTGGGAATAGGTAGGGGGAGTATCTATTTAAACCCTGGGAGCAGGGGTCTGTCTCTCTAACGAAGTCTTTCAACGAACCACATCGACGCCGAGGGCGCCGGGAGGCGTCGGTGCCGCCGGGGCGGCGGTTGCAGAGAAGATGATGGCTGGCGTCTACTACTAAGGTGGGATCTGCTGTGATAGCTGGGTGTGGACAGTTAAAGAATCATTTGGTCATATTCATATGGGCATAATGTTGTAGAGTTCTTATCAATAGTCCATTTAGTTTGGGCTGCGAGGCGCCCATAAGTTACATGCTCGCCCAGTCCTTGACCTTAACTATAACGTTTTGATTCAAACCCAATGCAACATTGTAAATATTTGTCTATGTCATCATTCAGTGCTCATGTGAATAAATATGTAAATAGGTCATTGCCGTTTCCACTAATTTAACCTCCATCCCTATGTTAATATTTGTATGTACTGAGCCATAAAACCTGTCAGGTGTGGCAGTAGGGACCTATGACGAATATTCATATCAGAGCAATGGTCGATCTTCTACGATCGTTCCTTATCCACGGCTCCAGTGGAAGTTACCCTGTCGGCTCCTATCAATCAGCTGGCAGGGATACTACAATTGATTCCCATGTATCTTGGTGCGCTGATCCTGAAAATGACCTTGGTCCAGTTTCATAACGTCAGAATTTTTTTGCAAATCGCATTGAGCCAGATTTGGTATATCACAAATATGACACTGAATGACAGATTGAAATAGGTTTGTTTCATAAAAAACGTATTATTTCGTGGCTTATAACAAACAATATAATGTAATATAATATAGAAATAGAATATATAATAGAAATTAGGAAATAGAACACTCGCCATTCTAGTCGTTGTGTCGACGTGTGTTGGGACCAGCCATGCTTTGTATCAGGCTTTTCCGTGCATATGCTCTTCTGGGATCATCTCGATGCAACATCCAGCAATAATCTGCCGTCATTAGTATTCCATCTAACTTGGTATCCCTTCTCCATGTCTTTCATGTCCTAGTGAAATATCTCACCTATTTCTACACTAACCGCACCAACATTTTCATGGAAAGTAGTCTAAATGTGTATGTAGGAAATAAGCCTGCAAACCCGTGGAACAGACTAAATTTTGGTACGTCTGCAGCTCTGTCTCAACGATAGACTTGAAATTAGGATCGTTCTTGTTGCCCAGAAACTTGGTTACGACGCCTTCAAAGGCGATCCAGATTTCTTTTTCAGCAACTTCGACTTATTTTTTAAAATTTCCATCTTTACAAACTTTTCTAATGTCTGGACCCGTAGAGATACCCTCTTTTAGTTTTGTTGTTGACGAGGCTGGAAATTTGCTACAAATGTACTGGAAACATTTACCATGTTTTGGCAACGCTTTCACAAATTGCTTCATCAAGCCTAATTTGTTGTGTAAGGGTGGAAGGAGAACTTTCGTCGAATCAATGTGATTTCTTGGTGTGCATTTTTTATCCCAGGCTCCAATGAAAAACGTTGTAGCCAATCTTTCTTTTTCTAATGATTTTCCTTGTCTCTGCTATCCCACTCACATAAAAATCACGGAAACTTTGTGTACCCACCCTGCTGTCCAAGGACCATCGATGTTACTTTGAGATCACTCATGAGCCACTTATGATCGTCGTACCCAATTTTCTGGAGAATAATTTGTAAATTGACTTGTTTTCATCATAAACCGACAGATGGCATCATTATATCTGTCTTCAAATCTGGCAGTACGTCTTATGTTTTTGACTTCTTTCGATATATGACACTTTTGAGAGATTGCGTTTTGTGGAAAAATTCTGACGTTATGGAGAAAAACCAAGGTCATTTTTGGATTCAGCGCACAGAAATATACAGGAATCAATCACCAAAACATGTTTCGTTACTCGCATTTGTCGTATAGATACGAACACGTTCCAGCTCACGCAGGTAACTAATTTGGCAACGAAAAGACTAATTTTGCACTTTCTATTTTGTTTAACATTAAAATTCACAGTGCATAATTTGTAAATAGAAATTTTGTATGGATAATTTGAGATAGTTACGGTTTTTTCATTGATGGTTCATTAGTGAGGTTTATTGATTTCAATCATTTGTTAATTTTTTTTATTTTAAGAATTGGTACATTATATTTTATTTTATAGTGTAATTTACAATATAAAAGAGTTGTCTAATAGTTTTTGATATACATCTCAGTACTTGTTATGTTCTAATAATATTTGATAAAATTGCAATGGACCGTGAAGGTGGCAATTTTCCTACACACTCATCTTCCCCCCTTACCTGCATCCACCTACATTTGCCCTCTACAAATTTTAACTTTAAATTCTTTCAACGTTTTTGGTAAATTATTCATAATCTCTCTTGGTATCTGAAACCCTCATCTAAAAATAGAATCTTCCTAAATCCTTGTGCCTGAAATTGAGTGGAATATTTTGGTCATGGTCTTCTTTTCCCTTCCGAGCATTACTTTTAATTCTTACACCAATATCGTTCCATGCCTCATCACCAATATACTCCTTGTATACTCCCATGACTCTTCATCCTCCTCGTGTCTTCCAGTGAATCCCATTCCAGCTCTTTTATCATATCTGTTACCGGTTGCATTCTGCGATAATTTCCACAAACAAATCTAGGAGCCCTTTTTTGCAATTACAGAATTCTATAAACAAAGAACAAGTTACATACAATGACTTTATTCCTTTTGCCTGGTGTTAATTATTGTATTATTACCGCAGGATCCATGTGATCAATCATCAATGCGGTTCTGGCTTTGATGTTGAATGTTTGTTGTAACCGCAATGCAACAACAATTAATCATATGTTTGTTCTGAACCTTTTGTTATTGATTTAAAAGTTTTGAATATTGATAGTTTTAAAATGAAACAATTGACGCGGGAGTCAATAGAATTTTGCTTGCAGGCCCTATTTGATGGTATGTCCACATTTATTTTAACAAACCTATCACAAAAATAAATGAAAACCGTATAGGAAGACAGTGGTGAAACCTCCTATTTAAAAAACTAAATACTTTGATGAGATTATAATATTTTATACATGTCCCATTATCACATCAGGCTTCTGTGCAGGGTTTTGAGCAGGATACTTTAAAAAATAACCTTCACTAGTTATTGTCACTAGATATGTCACTGTCAGGTAAAAGGTCAGGTCCATTTTTTTTATATGCATACAGGTGTTTGTTTTAATATTAGATTATTCTTTCGTATATGATATTCACTACCGTAAATCAAGTGTACATTCAGAGGTTTTATGTAAGATCAATATGCCAATTACTTGACTTTAAGTTTCATCCAAATGTACAACTTAGCTAAACTTATTTTATTAAATAAACAATTTACTTAAACTTTACCAAGTACGAACGAAGTCGTGCCGTATGAGATGCGATGCGATGCAATGCTTCATGCTAGTGTTCGATTGTACCGAAAGTAACGAGTAACGATTCGAAAATAACGGGTATTGATTGATTTAGTAACGAATACATACGGGTACAGAATTTCTCGTTACTTTTACAGCTCTAGGTTGGCTGGAAGACTACGCTGGGCTACGTGGGGGGGGAAGGGGGGTTTCCGAGCCAGGCCACGTAGCTTTCTTTTCACAACATTTTTCAGATTTAAAATGAGGAACAGAACACATAACAGCATGTGGATATTTATTTCCCTCGGTTAATTATCTCTGCATGTAATTTACAATAGTCTTACAGGTGGAAACAGTACAAAATGTCTCCTGAAATCAAAAGAGGAAATAAGCAACGTGGGTGGGGGGTGGGGGGGGGGTTTAGAGGCAAAAGCCACGTAGGGATACATGGGGGGAGGAGGGTTCTTCTTCTTAAGTCGCCTTCTCCTATTGGATGTTGGCGGTCAACATAGCTAGCTAGCTCTGAGCGTGAAACTGCAGCATGGAAAGCTTCTTCAGACGTACAATTGAACCATCTCCGCATGTCTTTCAGCCACGAATTTCTCCTCCTGCCAATAGATATTTTCCCTTGTATTTTCCCTTCCATGATGAGCTGCAGTAGCTGGTACCTCTCGCCTCTCATAATGTGTCCTACATATTACGTTTTACTTTGCTTTGTAGTGAGCAGCAATTCTTTTTGTTTCCCCATCCGATGAAGTACTTCTTCGTTTGTGACTTTCAGCACCCAAGACATGCGCAAGAGACGACGATACAAATACATTTCAAAAGATTCAAACTCTTTCTCAAGCTTTCACACCCATAAAGAAAAATTGATAACACGTAGCAGCGAATCATTCGCATTCTCAATTGCAGACTGAGATCCGATCTTATGAAAAATTTGTTCATGCTAATAAATTGTCTCCTTCGCTGTTCTATTCTCGATTTGATTTCTTTCTTGCAGTCACCCTGTTCGTCCACCACAGTGCCTAAATATTTGAAGGAGGATACTTTCTCAATCTTTTTGCCTTTTATTGCCTGGAGTTCAAAATGGAGCTCTGTGGTTTATGAACGCTCCCCAAGTGAGCGGCAGAGATGAGTAGTTAGTTGTCAGAATTTTTTGTGAGTTTAATCGCTGGAATATTTGTATATTTGTGGTTTAGTGTCTTTGGAGAAGTCTGATGTCTTATGTTATCTTACAGCCAGAGGGAAAAATAAATACTGAGTTGAAAAGCGAATCCTCAGTGTTGTCATTTGGTAGAACTATTGGAGTCAGTCAAGAACAGTTGTGATGAGTAGCCTTCGCGTGAATGTATAAACACGCTGGCGGCCAACTAGCAACTTGTGGAGGACGAAGTAATGGAAGAAAATCATCTTAATTGACGAGAGGACGAATCGGTTAAATAACGAAGTGCGTATAAATCTGTAATGAAGGGTACTTGTGGCAGGATTTTACCATGTCACCCGGCCGCCATGAATAACTGTATAGCTATGCGTCAATTAAAAAAGTGGTACCTGGGTGACTAATCTTCGCTCGGCATCTTTTGATTTCTGTTCAGTACGCAAGATTTCATCAAAATCTTCAGAGATGCGATTCATGAGGATAACAGCTGGCTACACGTCACGAGACAGAAAGAGATTTGATGAAATCCTTAAGTAACTCAAAGTAAAACCGATTTTCCAAACTGTGCAAACCTACAGAACATATTGGACAGACCATGTACTAAGGATGAAGACGGACCGGATCCCAGGAAGAATCTTCAAATACCATCCCAGAGGCAGGAGAGATGTGGGAAACACAGAAAGAGATCTGATGAAATCCTTAAAGAACTCAAAGTCAAACCAATTCTCCAAACTGTGCAAACCTGCAGAACATATTTGACAGACCATGTACTAAGGATGAAGACGGACCGGATCCCAGGAAGAATCTTCAAATACCATCCCAGAGGCAGGAGAGATGTGGGAAACACAGAAAGAGATCTGATGAAATCCTTAAAGAACTCAAAGTGAAACCAGTTCTCCAAACAGTGCAAACCTGCAGAACATATTTGACAGACCATGTACTAAGGATGAAGACGTACGGGATCCCAGGAATAATCTTCAAATTCCATCCCAGAGTCAGGAGAGATGTGGGAAACACAGAAAGAGATCTGATGAAATCCTTAAAGAACTCAAAGTCAAACCAATTCTCCAAACTGTGCAAACCTGCAGAACATATTTGACAGACCATGTACTAAGGATGAAGACGGACCGGATCCCAGGAAGAATCTTCAAATACCATCCCAGAGGCAGGAGAGATGTGGGAAGACCACCAAGAAGATGGATTGAGACCGTAACAGGCCACCAGGCCTAACACAGGATAGGAAGAAGAAATAAATAAAGTTAATTCGTTTCTTTGTACTGGAATTATCAGTTACTAAAATTGTACAAATTGAAAACTCCACTTAATCGCTTGAGCATTTTAGAGAAATATAAACCACTCGCTGGCTGGGTCTCCTTATGATGATGATTGCAACTTAATTAATGACTCCATAGATTAACAGGTTTTTGGAGTTAAGTCATCAGGTAATTTAAACTTTCACCAAACTATCTCAGTTAAAATACATTCCAAATTAAATAACCATTGATACATTTCTTAAATCATTTTAAATTACATAAAAATCTTTACAAACAAAAGTATAGCTAAGGCATTAACGTCGTCCAAAGACACTAAAGCACAGTGTCCAGTGAACAACTTGTTCTCAAAAACTACTACAAAAATTTTCTGCCACTGCTTTCTAAAACAACTCCTAATGCCTCTTTCTCTAGCGCGCAGTAGTTTGTTTCTGTTCTGAGCGAAGCAAAGTCATCGGTAGTGCGCTCAGCGTTTTATTGTTTAAAAGCCGCACTCGTGGCAGGATTTTCAGGTGTGGTCCTCATCTCTATTTTCATTTGGACCCCGGGAGGCGCGCTTTCTGTTACGGAGCTGCGCTTAGTGGTCCTGCACTTTGGCGCTCGCTTTCCAGACTGCACAGATAAGGCGAGTGTTGCTGTTCCCGTGTTGTTCACTGCTGCTGCTTGTGCAAAATTTTCTGCTTCGAATGCTCTGTTACTACTGCGCAACCACTGAGGAAGGGAAGTGAAATAACTTTGTCTCCAGCATACACCAAACTACTGTCCCGACTTGGCCACGAGATAATCCAGACTTAAGTCCTGCAGAAGACCTTTAGTCAATGTTTACAGTGGTGACACCACAAAAAGAAAAACACTCACAGCAACAGAAATTTAGATGAGTCACACACACTATTTTCTGTGTATTTATTTTTATATTTCTTTCGAAAACGAGTGGACGAGTTATCGCACTTGTGCATTAAATAGAAAATTTGTCCAATCATTTGCTTATATTATTAATTTATATCTGATGTGGTTCCATTTTAAAAAGAAAGAACAGGAATTTACAAATGCAAAATGTTTTCCCACTTCAATAACAAGAAGAATTTCTGGCTGTGGGGGATATTTTTCATCAAATGTTCGCGTTGTGGAAGTAATTTATGTTTCCAATTTTTTCATGGAGACTGCCATAAACAAACTAGTTAATTCTTAAAAAAAAAAAAAAAAAAAAAAAAAAAAAAAAAAAAAAAAAAAAACATTTGGTGTATTTTACTAAAAATCGGTCTGTAATACTTTTAATGTAATTGCAATGGAGCACACGCTCGGGTGGCAATTTCCCGATATACTTATTTTCTCCCTTTCCACCACCCACCTACAGTTTCCATCTACAAACTACAACTTTAAATTCTTTCAACATTTTTTATAAATCATTCAACATTCTCTTGGTAACTTATACCCATCCCTGATCCGCTTACCTAAAACAGAGAATCTTCCTACACCCTTGTGCCTGAAATCGAGTGGCAGCTTGTGGTCATGGTCATCTTTTCGCTTCCATGCATTACTTTTAAACCTTGCGCCAATATCTTTCCATGCGTCATCGCCAATATATGCCTTGACCCGCTTTACCCTCCTCTTGTGTTCCAAGATCTTTTATCTTATCCGTTTCTGATTGCGTTCTGCGGTAATTTCATCAAATAGTAGGGAAAAGAAATCCAAAAAGAAAATAAAAATATTTTCGCCAAGGGGGGATGGAACACAGAGCGCCTTATCTTATGGGGCTTTTGTACAGGTATCGATACAACTTAAAATTTCTAGGTTTTTAACCGTCAATTTCTCGTAAATGAAGGTCCAGCAGAATGAACGGAATTATGGTGAGACAGCTGAAGTGCTGTAGTATATATAAATCCACACTGGTCGTTCCGTGATTCCGATTATCACACAGAAGACCTCTCCGTGTAAATTGCTCTCGAAAACGAATGAAAATTACTAAACGTTTTCGCAAAGTTCGCTAGATTATAGAATACTGCACCTAGCATCTGTATTTTGTGTTTAATGCTTTTGGATCAGAGAAAGACAAGGACAAAACTATCTGATAACCTCCATTAAAATTGATAGGATGCTTACGTTATATTGATCCCTCAGGGGTGATTCACAGTCAGTGTGTGTGTGATACGCAGTAGGAATACTATAACTGCGGAAGTAAGTCTCTGTCTTAGAGAAAAAACGTATTATTTAGTGTAGATGTAAATATTCTCTGTCCTATTACTTTGTGTCTGCTTAAATGTTTCTGGCACCAGTTTATTTTGCCTTCTTTTTTGACATGCCTTTGCGGGCGTAAACTGGCCTAAGTTGTATCTCTAGCAGAGCACGAGCAGCTAAAGTTATTAGAACCCAAGAATAGGATACTCATGCTGAAGAAAGAAGAAAAGACCAAGCTTAAATAAAGCTGCCCTTAGTTTACACCCCCTCCCCCACAACATACCCTCACATTCGTTTGTTTTTCTGTTTTAAAATATGTTGTATATTGATTCTCTTCAAGAGACAGGTTCGATAGTAGAATGGTATAGTGATGGCTTTCCGGTCATATTATGCCGACTACGTGTTGTTTGGGACCAATCATTCGCTACCAACAAATTTCTATATTCATTTCTGGCAAAGAAATTCTTAATCTACGCGCACGAAGTCGCGGGTATCAGATAGTTATATTTATAAAGTAAGGCAGCTGCTTTTACTGGACATGGAAATAATGAATGATGAAAATCTTGAATAATTTCATCAAACTTTTGATTAGAAGAAATTTACACTGCTACAAATATAATGTTTTGCTTAATTCCAATTTGACATCGAGCTGTAGACAAGGCGCAAACGTTGTTTTCCACTAAACCGCACACATTGGAATCGTCATGAACGAACGAGCAGAACGTTATTGGGTATGCTAATTTGACGCGTTACGCGTAGGTATGTAATCCCTACCGCGCCCTAAGAAGTTTCACTTCAAAAAATTAATGAAAGGACAGATTCTTTTTAACTGCTTAACGTCTCTTTAACAGCGAGGTCTTTAGAGACGGAAAAGAAGGGGGGCAAGGAATGGGAAGGAATTCGGCCATGACCTCTTAAAGGATGCATCCCGGCATTTGCCTGGAGTGATTTGGGAAACCATGGAAAACCCAAATCTGGATCCCCGGACGGGGATTGGAACAGCCGTCCTCCCGAATGCGAGACCAGAACGCTTATCGTTACACCACCACCTCGGTGGTAGGAGAGAGAAAGAGCCAGAGTACATTTCTCAAACCAAGTGACTGTAGACCATCAACTGAGACTTGTGACTCGCTTCACCAATCGAAACTGTTCCTAAAAACATTGGATTCATGTATTCTATGATATGAAATATAATTAGGCGTATATGGAACCTATAGATCAATGGTTTTACAGATGTTCCACTAGAGATTCAAATAATGCTTAAAAGTAAATAGTAATGATTATACTTAACTATGCTTTGATTAGTTAATTCCTTCGATTTTCAGACTTTCGTAGACTGAAATCACGGTAAGCATGATGAATGGAGGTTCGTTTTCAGACATTATCTGACGTCTACTTACTTTCATTGGAACAATAAGTTCTATGAACATCAAGAATGAGCGGCAATGGGCTGCCCTCTGTTACCCACCCTACTGGGTGTGTTCATGGAAAATTTTGGAAATAAATCCATTAAGACTGTAACCAAGAAACCGTCCGTTTGGTTGGGATATGTAGACGACACCTTCGTTTTTTTATGGCTCGACGTCAAGGTCATTAGAAGCGGGATCGAAATGGGGACAAGGAAAGGTAAGGAATTCGGACATGGCCTTTGTAAGGAAGCATCGCGGAATTCGCCTGGAGTGATTTGGGGAAGCCCTAGAAAACCCAAACCATGATGTCCAGACGGGGATTTGAACCGGCGTCCTCGCGAATGGGAGACACCTTCGTGATATGGCTCCATGGGAACAAGATCTGAATCACGTCCTCGATCATATCAATAACATCCATCGCAAAATCAAGTTTACAATGGATCGCGAAGAGCCAGTCAGCTGGCCTTTCTAGATGTTTCAGTGAAAAAGTACCCGGGAGACAGGCTTGAACACACGGTATTCAGAAAACCAACCCAGACAGACAGGTACCTCCACGCTTTATCACATCATCAACCATCACAAAAACGAGCCTTGATTAAAACGTTGTTCTGTAGGGCACAAAGAGCGGTGGACAAGGAACATTTAATGAACGAAAAACAACATCTTAAAGGAGCACTCAAACAAAATGGGTATAGGTATAACATGATAACAAAAGCAATGACCATTAAGCAGAAGAAAAACTGTCTGAAGAAAGAAGATAAACAAAAAGCCGTGCTGCCATATGTCAAAGGTATCACCGTAAAAATTGACAATATTCTGGCGATATTTAGAAATAGCAAAAAAAAAAAAAAAAAAAAAAAAAAAAAATACTGAGAACGGCCAAAGATTGAAAATCTCCCTTACAATGCAGTTAAATCTATGAAGTATCCTGCGATTCTGTCACGGTCTGCATAGATGAAACCGAACGAGCCGTAGCCGTGAGGATGCGTGTCCATATGAGTCATCCCACGAAATCAGCTATTGCCAAACTCCAGCTGGAAGAAGAACATACAATAGTGTGGGAAAATACAAGAGTGCTACCTAGAACCGAAGGTTACCTACAAAGAAAAGTAATGAAGATATTCAAACAGCAAAATAATCTCAACAAAGATGGCGGTTACGGTCTTAGCCAGGAATAGAAATGTGTGTTAAATAATAAATAACTCTGGGACCAGTCTCTTGCAGACTCAGCAGGCGGATAAGTCCACTGAGGACGACCTAAGGCCTGGTCGAAACGTCAGGAAGAAGAAAAAGAGGCATTTAGTCGCAGCGTGAGTCTCATAGCTGTTCGATCTGACGGCGAATGTGAATTCTACTGACGAAATCCTGGATCGTTTGCTGATCTGAGCTCACAGTACCTTGATCTCTAGTGCGAATCGGTAATTATTTTCAATTCGGATCGAAGTGTTGTCGGAATTCAAGAAATTCCGACAACACTGAAGATGGCTTGCCACAAACTGTCCTTGTCAAGGTCGTGTTTTGTTCCACAGCGGAGGTGAGGCGCGACCACTGCAACAAGACGGTGGACATTTACGAGGACGTGTCGAGCCCGGAAGTGACGCCGGAGACTAACGGTCGGCCGCTCACCTGCTGGTACCGCTTCCGCTCCTTCAGGGGGACTCCCCGGGACTGGGTGCTGCGCATCCGCTTCAAGAAGTTCAAGGTCGGCGTGCTCGTCAACAGCACACACTGCCACGGAGGATACGTGCAGGTGGGTACCAAAACAACGCTGGGTGGTTAGTGCTCGTCAACAGCACACACTGCCACGGAGGATATGTGCAGGTGGGTACCAAAACAACGCTGGGTGGTTAGTGCTCGTCAACAGCACACACTGCCACGGAGGATATGTGCAGGTGGGTACCAAAACAACGCTGGGTGGTTAGTGCTCGTCAACAGCACACACTGCCACGGAGGATATGTGCAGGTGGGTACCAAAACAACGCTGGGTGGTTAGTGCTCGTCAACAGCACTCACTGCCACGGAGGATATGTGCAGGTGGATACCAAAACAACGCTGGGTGGTTAGTGCTCGTCAACAGCACACACTGCCACGGAGGATATGTGCAGGTGGGTACCAAAACAACGCTGGGTGGTTAGTGCTAGAAAAGAACAGACTGGTGGCTCAGTGGTTAAAAAGTCTGACCGGAGATAGAAACTAGGGATACAACGGAGCTCCGCGTGAAGTGCTACATCCGCTTTCGCATCCGCAACTTTTAATGTGGAAGCATAGCAGATATTTTGTTTACATTGCTATTTATATCTTATTCTTTTCTCGTTGTACGCGAATCCCCCTATCGTCGTTTAACTGATAAAAACGTTCCTTTATGATGATACTGTAATATAAGTAACAATGAAGTGAACGGTGATATCGCCTTAATACTAAATTACAAGTCTGAACGTGCGTGTAAAGTAAAGCAGCCTAATCACGGTCCAACTTGTAGCACCTCCGTGCAGAACTAATGTAGGATGCGCTTAACCATTCACGGTACTAGAAGGGGCCCAATAAGTCCTTTCTACTAGTACTTTGTAGTTGCAGACCAGTGTCCTTATCGCACACTCGTAGGGTGTTTCCTCCAATCACGATCCAACGCCGTAGCTTGTTGCAAGACAAGGACAACTGTTGGTTGTCTGCGAGTCCAACAACATTCAACACGTCCCAAGTATAGTCCTGAAGCCTCTTTCACGGCCCAACAATAGTTCTACAACGGAAAACAGGACCATGTTACGTCCTACTAGTTGTACTGTGAATGTGCCGCTAGAGCGGTGGAAAGGCGGGTGGCGGGCACGGAGATGTGCGGTGGCGTGGCCTTGTGCTGGACGCTTGAATTAGTCGAATCACTAAGTTCATATGAGATTGTTTTGCTGGCGCGTGCGTGGTTATGTAAATACTTTCATTCGTTAAATAATCCAACGTTTTTTATTGTTGAATGATGATGCAGAAAATAATTGACAGCCTTCGTTCACACAGAAAATAATACAATATTAGGTGGAAATAGACTTTGCTTATGCAAAATGTACAATTTTTCATAAAAATATACCTATTTGTGTCGATTTTAAGTTTATTTTTAATAAAATATAAATAATTATGAATTTATTTTTCGACATCCGCATCCACTTCCGCTAAACTTCCACATCCGGGGATGGTAAGCACAGAACATCCGCATCTTCATGAGCTAAGATGACCTTCCTTACAATACCAATCAAAACGTCCTCGGCGGGGATTTTCATAGGCTTTTTTTTTTTTTTTTTTTTTGGCTTTACGTCTCTCCACAGCGAGGTCTTTAGAGACGGGAAAGAATGGGGGCAAGGAAGGGGAAGGAATTCGGTCAGGGCCTTTTGAAGGAAGCATCCCGGCATTTGCCTTGAGTGATTTGGGAAACCATGGAAAACCCAAATCTGGATGCCCGGACGGGGATTCGAACCGCCGTCCTCCAGAATGCGAGGCCAGAACGCTATCCGTTACACCACCACGCTCGGTCATAGGCTCTTAATCCTAATCAGGCACAGATTCAGGAGTACGTCAGAACGCTTACTCGGTTGAGATTACACGTTAAACTGTAGACTTCCTGTACCCGGTAGGAACACCGTGTTAGATTAGGTAAGGAGGAAATAAACTGGCCACCCTACCTTCAATACGAGGCTTATTGTACCTCCTGTTAGAGAATCCAATCGAGCTTCAGGTTATCTGTTATTTACTTATTATTTGTCGTATGACTAAGCAACTAGTGTAACACATATATTATTATTATTCCGAATAAGTCATTGGGAGGGTACGATAAATCAACTTTGGCTACGTTTCTTTGTATTTAATTTTCTTTGCTTCCAAACTTCCTTCATTCTTTGAGAGTGTTGTTCCTTTTGTTCCTGGGTCCATTTCCTTCCCTTGATGTATTTCTGTCTCTCCTGGAAACCTGCCTTGTAAATTACTTCTCTAAAAAGTGTTCTGTTGTCTATTATATCTGCTTTCACTCCAGCATTTTTCATGTCCTTTTCAGTTTCAGTGAACCATGTGGGTTTGGATTTGTTCATTAGGGTGAAGATCTGTTTTGTTAGTCTATTACTATCCATTCTGTATATGTGCCCTTAAAATTTCAGTCTTCTTTTCCTCATTATAACTGTTAATTTTTCTATTTTCGAATATAGTTCTCGGTTTGGTCTTTATTTGTATTCAGCATTACTATTAGGTTTGGGTCCCAGTATTTTTCTCAAGATTCTTCTTTCTACTTTTTCCAGTTTTTCAAGAGTCCCATATGTTTGTAGCTTAAGCATTTCTAGCTAATACAGCGTTTCTGATCTAACCACTGCTTGATAGTGCCTTAGTTTTGTGTTACATGATAAAGATTTTTTGTTATATACGTTCTTTGTCATATAAAATGCTCTTTCAATTTTATGTATTCTAGTTTCTATTGCAGTCTTTTCTTATGTGTCACTCGTTATCCATTCTCCTAAATATTTAAAACAATTTGTTTTAGATATTGTTCCACTGCGAAGTTTAAGATTTTGAGGAGCATCATTGATGTTTGTCATGAACTGTGTTTTTTCATAAGATATATGTAATCCTACTTTGGCTGCCTGTTTCTACAGTTCTTCGATTTGTTCTTTTGCACTATCCAGTGAATCAGTAATTACCGCCATGTCATCTGCAAAAGCTAGACAATCTATGGTCATTTTATTTGGATATCTTCCCAGCTGAACACCCTTTGTGTTCATTATAAATATATACAACAAAAAAACGTTGGTATCATTCACAAACTGATGTCCAGTTTTTACTGCCATACTATGAAGGAATTGTAGCACTAAAAAAAAAAAAAAAAAAAAAAAAAAAAAAAAAAAAAAAAATTTGAAATGGTCCATCATACTTCCTTAGAGGGCATTCCTTAATGTGCTCCACTCTCTGGGAAGGAGCTCCGCAGTCACAGGCAGGAGAATCCTGAAGACTCCACTTATACAGCATGGCGTTGCATTTGGAGTGACCTGTTCTTAGGCGATTTAGTTTGCCCACTGGTGTCTCTTCAGTTGGAATCCCGGAAGTCCAGTTGACATACTAGATTTCTGGATCTAAGAGGAGTGGGGGTGGGTCATTTGGGACCTCGTGGATTGGGAGATCCTGTGGATGGTCGGGATGGTGTAGTTCTATCCACTCACGTGCCTTTGCTTCTTGGCGTCTTACCTCTGGAGGTGGTATATCGCTCATGATATGTAACCAGGGGACTGGGGTGGATTTTAGTGTGCCAGTTATTACTCTCATACACTCGTTCAGAAGTATGTCGTTTTTTCTAGTGTGAGCACTACGTTGCCTCACTGGAGCACAGTACTCAGCAACAGGGTAAACCATGGTGAGGGCGGTTGTTCGTAGTGAGTCCGCATCAGCTCCCCACGAAGTACCGGCTAGCTTCTTCATGATGTTGTTCCAGGATTTAAGTTACTGATGTTTTTTGAATGTTAAGGAACGGTCTAAGGTGATTACAAGATATTTAGGATAGAAATTGTGTTTCACCTCTGGTGGTAGAAGTTCACTTTGAGCTGCTGATGTGCTGTTCTATTGCTCAATTGGAATGCGGAGACGTCTGTTTTCATCGAGTTCGGAAAAAGTTTACAATTCACATAGTACGTATTTATGGTTTGTAAGTCATTTGAGAGAATGCTCTCACTTTCCTCTAATGTGGCAGTTTGGACAGCGATAGCTAAGTCGTCAGCGTAGCAGAATTAATTGCATGTCACTGGTGTACAAGTTGAAGAGCAATGGAGCTTTTTGGTATTAGAGACACCGCCGTAGTCTTGTTCGGACACTGGTTTCTGATTAGCGTTGGACGCGATGGAGTGCCAAGCAATATGAATTTATTCCAGCAACGTTTATATTTCCACGCACAAGTCTGTAGCGGGCTGTGTTCGTGTTTGAAGCGGCATTACGTCAAAACCATATCGTGCACGGTTTTTATTGCGTTCTCGAATTATGTAAGCTGGGGATCTAGTTTAAAATCTGCGATATGTTACCGGGGGTCGCAAATTGAAATTACAAACTTTTCTCAACCTCAAAAGAAAACCACAAATTATATTTCACACATATTACCAACTATAGCTTGCACACACTAGCAAAAGTAGACATTCTAAAAATCTTAGAAAGTTGTTATTATTTTGGAGCTCATATCCGTTGTTTGTGGCATTACAAAATTATCGTTACGAAGATTCGTTACTATAAAGTTTGATTTTTCGATATTGCTCGTTGGAATCTCTTAACACTGTTTTTGATACTGGTTTAGATAATTTCAACGCAGTTTTAAAAATTCTGATTGTTTTGTTCTCATTTTTTCTGATTAGTACCGAGCGTGATGGATGAGCGGTAACGCTATGGCCTCGCATTCGGGATATCGGGGGTTCGAATCTCCATCCGGGCATACAGGTTTGGGTTTTGCATGGTTTACCAACATCACTCCATGCTTCCTTCAAAAGGCCATCGACATATTTCTTCCCGTTTCTTCCCCGAATGCTTTCCCGCTCTAATTACCTAGACGGGGGTAAAGCAAGAAGCAAAGCAAAAATAAAAAAAAAAATAATAATAAAATAATAAAAAAATTAGTACCTAACAACAATCGTAACACGTAGATCAAATCTTTGAGATAACCGCAGGATCCACGGAAATAATGAGTGGTAATCCATATACAGCACTACTAGATTCGTCTCAGGAAATTACGACAGAACACAATCAATAAGTAATATGATAAAGAAGCTGGAATAGGATTCATTGGAAAACAAGAGGAAGGTGAAGAGAGTCTTCGGAGAGCACAAGGCATATATTGGTGAACAGGCATGGAAAGATATTGGTGTAAGAATTAAAAGTAATGCATGGAACGGGAAAGATGAATATGACCACAAGCTGGCTCTCGATTTCACGCAAAAGGGAGACGGATTATTTTGTATTGTATGAAAGGGTAAAAGGTAGGCGGGTACAAGAAAGGAGAAAGTGAATCAGTTGGAAAATGTCTCTACAACGCGCACTCCATCGCAATTAAATAAAATTAATTGCTACCCTCTGGTACAAAGACACGAGCGGTAGATTCCGCTCTAATTAATTAATTAATTCTTTTGAACAAATTCTTGGATGAAGAAGAATAAATTGCAAATTAGATAATCCATTAGTTCGCTTTGTTTCCTGAATAGATATTGTTTACCCGTGAATTTCATGCAAACTATTTAAAATAGAGCAGTTGTAGGGTTTGCAAAGAAGAGCAGCTAGATTTGTTTGTGGAAATTATCGCAGGACCCACTCAGTAACTAATATGATAAAGGAGCTGGATTGGGAGTCACTGGAGGAAAGGAGGAGGATGGAGAGAGTACTGGGAATGTACAGGGCATATGTTGGTGATGGGGCTTGGAGGGATATTCGTCAAAGAATTGGAAATATTACATACAAGGGGAAAGGCGGCCATAACCACAAGCTGGCACTAGATTTCATGTATAAGGGAGTGGGGAAATTTTCTTTTGTTGGTATGGGTGTCAGGGATTGAAAGAAATTAGCAAGTGAAGTGATGAATAATTTTTGAAAACCACTTAAGGAATTTAAAATTAAAATTTGTTAATTGGAAAAATGGGGGAGGAATTTAACACTACAACTATAAAAGAAATTTTTTTAAAAAAAGATATAAAATGGGATAATTATAGAACTAGGAGAATTGCCACCTTTCGCTCCATCGCAATTAAATTAATAAGAGTAATAATAACCTTGATAGGTATCTGGTTGTATTTAACTACTTAAACCATCACTTTTTCATATGTTCATTTTTCAGTACGCTCTATAATAACATTACTGAACAAAGCATCATTTCGATCCAAAGATACTAAACGTCACTCAATAATGTTCCAGCGATTAAACTACCGACTGACAGCTCAACTTTCAACTAACTAATTAACGCTTCATCTTCTTCACATAGACGTTACAGAACAGGGAAAGCCGTCTGATGTTTCTCTAACGGCGACAATGCTACTAACAATCAGAACCACATTAAAAAAAATCAGAATTAATACAAAATCATTCACAAACATTAGAAAACACTTTTAAATAAAAGTTAATATTGTTTACCCACATCAATACTTACAATTACACACTTTTAACTAATGATTCACACATATTACTGTCCTTGATCACATTACATAGCGTTTACATAGTTTCTCTCCATAAAAATGTTCATTTACATGGTACATATACACAAATTCACAATTAATCACACAAATTATATACAAATCCCTAATTATTCAACTCCCAGCTTGCTAAAAAATTGTTAAAATACAATTTCATAAATATTTTTAAAATTTTAGAGAAGTTGAGTCGAAAATACTGAGATAGAAGATTATTTTATAATCTTTACAAAAATCAAGTGGCTATAATAAAAGAAGAAAATCACGAGCGACAAGCATCAGTTAAAAAGTGTGTGAGAAAAGGTTGTAGTATATCCCCATTAATATTCAACTCGTATGTAGAAGAAGCAGTAAAGGAAATGAAAGAATGATTTGAATGTGGCATAAGTGTTCAAGGAGAAAAATCAGAATGGTACGATTTGCTGATGACTTTTTCTTGTTAGCAGACCAGGTCGAAGATATTGAGAAGTTACTGAATATCATGGGCAAACTACTGAAGGAAGATTTTGGACTAAATATAAACCAAAGGAAGACAAAAGTGATTAAATGTAGTAGAAATGATACCAATAATAGTAGATTTGATATAAAAATATGGTCGGATAAGAGAGAGGAAATTAGTGAATTTTGCTACTTAGGTAGGAAAATTACAAACAATTGCCGAAGCAGGAATGATGTTAAAAGCAGAATACCACTAGCAAAAAGAGCCTTCATGAAAAAAAGAATTTTTTTAAACATTGATCTAGGACCCAGAAAGAAGTTTTTAAAACTCTATGTGTGGAGCACAGCACTTTATGGTAGCAAAACATGGACTTTAGGAATTCCAGAGAGAAAGAAAATTGAAGCATTTGAATTTTTGTGCTGTAGAAGGATGCTGAAAATTAAGTGGACAGATGAAGTGAGAAACGAACGAGTTTTGGAAATGATGGGCGAGGAGAGAAATTTGTGGAAGAAGTTTACAGAAAGAAGAGACAGGCTGGTAGGACATATTTTGAGACATGCTGGATTGGTTAATTTGCTGGTGGAGGGAACAGTCGAAGGTAAGAACTGTAGAGGAAGACAGAGATTAGAATATATGAAGCAGATAATTGAGGACGTGGGTTGTAAGGGGTAAATCGAGATGAAAAGGTTAATACAAGATAGGAAGGGATTACATCAAACCAGTCGAGATATTGATGACAGAGAAAAGAAGTTTGTGTCTGAGGGTCGTTATAACATGACGTTTCAACCATGACTCTGTGACATTCATCAGAGGACTACCTATGAACCAAGAAAACAATAACAAAATAATAATCTGTTGGTACTCTCTTAAAAGCCTTAAGTGTGTTGTTCCCTGTGGGTGTTAATATTTCAGAATCAAGTGCAGCTAAAAAGTAGAGCCCGCATTTCGTGTCGGTAATTAGGTGAGGCTAAGTGCGCGACATGTCGTTACGGCGTAACGCCATTAAGGCGAACACACGCCAACCACTTCCGCGGCATGAATATTTTAACGCTGGACGACGAGAAAATTCTGTTGGTAGCCTTGAGATTCTTGTTGCGCCGGGGGTAAATTATTCACGGCGGACTTGTATTTCAGACTACTCGATACGGCCTAAGAGGACTTGGACACTCGCCTCTTTTATTCATAGCGACGGTGATACTTTTAATGGCAGATAAAATGCAGACGTCTACGGCGGTTATTAAGCTCGAGTTGGAGCACCATTTGAAGCCGAAATGGGACACTTTTCGCTAGTTACTGGGAACGAGCAACCGACTTGATTTACAAGCGACGTCACATTAATTTCTGCATTCTGCGAGCGAAATGGCGGCTCGTTTGATTACCGCGTTCAGAGACATAAAGATAGCGGTCTCAAGACTGCGTTATATGATGTGAAGTTTAAGGTAATATTTTACATAAATTTATATTAGTAGATTGATTATGTATATAGAAGGATCTTAGCGGTACAAAGATGGACAATCAATCAAAACACCATTTGGTAATATCTGTCAAGTAACTAAATTCAGATATATAGGAGAAATTATTCAAACTGCAGGACTAAATCATGAAGCAAACAACGAGAGAATATCTAAATTTCAAAAAGAATCACCTGGAACAGATATAATAAAAAGTCAATATCCTGAAATGAAAAATTACAACACTTTAGCACTAATCAAAGCGGAGGCGTTATGTGCATCGGAAAGTTTGGTTATTGGCGGCAGATAATTGATTAAAGATATCGAAAAGGAAAAACGGGAAATTTTAAAGGAAATCTTTGGCCCAGTTTGAACAGGAGGAATTTGGATCAAAAAGAAATCACATGAACTGTATCAGTATTCGGAAAAAAATTCAGACAAAATCAGGAAAAGACGACATTAATTCTTCGGCCTTTTTTTTCAGAATGATTAACAACAGACAAACCAAATCAATTCTAAACCTGGCCATTTATATGAAAATGAAAAAGAATTGTGTAACAGCCCTAATACCTGAATTTTGAATAGTATTGTACTGTATGAAGTATTTGTAATGAGCTAAAGGTTGCTTGAAAGTGATTTGGTATGTTTGTTTTGTAATTTCTTGTAAATAAGTGTATATAGACTTTGTTTTAGGTAAGAAAATTATTTAAAGTCCATTTAATATGTTTAAGAACCGAATGATGCAAGAGAATTTCTTAAATGTTTGTAATTCCATGTATTAATGTAAGTTACGATATCTACAGGACAATTTTCCACCATTTGAAAGGATTTCTGTGAATAATTTTGTATTGAAGTATCTCTAATTACCATTTCTGATCATTTTGTAATGTTATTAATTAATTTTGTATCAATTTCGATTGTTTTTTAATATGTTTGATTGTTTGAATGATTGTTAATGATCGAGAAATATCGGGCGGATGCCTTTGAAGAATTCTCGTAATTTCGATAGACTCTATATAAACAGATCGCCTGGACAGAGAGTTTAGTTTTCATTCAATAGTTTTCAATTCAGTTTTTCATTCAATTCAGACTCAGAAGTGCATCTTTGGATTGTAACAACTATGCTTGTGAATATCGCTGACTTGTTGTTTGAAACAAAATAA
>JARYHS010008075.1:183277442-183649720 GCA_031002005.1 Vandiemenella viatica
TTCCTGTTTGTAAAGAGTTTACATTGACAGCTATCGACATCTAACCACCATAGTGCACGATGGGAGACTCGATGCTATCACCAAACACAAACGCCAGTCATCAGCGCTATGTAGTTCAGACAGCAAAGTAACATGTCTTTGGTCGAAATACGAAAATATCCTCGATCGACCAATTTCAACCACCATATCTCCCACACTACCACGGTTACCATAGTACACGATAGGAGACACGATACCACTACCACACGTAAACACCAATGGTCTATGCTATGTATTTGTGGCAGTAGAGTGACATATACTGAGACACATGTCTTTGGTCGAAATATGAAAATATCCTTGATCAGCCACTTTCAACCACCCAATCTCCCACACTACCTCAGTTCCTGAAATTCAGCCAACGTTGTTACTGATGGGTGATTCTGTGCTAATACCAAACACAAACATCAATGATCTGCGCTAGATAGTTTTGGCTGTAAAGTGATACACCATGACACATACGTTTTTGGTTGAAATATGAAAGTGTCGCTGGTCGACCACATTCAACCACCATATCTCCCACACCCCCATAGCTACCGACGTCTAACCACCATAGTACACGATAGGAGACACGATGCAGCTACCACAAAAAACACCAATGTTCTATACAATGTAGTTGTGACAGCAGACTGACATATACGGAGACACATGTCTATGGTCGAAATACAAAAATATCCCTGATCGACCAATTTCAACCACCATATCTCCCACACTACCACACTTACCGATAATTCGGCCAACGTTGTTATTGACGGCTGACTGTGTGCTACTACCAAACACAAACACCAGTGATCTGTGCTAGATAGTTTTGACTGAAAAGTGATATACCATGACACATGCGTTTTAGGTGGAAATATGAAAGTGTCGCTGGTCGACCACTTTCAACCACCATATCGCCCACACACCCTTATAGCTACCGACATCTAACCACCATAGTACACGATAGGAGACACGATACCCCTACCACACACAAACACCATTGGTCTACGCTATGTAGATGCGGTAGCAGAGTGACATACACGGCGACGGGTTTAGGATTGGTGCTTAGCACCCTCTGCCACCCACAATGTTTGTGACTTGCAGAGTATGGATGTAGATGTAGATGTAGACACATGTCTTTGGTCGAAATACGAAAATTCCCTGCATCTATCACTTTTAACCATCATATCTCCCACATCCCCACAGCTATCGGCATTGGGCCAACGTTGTGCACGACAGGAAACTCCAAGCTACTTCCACACACAAACACCAGTGACCTGTGCTAGGTAGTGGTGGCTGAAAAGTGATATGTAGTAATACACACGTCTAATTTTATATATGTATGTATATAAGATTTGTGGATAAGTCCATTAGGACTACGCACTCAGAAGCGTTTGTTCGCTCTCCTTTGTGCCCATATTTCCTTCATACGTTTGCTGTGGGCTTCTTTTCTCCCATCTGACCATGTTGTTCCAGGTCTTTTCTTTAGCCTTTCCTCCCGGTCAACTTGCCACTTGTGAAATTCCATTTAAATATATCTACGTTTTCCATATCTTCTGGAACAATTCATGCTAATTTGAGGTTTTTCTTGATTTCTTCAATTCATTTTATTGTATCTGATATGGCTTTACTTCGGTTTTCATAGAATTCAACTATTTGTCTTGTCAGTCTGTTAGGGTCCATTCATTTGATGTGTCCGTAGAATTTTAGTCTGTGTTTTCTAAAATCACTGTGAATGTCTGCATATTGTAAAATTACCTGATTACATTTGAGTCAGTAATGGTCTCCTATGAGTTTTGAGCACAAAAGTTTCGTTAGAATTTTGCGTTCTTTCTCTCAATGTTTTTCATATCTTTTATCTTGTTCAAAATAAGTGTTTCTGATACATAAAGACATTCTGATTTAATAACTCTATTGTAATGTCTCAGTTTTGTGTGCTTGGAGATGAATTTTTTGTTGTAGATGTATTGTGTTAGGCGATAAGCTGTTTCCATCTTTTGGCATCCAATTTCATTAGCTTTTGCTTCTGTTCCATTCTCTTGGATTGTTTCAGCGAGGTACTTGAAGTATGGGACTCGTTTTATTTTTCCATATTTTGTCTCCATGTATTTTGGTGTTTCTTTATTGCAGGTCATAAATTCTGTTTTCTCAAATGGAACCTGTAGACCCACTTTGTCGGCTACTTCTTTCAAGAGTTCGATCTGTTTTTGGGCTATTGCAATGTCACGTGTTAAGATTGCTAAGCCGTCGGCCAATGCTAGGCAGTCTATCTTTAATATTCGTCTGCCTAATATAATTGGCTGCTCAATTCAAAGTATTGATTTTTGTATCACTTTTTCAAGGTCGCAGTTGAACAGTAACGGAGAAAGTCCGTCTCCTTATCTTACTCCTGTTTTAATAATGATGGGTTCTCATATTTCCCCTTAGAATTTTATTTTGGACTTTGTATCTGCTAGTGTTTGTTTTACTAAAGCAAGAGTTTTGGGGTCCAAGCCTTGTTCATTCAATATTTGGAATAATGACTCACGATCAATTGAGTCATATGCTTTATTTTTATTTTTTATTGACAAATGTGCAGTCTGGACGGTTGCTACAAATTCTTTGGTGTTTGAGGATAAGTTTTAGGTTGAGTATTTGTTCTGCGCAAGATCTTCCTGGTCTAAATCCATCTTGATATTCTCCGATCCTTGGTTCTCGTTGTTATTGAGCCCTATCGAGGAGACACTGGAAGAAAATTTTGTATGACACTGACTGCAGTGAGATTCCCCTGTAATTATTAACACTTACTCTGTCTCCCTTTTTGTGAAAAGGATGGATTAACACGTCTTTTCAGTCTTCTGGAATTTGTTCTGTTCTAGAAATGTCTTGGGTAATTTTTTTTTTTTAACTGCTTTACGTCTCCTATAACTACGAGATCTTTAGAGACGGGAAAGGATGGGGGGCAAGGAATGGGAAGGAATTCGGCCATGGCCTTTTGAAGGAAGCATCCCGGCATTCACATGGAGTGATTTGGGGAAACCATGGAAAACCCAAATCTGGATGCCCGGACGGGGATTCGAACCGCCGTCCTCCCGAATGCGAGGCCAGAACGTTAGCCGTTACACCACCACGCTCGGTATAATTTTTGTGATCTCTTTTACAGTTTTTGCTCCTGCTGATTTTAGAAGCTCTCCAGTGATTCCATCCTCACCAGCTGCTTTCTTATTTTTGAGTCTTTTGATTTGCCTAAAAATTTCATTTTCACCGGCCTCGGTAGCGTAGGGCTAGAGTGCTAGCTCCGCGTGCCGAAGGTCGCCGGTTCGAGTGCGGCCGCGGTCAAGGGTGTTTAAGGGTTGTGTCTGTGAATGTCATGTCCGTACTGTGATGTGTCTAATTAGCTGGTAAAAATTCATACTGGAGAAACCGAAAAGCACTTAGTGACATAATTACCGTATGGCCTAAGATGTCGAAAACCATTTAAACAAAACAAAAAACAAACAAAAATAATCATTTTCATCAGATGGTGATGAATTTGAATTTTGTTCTTAAGGTTCTTGTGGTGTAAATCGTTGTAATGGTTCGGGACAATTGAAGAGCCTTTCAAAATACTCTGCGAGCACTTTACAGTTTTCATCATTATTTAATTCCATTTGTCCGTCCCCTTTTTTAGGTTGATAGCCTATGAGTTTTGTTTTGAAGGTTCTGTAGAAAATGTGTGTGGTTTCTTTTTGAAAGTCTTCCTCAATTTCAATTTCTCATTTTCATATTTCCTTTTGGTTTGAATGATTAATTTTTCTGTCTCTTTCCCCCTCTTCAGGTATTCTTTTTAGTTGTCATCTGTTGTTCCATTTGATGTACACTTGATGTCGTCCTTTGATTGCTTGGTCACATTGCTCGTTCCACCAAGGGTGTTTTCTGCGATTTTACTGTGGGTTTAGTTTCTGTGCTGTCTCTGCATCAGTTTGGTTCCGAGTTGTTGCCAATTTTATGATTTATTACAGTCCAGTTCTTCTGTAAATGAAAGTTGAATTTTGCCTGCATCGAATTTTGGGAATCTTTATTTATTTTTGATGATCCTTTGCGGTCTGAACTTCAATTTAATTCTTCTCAAGTAATGGTCAGAATCCATGTTTGGACCCCTTCCAACTTGAACAGATTTCTCCGTGGTTTGGATTAGACATGGCTACATGATCGATTTGTAACTCGCCTAAGAGTGATTTGGGAAACCATGGAAAACCCAAATCTGGATGCCAGGACGGAGATTCGAACCACCGTCCTCCCGAATGCGAGGCCAGAACGCTAACCGTTACACCACCACGCTCAGTGAACTTGTTGGAGAGAGTGATGAAGGGATGTACAAGAGAAGTAAGGGAATTGGTTTACAAAACTTTAATTGTAAAATGAAACACAGCCAACATGTTGCAATATTCATTGAATTTATTCTTTACCGGTTTCGACCCGCCTTGAGGGAGTCTTCTACAGAACCTGTTTTTAAGATTTTTAATTTAATATCCTTATATTTAGTCACGGCTGCGGTTACCTTGGTGGGCATAAATTTCAAAATCTTGAGCATGGCAGCATCAACAGCAACGGTATTTCTTCAATTGTAAAATGAAACAGAGCCAACCTGTTGCAATATTTATTGAATTTATTGTTTTTATTGCAGCTGTGACTAAATATAAGGATATTAAAATAAAAATCTTAAAAACAGGTTCTGAAGAAGACTCCCTTAAGGCTGGTCGAAACCGGTAAACAATAAATTCAATGAATATTCCAACAGGTTGGCTGTGTTTCATTTTACAATTGATGAAATACCGCTGCTGTTGATGCTGCCAAGCTGAAGATTTACAAAACTTTGCTCAGATCATTGCTTGAATATGGTAAAGCAGTATGGGAGCTATATTTTGAGTATCAAATACAGGAGTTGGAGAGGCTGCAAAAAAGGGCTGCTAGATTTGTTTCTGGAAATTATCGCAGAACGCAATCAGGAACAGATATGATAAAAGAGCTGGAATGGGATTCATTGGAAGACAGGAGGAGGGTGAAGAGGGTCATGGGAGTGTGCAAGGCGTATGTTGGTGATGAGGCATGGAAAGATATTGGTGCAAGAATTAAAAGTAGTGCATGAAAGGGAAAAATTATCATGACCAAAAGCTGGAACTCGATTTCGGGCACAATGGTGTATGAAAATATTATTTTTTTGTTATGTTTGTCAGGGACTGTAATAAATTACTTAGAGAAATGGTGATTAATTTAACAAAAACTCTGAAATTAAATTTGTAGAGGTGAAATGTAGGTGGGCGTAGGAAAGGGGGAAGATGGGTGTGTAGGGATATTGCCACCGGAGCCTGTGCTCTATTGCAATTTTAATTAAATTAAATTAATGTTACTCTCCCTACGCTCAAAGTTTAAGTCACACACAACCTGTTTTCGATATCCTAAATACAACATTTTACAATAATTCTCGTCAAACTCGACTAAACGCCAAAAATAGTATACAAAAAATACTAAAATCAAGAAAAATTAAAATGAAAAGAATACATTAACCAATAATTTTTTATAATGTGAGGAGACGGTGTTTCCTTATCCACTGCTTTCTGTATATACACGTTGCAACGTGTTGGCAGTATTCTGTTCCTCGTGCAGCAGTAAGCTAAGGGATTACAACTTTCGAGCAGCTCGTAACATTATTTACAGCGGATCTGCGCGGCTCGGATTCTGCCTCTGAGAAGGGTCTCAGCTGTTCACGAAGGACGCGTCTCTGAAGCATTTGTGTCGTTTAAACTCGACAGCGAAAAGGGGACTGAATTAAAATGTTTTGAGGACGTTAAGTGCAACTCCGGGTATTAGGCGAAAGTTGGAGCAAGTGGTGTGAGGCGGGGCGGAAGACAACTTCTTCTTCTTCTTCTTCTCGCGCCGCTAACTTGATAAGTTGCCGGGCAACGGCGGCCAACTTCTTATTAAATTAACCGGAGTCTCCCTCGCAAGCGGGAGTCGTGAAGACTGGGCGCGTGCTCCGGTGAATCTCCCAGTGAATTGTCTCCGGGCGTCCAGGCTAACTCGGCCGGACAGCTCCCGAGGGACCCGCCCGCCCTCCGGCCCTACGGCCCCTCTTCACTGTTCGCCAGATGAAAAATTCCCTCGGCAAACAGCTTACGATGAACTAGTGAATACTGAGAGTTATGAGACACTAATAGGAGTCATGAGTCAACGCCGAACATTAAGTGGTTATTGCCGCAGATACTCCGAGAAATATACAGTATATCATAGACGAGACGTTGACCAAATACGTCACAGACAAAACATTGATGCAGCTCACCTGGTTAGCAAGAAAATTATCAGTAGTGAATATGGTAGTGTAGTATGGGACCCTCATTTTATGTATCAAATACAGGAGTTGGAGAGGGTGCAAAGAAGGGCTGCTAGATTTGTTTCTGGAAATTATCGCAGAATGCAATCAGTGACGGATATGATAAAGGAGCTGGAATGGGATTCATTGCAAGACAGGAGGAGGATGAGGAGGGTCATGGGAGTGTACAGGGCATATACTGGCGATGAGGCATGGAAAGATATTGCAATAGGTATGAAAAGTAGTGCATGGAAGGGAAAAGATGACCATGACCACATCCGATTTCAGGTACAAGGCTGTTGGAAGATTCTCTTTTTTAGGTAAGGGTGTCAGGGATTGGAATGAGTTACCAAGAGAAATGATGAATGATTTACCGAAATCTTTGAAAGAATTTAAAGATAAAATGTGTAGAGGGCAAATGTAGGTGGGTGCAGGATAGGGGGAAGGTGGGTGTGTAGGGAAATTGCCACCGGAGCCTGTGCTCCGTTGCAGTTAAATTAAATTAAAAGGCTAGCTTGCTCATCGTGTGACGTCACGCGCCCGGCCTTCGTTGGCTTTCTAACAACGGCCAGAGACTTTTCACTGTCTCTCCCCAGATGTCGCTATTACCAAGGGGTACCCAAAAATAACCGGAATGGCATTGCCCTGGGCGGTGCTTGTGTAGCACGCGTTTCTGCCGCTAGAAGTTTATATTGCAACTCATTGTCAGTTCAGTGGCGCCTGTGTTGTCGACCTGGCTTCTTCTGTTAATCTGCAGTGATTGTTTCTGCTAGCACTGTTTTGTTATTGTTTCACATTTGACGATGGCAAGTTTATGTGAATAACGTGCAGCTGTGAAATTTTGTTTTATACTCAGTAAAAATGGTGCTGAAACTGTTTTAATGTTGAAAACAGCTTACAAAGATGACGCTATGGAAAAAACTGAAGTGTACGAGTGGTTCGCTTGGTTTAAAAATGGTTACATGTCGACTGAAGAAAAACCTCGTCCTTGATGTCCATCAACTGCCAGAATCGACGAAAATGTTGAAAAAATTAGAGCTTTTGCTCTCAGACCGTCGAAGACTATTGATCAACTCTCAGAGATTAGTGGGTTATCTTCGAGCTTGGTTCAGCAAATTTTAGCTGAATATTTGGAAATGAAAAGGGTTGCGGCCAAACTTGTTCCTCGGGCTCTGACTGACAATCAGAAAGAACGTCGACTTGACACATGTCGTGCTTTGAAACAACAGCTTGAAATTGATGCAGATTTTCTGTAAAATATCATTATATCATTACTGGTGATGAGTCATAATGGTATGGTTAAGCCCCAGAAACAAGCAACAGTCAAGCCAATGGAAGACACAATTGTCACCACGTCCAAAAAAAAAATGTCGTTAAGTCAAATCAAACATAATGCTTTTTTGCTTTTTTCATACCAACGGCGAAGTTCATTCAGAGTTTGTACCCCGCATCACACCGTCAATCAAACTTTTTTTTTTATGTTTTAAGCATATTACGCAACAGTATTCGTAAAAAAAAAAGACTCGATTTATGGCAGACAGGAGACTGGTTTTTCCACCATGACAATGCACCTGCTCACACAGCTGTCCCACGCACCTTACTCACCTGACCTGGCTCCGTGCGACTTGTTCTTATTTTCCACTCATGAAAAGGGACACGAAAGGACACCGATTTAACAACATTAAAGAGGTAGAAAAATAAAACTAGGGAGGAGGTGTCAGCCATTTCTAAAGATGACTACAGAAAATGTTTCGAACAGTGGAAGCACCGGTGGGACATATGTATTAGTTGCAATGGAGAGTATTTTGAAGTAAACAAGGTTGTTCACTTCAAAACAAATTAAAAAAAAAGAAATTATATAGCTTTATAAAAAAAAAGAACCGTTTTTTTCCCCCTCGTATAGCAAGCTAGAATATAGGTTACTTGTTTCAGGTTCTGTACTCAAATTTAAACTCAGTCGTAAAATGAAGTATGCTTTTCGTTTAAGCCCATATATTAATTTTTGTTAATTTTTATTCCTTCGTTATAGATGTTTATCATCCCCTGAATACGGTACAGGATAGCAAACACTGAGTAGAGCAATGGGTCGACAGCTTGAAACGTCATCTGCTCGTTTGCTGATTTGAGGATCTCCAAGGTGTGAGTCATCTTGAATGATTCCAGTGTCAAATATATCACTGAAGTAGTTCTTGAGCCACGTTCTTCCCTGCTTCCCAAGATATCTTATGAATTCTGGAAAAACGCCGCCTGAACCTGCAGCCTTCCTCATTTTTATTAAATTGATAGATTTATCAACTTCTTCGTGACTGAACGGATTAGAAAGTGTAGCGTTATTTCGGAGATTGTTATCCATATCAATCATCTCTCTGACTATCTGTTTCTTCATGGCAGCATCTAATAGGATTTTTATCAGCTCTTGCTTTGATCTGTAAAGCCATTTCAGTTGATATTATTCCTAGCTCCTCTTTCTACATCTACATCCATACTCTGCCATTCACAAATATTGCGGGTGGCAGAGGGTGCTAAGCACCAATCCTAATTTTCTGCATTTGAATCCAGAACAGGAGGAAAGAAAGAATTCATAAAAGCATTAGCACTGCATCTAATTTCTCTTATCTTATCCCTCCTGTCAGTGCGACCTAAATAGGTTGGCGGAAGAAGTATTTCATTGCACTCGAAATTTAAAGATTTTCGCATATTCTCCAATAGATTCAAACGCAAATGACGTCTTCTGTCTTCCAAACAATCCCAGCCCAATCTATATATCAATTCTGTGACGCTTTCATAAGGGCTGTAGCAACCAGTCACGAATCGAGCGGCTCTCGTCTGCACCCTCTCCACTGAGTCAATCAGGCCCTTGCGATACTGCGATACAGATCTCAAACTCCACAAAAGTAATCCAGATGCGGACGCACTAGTGTTTTATACGCTATCTCCTTTGTATGAGCATTGCAATTCCTCAAAATACGACCTATGAATCGCAGTTTAGAATTAGCTTTGCCTACGACGGAAGTTATGTGCAAGTCCAATTTCATGTTGCTTTGTAACAGGATTGGTGTCAGATTGCCATCTAGTAGAATGGAATCTCTTCTTTCTTTAGATTCAAAGCTGAGATACAAGTCTGGACTTTCACACCACATAGTAACTTTCTCGCCATTTTCAGCAGTATTTGGGTAACCCCAGGATGTACGTCGGCTGTTAAAATCTCCTATATACATGCAAGGTTTGAGTAGTGAGGGCAGTTATGGAGTTTTTCAATTGGAAAGATGAGGTCTGTAAACTGATGCAATAGTTAAATTGTTGAGTTTTGAAGTAATTATTTCTATTTCACTGACTTTTTGACAGCTCACTTCCGAGATATTGCAAATGTTACTTTTGGCATAAACAGCTGATCCGTTTATAGGAGAGAAAAGTCTCGCTATCAATCTTGCCACTACATTCAAAATCTTTTTCGGTCTTGTGGGCTTCTTGTACTGCTACATATCGGTTTTGAAATCAGTAGCTATATTACTAAGGTATTCACGTTTAGCATTTGTTAGTCCATCTGCATTTGTTTGGAGAACGTTAGCGTTGGGCCGATACATTTTCGTCAGTTGGCTCTGACAAGTGCCGTTGTTCAATTTCATCATCAAATGCTTCAGAACTTATGATGTTGATTTGATGACAGTGAGAGATCTGGGATCAAGTTTGGTCACCAATTGTCTCCTTCTTCTTCTACTTCTTCCTATCCAGCGTTAGGCCTGGTGGCCTGTTAGGGTCTCAATCCATCTTCTTGGTGGTCTTCCTACATCTCTCCTGCCTCAGGGATAGTATTTGAGAATTTTCCGTGGGATCCGGTCAGTCTTCATCCTCAGTACATGATCTTTCCAAGATGTTCTGCATGTTTGCACAGTGTAGAGAACTGGTTTGACTTCGAGTTTTTTAAGAATTTCACCAGATCTCTTTTTGTCTCGTAATGTGTAGCCAGCTGTTCTCCTCATGAATCGCATCTCAGCCGCCGTTAGTCTCCGTTCATCACCTTTGCGGAGTGTCCAGACCTCGCTGCCGTACAGTAGGGTAGGCTCAGCCAGGATGTTACAAAAGCCTGATTCTTGTGTGCCATTGAACAAGAGATGATCTAAAAGTGATATTTATTATTCCTGTAAATCTAGTGAAATTTGTTATTTTTTGTTGCATTTCTGTTTCTTGGTTGTAACCTAGGTATTGAAATTCTGCTACTTGTTGTATGGGTGTGTTTTCTATTGGAATTTTGGTCCATTTTTCTTTTTTTCTATAACTTTGGTTTTATTGAGGAAAATCTCGATGCTGAACTCTTTTTCTGTCTTATCCTCTTCAGTCCCGAGGTATCATATATGATAGCCTCAGGTATTATTTTTTCTCGGGCGTTTGTGTGGCTGAACTTTTTCTGCCCTGTGGTATCATCTACGACACACACCGCGCTTCTCATAGCTCATTTGTTCGATCTTCTGCCGAGTGTCACAAGTTGGCAGCACTGATTGGAAACTTGGGATTCTGCAGCTGTACAGCATGTCTCGTCGAAATAACGGTTACATGTGTTTTCACTGCTTTAATAACTTATTAAATCAGTACAGACATTTCTCAGTTAAAATCAAACTATAATTTAATGTTATAACGAATGTAAAAACTTTATGCCTTATGTATCATATATGATACCAATTGTTGAAAATTTTTATATGACATTTGTATGTTGGTCTATCTACAGACCGAGCGTGGTGGTGTAACGGCTAGCGTTCTGGCCTCGCATTCGGGAGGACGGCGGTTCGAATCTCCGTCCGGGCATCCAGATTTGGGTTTTCCATGGTTTCCCAAATCACTACAGGCAAATGTCGGGATGCTTCCTTCAAAAGGCCGTGGCCTAATTCCTTCCCATTCCTTGCCCCCCATCCTTTAGCGTCTCTAAAGACCTCGATGTTAGGGAGACGTTAAGCAGATAAAAAAAAAAAAAAATCTATCTACAACAAATGTGAAGAATGTGTGTATTGTTTAGGACTTAATTATTTGTAATAAAACAACATAAAGCAGTAAAGTTGTGTATACCAATTTTCCTGTTTGAGTCCAAAGGTATCATATATGATACCATCTATAAAAAAATTAATTATGGTTTCAAAATTTTTTTTCGTGGTCATTCATTGTGAACTAGCATTAACACAAAGTAAATAACACAAAAGTAGATCACTTGCATTTTTATTATGAGCTCGGGACTGAAGAGGTTATGAAGGTCAAATAACGATCCCTGCAGGCCTTCTTCTGATTTAGCAAAAAGCACTTGGTCATCTGCAGACAGTAATGTGTCGAGATTGGGCTGTCTATTTTGATTCTGCCATTGGGTTTTGCCGCCAGTCACTAATGATGGCGGCAGAATTCGTCGCTCATACAATACGGCAGCGAACGCGCGAAGATAGAATTGCAATAATGATTTTGTTTATATATATGCTGAATAAAAGTGGCGATAGGCAACACCCTTGTCTCACTCCTGGATTAATGGGTTTCCAGACCGACAGATGTTGTTCTGTTCTGACTGCGATTACATTGTTGCTGTAAATGTTTCGAAATGCTTTTATCATATGTGGTGGGGTGTTACTTTCAGCCAGTATAATCCGTCCTGCATCTGCAGTCGGTTGTCCAGGGTACATCTCGAGAAGGTTATCTACACGTATAATGGTACATAACTGGGGTATCAGAGTGGAGCATATTGGTAGAAGCAGGTGAAGGTAACCAGTACTTTATTCTTAGTATTCAATCAGACGTGTGATGTTGACTGATGTCGTTGTAGGCGTGTTCTGCGGCATGGGCAAGTTCCCGTACTCCATCATCGGCACCAGCTCCGACCTGCTCGTGGAGTTCTCCAGCTCTCCCGCGGGACCTCTCCTCAACACAGGCTTCCACTTCAACGTCGGCAGCTGGCCGGGTCACGTGGAGACAGCGGGCGTGCGCAACGGCACCTGTGATTGGCTGCTCACCAGCGACGCTCTCGCCGCTTCTGGCGACTCGGAGGGCATCTTCCTGAGCGTGGCCCACTGGTACCCTCCACACACCTCCTGCACTTACCTCATGAGGGGCCGACCAGACCAGATCGTCCGCCTCTACTTCCCCAGGTAACAGCAAAGTAAATTATCTCTCTGGATTTATCACCTCCAAGCAACTTCAGTTCCACTTCCACTTCTTGTGAAAAATACACAGATCAGCCAGAACATTGTGACTACCTACCGACTATCAGTATAAACCAGTCCAGGCAATAGCAGCATCACCTGACGAGGAATGACTGATAGTCAGACACACGCACGGCGCATGTGGTATCGTGCTATCCATGTTTTAAATGGGGAAGGCGCTCGATCTATCTGAGTTTGACCGAGGGCAGATTTTAATCGCCCAGGCGCTCAGCACAAGCATTTCCGAAACTGCACGAGTTGTCGGGTGTTCGAGGAGTGATGTGGTGAGTGTTTTCAAGAAGTGGCGAAACCAAGGTGAAACCACGTCCAAACGACGAGGGGTTAGAAGGCCACCCCTCATTACAGATGTCGAACGTCGTAGGCTAGGCAGACTAGTAAAACAGGACAGGCGGCAAACTGTAGCGGAACTAACATCAGACATTAATGCTGGGAAAACTACAATTATGTCTAAACCCACAGTGCTCCAAATACTCCTAACGATGAGCCTCCGCAGCCGGCGATCTATAAATGTACCAATGTTAAAACCACGACATCGGCAACTACGACTGAAATGGGCACGTGACTATCGTCACTGGACGTTGGTCCAATGGCAGATTGTTGTATGTTCTGACGTATCCCGATACCTTATTCATCATGCCGATGGGAAGGAGCGAATCCGTGGTTTTCCAGAGGAACAGCTTCTTGACACTTGTACTGTGGGATGGAGACAAGCTGGTGGCGGCTCAATTATCCTCTGGGAAACATTCACGTGGGCATTCATCGGTACAGTGACGCTAGTGCAAGGCACCATGACGGCCAATAAGCATCGTATACTGGTTGCAGACCACTTACATCAATTAATGACGACCATATTTCCCAATGGCAGTGGCATTTTTTTTTAACAAGATAATGCCCTATTTCACAAGGGTAGGAGCGTGTTGGAGTGGTTCGTGGAACACAGTAGCAAGTTGCAATTGATGTGTTGGCCTCCCAACTCGCCAGATCTGAAGCCAATCGAACGCTTCTGGGATATGATTGAATGTAGTGTAACTCCCCTCCCCGGAGTTTACTGGAATCAGGTGACTTGTGTATGCAGATGTGGTGCCAACTCTCTCCAGCGGCCTACCAAGTCCTCATTGCTTCCATGACAAGTCGCGTCCCATTGTCATACTAGCCAAAGGCGGATATACCGGCTATTAGGTAGGTAGACGTAAAGTTCTGGCTGATCAGCGTATATTTCACAAATAACGCAACACTTCATGGTGTTCTCGCGGAGACAGTTTTCGACCTACAAATATCTAGATGTATTAGTAATGGTCATCGCAAACTATTGGCATTTCTTCAGGATAATTTTTCCTTTCTTCTGCTGTATCTTCGCATTCATGAACTGGTGCTTAACTCCAACATGGAGCGCCTTCTGCTGTTTGTACCCATCACCAACGTCATGTTCGTTGGTTCCCTGACAGTTGATCCTATGGCAGCTTTCGACCGAGAATTCTACCGTCATCCTGAGGTCCCGTTGCGACAGACAGGGACGCAGTGATGGTTGTACTCGCCGAGACTCTCAGACAACTTTAAGTTCCTCCTCCTGCACATATACGGTCCGTCGGTCACGCAGACTGCGGCTCAATATCGCGTCCGCCACGTGAGCCATGGTGAATGATCCCCAGACATCTTCCATCCCTCGTCCACGAAACAGCTAACTACAAAACATACTTCATAAATCAAATCGCTAATGTGGCATTAAGAAAGTTTTCATTAGTTTCAAAAGTTAATTAATTAATTTATTCTCACTCAGATTTTACAATACGATTTCATTCTCTTGAGACCTAACTATAGCAGATTGTCTGGAAGTCTTTTAACCCGAAGGAAAGTTGGAGGATTTTACATCTGAAAGACAAGTATATGATGCACACTATCCTTCCGTCCATTGTTGAACTTTGGGAGAAAAGAAAAAAGAATGTGAATAATGTTTCCCTAGCTCTATCCACAAAGAAAAAGACTTGTGGCTTTTATTATAGCTGAAAGCAAAGTCAAAAACTGTTCTCCAAGAACAGACCCAGAACTGGATAATCAGTACACCCACGTCGGTATTCTAACCATCTACCTACATTTTAAAACTCACTGTCTCCGACACCTGCTACCTCTAACACATTCATCAAAAAAATCATGCTCTGCTTCTCTGTTTTTTAATATTTTTTAGAGGAAAACGATCTGATAAGGATGCATTTGTATTGGAGAAACTCGAAGAATCGAAATAAAACAAAAATCACCCTAGGTATAATAAATGAAAGTTATTATGTGGTGATGACGTTTCGGCCCTGTTGGTTGCAGCTTCCGCATCAACCGGATCGAGGCGCCGATTGAGCCGTTCGACGGCGACTGCGGCGAGTCGCTAACGCTGTACGACGCGTCGTGGGCGGACGACGCGCGCATCATCAAGACGTTCTGCGACACCTTCTCGAGGGCCATGGAGAAGCACGACTTCGTCTCCACGGGCGACGCGCTCTTCGTCCGCTTCGAGAGCAAGACCGGCAGCTACTCGGGGTCAGTAGACACCACCAACTACACGAGTCGCAAATAGTCACTGTAGAGCTTTCTTTACTTGTGCTTTTCGGGATTGGAATGCACAGAATTAAAATTGGGGCTTAGCACCCATTGCCACCACAATGTTTGTGTATAGCAGAGTATGGGTGTAGGAGATATAGATGTACGAGGCAGTGGCGTAGCTAGGTCAACAAGGGCCCCGGTGCAAAAAATTTATTTTGGGCTCTCAGGCCAGATGGGCGAACTTTTTTTTGCTTTGTGTTTCTGGTAGGGGCCCCTTAAGTTGTGCTTGGGGCCCCCTGAGCAGTGAGGGGCCCTTAGTGTAAGCGGGCTCCCTGTGTCTCAAAAAAAAGGTCACCAGTTTGCCGTGAATGCCCGTGGGCCCTCTGAACAGCGCTTTGGGGCCCCCAGGGGTATGCTTGGGGGCCCCTTGAACGTAGGGGCCCCGGTGCACTGCACCGCCTAGCCCCAAAGTAGCTACGCCCCTGGTACGAGGTGTGTGAGAAAGGTAATGAGACTGAATTTTTACTTATCAGAGAATTTATTGTTTTAAAACAACAATATTTTCTCCTTCATAATAGTTCCAGCGGGCAGCTACACACCGGCAAAGTCGTTGTTTCCACTCCTGGTAGCAGCGCTGGAAGGCTTTAACTGATAGGGCTGTTAACTGGTCAGTCACATTTTTGAAAGTTAAAAAATGGCGTCTTTTTATGACATGTTTCAATTGCGGGAAAAAGTCACAAGGACATAAATCTGTTGAATTGGGGAGGGGGGGGGGAATTGAGGAACAACAGGAATGCGTTTTGAGGAAAAAATTCAAAGATGGAAAAAGCCGTGTGACACGGGGCATTGCCATGAGAAGCATCCACTTGTCTGCAATGTCTGGTCTCACACGAATCACTCTTTTCCTGAGTCTTTCAGGGACACCTTTGTAAAACACTTGGTTGACAGTTTGTCCTGGAGGAACAAATTCTTACCGAGCGTGATGGGTGAGCTGTTTTGTTTCTGCCATCGCATTTGGGAGGACGCCGGTTCGAATCCTCGTCCGGGCATCCAGATTTGGGTTTTCGCCAAATCACTCCAGGCAAATACCAGGATGCTTCCTTCAAAAGGCCATGGCCGAATTCTTTCGCGTTCCTTATCTCCAGTCCCATCCCGCCTATAATGTCCTCGACGTTGACCAGGCATAAGGCCGTAAGTAACAAAAAAATATATGCACGATAGTAAATCAGCATTGTTTTTATATTTGAATTGCTCATTCGACAATTTTATCGGTAGAGGAGACGACGGAGTGTGCCACTCTTCGCTTTGCCGCTTTGTTTCAAGGTCGTTCACAAATATCCAGGATTCATCATCTGTGGTCACACGAATGGAGGATTCTTGGTCACCGTTAATCCTCTCAAGAAGATCAAGGCACAAGTTTCTTCGATTGACCTTCTGTTCAGTTGTGAGTATTTTTGCCACCATTTTGGCACAAACCTTTCGCATGTACAAATCCTCTACCAAAATTTAATGTAGGGCGAAAGTATTTAAATTTAACTGCTCACTCATCAGCCTTATCGTTAAACGACGGTCTGAACTCACAACAACCCTCTCACACTCAAAGTTTTCGCCAGTTTTTTAAGTTGAAGATCTCCCTGAGCGAGGTTGATTTTTAACGTGTTCTTGGCCTTCAAAAAATTATTTCTGCCACAGGAAAACTTGTGCTCTTGATAATCGATGTTGTCCATATACCTGTTTCAACTTTTCAAAGATCACACTCGCGGATTCCACAAGTTTAACACAAAACTTGATTTCACAAAGTTGTTATAAATTCTGATGCTCCATGTTCGAAACACAGAACTTCAGTTATGGCACTGTTAGAAATAGTATGTTGGCTGAACGGAGTTGAAACTCGGACTGAACATGTGGCAGGGATGAACAAACCGGTCTAGCATAGACCAGCAGACACAGCGTTGACAGATTGCTCGGTTTGTTACACACCTCGTAGATATAGATCGTTTAGTGGATGATGGATAAAAGCGTCTCTCAAGTTGAAATTCTCGTCTTGGCTTTCTTCATTTTAACTCTATAGGTTTTACTGGGAGGAGGTTCTCATTGAATTTAAAATATTGCACTGTGCATATTACGAGATTTTATTTCCCTTTATTCTATTCAAAGCTGACAAACATTGTGTCATTCAAGTTGCTTGATAATGAAATCGAAGAGTGTTTGCATGAGCCACGTTTGAATTTAACGACCACAAAAGAAGAATGAGGATCTAGGCATAGATGCTCGTATCACAGGGAGTCAACAAACCTAAATTACAAACTCGTTTACCTTGTGGTTAGGTCATTAATGTGTGGCGTCCTGTAGCACTATCTACCACGCGAGATTTAGGTATCCTGCCAAATCACGTTTGTATTAGGCTTTGTGGCAACATTAGTGAAATCCTCAATAATAGAGTATTCTTTCTTCAGCAATCTTAGTAGAGAAAATGCTCGGTTTATTCTAAATCATTTAAATATTCAGAAAGTTTAAATACAAAACCGAAGTCTACACCTAAAATGGTCAGCTGGATGTTCCCAACAGAAAGCAGCGCCACATGTTTAATCTGCCAGTTCTCCCATATATGGCGAACCCAATGTGATGTTTACAGTGCCAGCTAGTTGTTCATTACACTACTTCTCGCTTAACAGCGTCGACGTTGCTAGAGGGAGGCATGGCAGCACACAAGCTAGGAGCTGGGAGTTGGAGAAACAGTAGCAATGAAGATCACTCCTAATCGAGATAATTCAGGATTTTACAGCTTAATGACAATATTAGCGCTGTGCTCCCATCTGTTATCAGAAACTCAGCAAGTATTTGAGAGGTATTACATCTTAAATATTTTAAAGTATCTACGTGGAGGTAGATACAATAGAGCGCTCTTCAATACTTCTGTTGTTTCGGGCATACATGTACTATTTATTTGCTTGAGGCTGTGTTGTGTTTAGTTTCAGATGAAAAGTTATATCAAATCACGGGAAATTGTACTCTTTGGAGGAATCAGTTCGGTTACAGCAGCGTACCATAGCATGCGTATTTCCACCCCATGCGCTGAGACTGATAAATGGCTAAATAAAATCGGGTGGCATTTTCTGATCGTGCTACATTTGCCACATGATAGTGGTAAGCACTCCTGCCTGTGCCCACGAATCTTCTCTATCAGCAGATCTATTAAAGACTACCTAAACTAAAGGGTCAACACTGATTAGCTTCTGTAAGAAGACCTTGTTACAACTCTGCTACTTGTTAAAGATTAACACTCAGTTAACGAGTCAAAACATATCATTGCCCACAGAATGCACCTACAATATTTTACTTCTGATTACTAATTCCTAAAGATAGTACAAACATCCAGACAACAGTTGGAGGATTAAAACCCTATCGATGTCATCCTTTCAATTCAAGGGTGACAAGTATCGACTGTAGCAGTGTTATCTTTGCCTCACATATGGCAACGCCAGTTGGCCGCTTACAACTATTTCCTTATTAATGCCGTTTTTATGAGTCAATAAATGTCACCATAGTGCTGGCTGCCGTGTTGCAGGTCTTCTCTGTACTACTGGGCGCACTACGACTTCTTCAACGCGAGCACCAGCGGCGAGCCGGTGGCGGGGACCGCCTGTGACGAGCTGTTCCCCGCTTGGAGGTGGTCGTCTGGCAGGCTACGGTCGCCACTCAACACGCTCGTCTACAAGACGACCAGCAGCAGCTCCAGCGTCCGCTGCCACTACCGCTTCGTCTCCGACCGCAGGATCTTCGCCAGGGTCATACTCAATTTAGAGGCCGTCGCCTTCAAGGTGATTGTATTTTCTAACATGAGTACGTCTTTCAAGTTTGCATACAGGATGGCATCTCGAAATACGAGAGACATGAAAACTTTCCAGTTTGAAGGGACTAGAAGACTTTGGGATGAGGGCAATCGGCAGAACACAGCTCTATAGAGAGACCTTTAAACGAAACAGGCATATTACCCGGTATCTCACCCACTCCGAGGCAAGATGCGGGGAAGGGATGTGATTGCTCTTGTAACGAAATGGTGAATTGCGGATCTTACACCCCTCGTTTGTAGTGTAATTCGAGGCTTGTTAAGATTTTTGGTATGAAATTTGAAACTGATAATGTCAATGTACCACCAGAATGTCGCGAGGAAGGTACACGATTGACAAAGTCGTTTCATTAGTTATTTGGCTAAAGAACGATGTATTGCAAAACCAGGCATACCCCAATTTTTTTTTGAAGAGATCAGAAGTATTTCTTCAGTAGTTTCGATATTTTATTTTGAACTGTACTTTTGTAATTGTATGAAACACTTTGTAAGGTCTCAAGTTCGTTGGTAAATAAAATTGTTTGAGTTGTTTCAACACATGGGTAAAAGGTTATGATATGTTGCTCAGTGGGTATCAAATGTCAAAATTTTCAGTTAATATATAGCGTGTAGGGGATTAGAAACAGAAACTACAGAAAGCATTGCGAATCTTCTAAGATTACTTTCACATTTTTACAAAAACAAATTGTTCCTACGTGATTTTGAATACTACAATTTTATCATTGAATAGAATTGCTCACTTATTTTTGATTGATTTTCTCTCTTACTTTTAAAATAATTTATTTATTTTTCTACTCACTTATAATCCATACAATTTAACATATCTTCTCGTTACTACAATACAACCACCAAAAGATTTTTACTCCCATTCTTTTCTATAGCTTTACTCTTACTACAAAACAATATACCTACCAACTGTTACAACTAACCAGCAAAAGAGTCTGCTCTGCGATATAGCAACTGACAATAACAATCTTTGGTCCAGCGACACGCTATTTTATTACAATGTAGGTTGTACATTCAAGAATTTTCATAGAAAGAATTATAATTTATATAAGAAGTTTCATTATAATCTGTTGCAACCTTGGCGAGTCAACAGCGTAAATAATATTCAAATAAGAGAGGGGTGAGCAGTATAACAGAAAGACATACGCTGCCAGAAGTTTATCTGCAGTGGCGTGCTTGCTACCACGTGTCTCAATATCCTGCGCTAGGACTACGTGGTATTAACAAAGACCATGTGAGAAAGACAAAAGTAAATTCCTGTGATCTTGCATCCCAGTGATAGAGTATCGACTTGCCGCGCGTTCCGCCGATGTCGTTGCTGGACACACAGTTCAACCTGGAACCAATCGAGCGTGATGGGTGAGTGGTGGCGCATTCGGCGGGAGGCGGGTTCGAATCCACATCCGGCCATCCAGATTTCAGTTTTCCACGGTTTTTTCGGAAATCAATTTAGGTGAAATTGTTCCTTCAAGAAGGCTCTGTTCTCGGTATCAAAGGATTATCATTTCTTGCTCGTTACCCGATCATGTAGAGTCCTAAGCTATACCGCAGATGTTAAGTTACACTATAATCTTTCAAACTGTGAAAACCGAATTGGTGTTGGCGTGAAGTCTGGACAAACAGACACACAGACAGACGTTTACAGATTGACAATAGAGAACACAAACACTTTTATATGTGAAAATTGCAGCAGCAAGACAGAGCCATATGATTACAATGAAACTAGTTCCACAGATTAGGGAAATAACAATAATTTCTTTTCGTACGGTTTTACGCCTCGAGGTCATTAGAGGTGGGAAAGGACTGTTGGCAAGGAATTGGAAAGAATTCGGCCATGGCTTTTCGCAGTGGCGGATCCAGGATTTTGGTTTTGGGGGAGGGGAGGGGAGGGCTTGAACAGATTTCGTTGGGGGGTTGAGTAGGGGTGGGATAAGGCATTGTAGTCATGCCGGTCTTAAAAAATCAGTAGAGCAAAAAAAGGTCTAAAAGTTACGATGGCGGGGGTGGACCTAAATACTTTTGGTGGGGGGCTTGAGCCGGACTGCAGTAGATGGAACCTGAAGATGATGGCACGATACGCCGTCGAAAATTCGTTCATCCAGGATAAATTGATCCAGCCGCATGCCCGAGAGATCACCCAGCATCAGATTCGGCAGAAAAACTTATGATTACATAACTTTCTGTCGTTGTATATAATGTATATGTCGGATCGGGAGTATGGGGCTACGCTACTAGATGGCGCCACAGATACAGCGAGCAGGACGAGGAGCTACTTAACGGCAGCACACAGCACACTGGGCACCCTTCAAGCCTGACCTTCGATGCGACATCACTCCGTTATCTGTCACTGTGTATTGCGAGACTGAGTCTAATAAACCGGATCCTTGTATCCGCTGTGTTCTCGTAGTTACTCTCCATTGTCTGAGGGATATCCACAGCCTACCTCCGCTAATGCGCCATCTACCTCGCGCGGGAACGCCATTCGACCCACCCGACTCCCGATCTTTCCCGAATGGATTCGACATCAGAAGTGGGATTGCCCAGTCCCCGGACTGGGGAGAGCTTCAACGAACACAGCCCGGTGCAGCAGGATTTCGTGCCTTGTTTGATACTGAGCAGCAAAACCCCGATGGAAGTCATCGTGTCTAAAAGGCCGCCCACATCCGGCAGTGAACTACTATCCTCGTTTAAGCGTACGAGGAGGCGATTCAAGGGCCACCATCTACCACCTACTCCAGGGATCAGCAGTCTTCACGGGAATCACGTAGACTCATTTCATGGAGCTCTTCCCCGCAAGATACGACCAGGTGAATAGCGCCGCCACAACGCTGAACAATAGTCAGCTAGGGCAACCCAGCACCGACGAGGAACACGCAGACTAAACATCGAGAGCAGGGCCGCGAAATAGCCGTGGCTGATATTGGGGCCAACCAAACCCAATTGTAACAGACAGCAAACAACAGGGAACTAACTACCAGAGAAGCTGATTCGAGAATTACAAGCATCTACATGCCGGTAGAAGAAGCTGACTTCGGACAAGCGCAATAGTAACCGCATAGTACCATTCTGAATGCCACCGACTGCCTGCTATCACAGTGAAAATGTTGGGGAAAACAGCTTCACCGACCGACGACAGGCCGAGAACACTCAGACACGCGCAGAGCAGCAGAACTAGGGCCAGCGGACCGGACGCAGAGTTCATCGGGCAGCTGGCGCTTGACGGAAAGGCAGCCTGCGGCAGCGGAGCCGCTGCCCCATCGCTGCCTAAAACGGGTCAACTGGATCACCAGGAGCTGCCCACGCGGAATGCTGAGCAACAACGGTGAGTCGCTTCCATTTTACTTTGTCCTCTGGTTTGAACGATCCCCCGTCAAAGAGTAGCGCCATTAAATTGTCTGGAAAACTGATACACCTGGCCGTAGTGCCGCTAGGCTTGGACGCTACCCGCGGTATGTACCAGATCTCGAGCCGGGAAAAGATATTCTGATTGTAGACACGTATATTGCTACCAGCAACATTCATATCTCGGAATGACCGCGAAAATAAGATAAGAGAAATCAGGGCCAGAACCGATTCATTTCTCTACTCATTTTTTCCACGAGCGATTAGGGAATGGAATAGAATTGATTTACCGGGCGAGTAAACACAAAATCGGACAGGAGTAGCTTCCGATAAAGCACTCCGGCCATCCTGAGCTGGGTTTTCCATGGTTTCCCTAGATCGCTCAGGCGAATGCTGGGATGGTTCCTCACAATAGCCCATGTGCGCCACCTGCCATATCCCGTATATCCCTTCCAAACCATTACCCTTCCTGATAGGTGAAATGCACCCTCCGCCAAACACTTTTAGTGAATCGCGGAGTAATAGTAATAGTAATAGTATCCCACGTGCTTTCTAACCACAAGCTAGTATACAAAATATTACCAGGGCAAGAAATCTTGTAACAAGTAATCGACGCTAAATCAACTAGTCACCATTAGCAGAAGTCGATAAGCGCTTAGATGTAGCAAATTTGTTGGAATCTGACCAATCTAACTACCACTAAAATAATCAGATGTCCCACCCCAATATCGCACACCCTCGCTAAATTGCTAGCGTTCTAGACACTCTTCATAGGAAACGGACGACACGTCAACATGGGCGTATCGCACATGCGACCCATAGACCCATGCCGCATAGTAGTGTTAGCCCATAAAATGACTCTAAGCAAAAAAAAAAAAAAAAAAAAAAAAAAAAACGCGAGGCAGAAAGTATAGGAACGCATCCATAATAACGGCGTGACCTTCGCCATTCGCTAGGCCCGTATTACCGGTCCAAAAACACCTGTTCCGACCGCACGTAATTGGACAATAGGCAGTTCTATGACAATACCATCGCAGATTAATTTCTATTGCCTTCTAGTTGAAGACCATATAGCAAATGGTTCACTTGTTTTGCTGTGAGGATATTCTAAGCGACTACCATCAAACACCTTCAACTGAATACTCAGCTTAAAATATACCCGACGGTAGACGCAGTTTCTCAAAGAACAGTCGTAAAATCTTTAGGCTCAGTAGTGTACTCCATAGCAATACAACATATCGACTACTTTTTCATCCACCACTGACAGGATTTGACAGTTTAAAACACGGGCTGAAAATCGAAACTGCCGCTAGTTTCTTTAATACAGCCAGATACATATTTCTTAAAAGCCAAATCAACTTAGGATTTGTCATAACAAATCAAATCGTTTGACTCAACCTAAACAGGATACCCGCGCGCACATATCAACTTCCTCCTCCACTCTATGGATCAAGAAACTGCGATAGTTTATAGGGATTTAAATTTCGATAATTCATACCCCAGTTTACCAAGTTATGGCCACACTCTTCAAACTCGCGGGAGGAAACACCAATACACTAGACTAGCAAAAGGACGAGGAAATCTGCAAACAGGACAAGCGTACCTGCAGGCCTTGGATTTGTACTTACAGTACCAGGAAGGAAAACGGATGTTACAATGTTGACCTCCGAACCCGGAACAGCCGCACCGCTACTAGCAAACTGCCGCTGCACGCCACAGAAAACCAACTTTGTTAGACAATCGTCTACCCACAGAGTATAACAACCCGAAAATCTAAAAGTTCAAAGCTAATATGCGTCAGAACATCTCGGCAGAAAGCACGATCCAATAGAGTTTTTCACAAGAATACAAGATTCGTATTACTCAACCACTCATAAAATCACACACAAGTAATTCAAAAACCAAACATCAAGGGTCATTACCTTCTCCAGCCACCCAGCTGCACAAATAGATTCCTCACCTTTCATCTCTGCAGTCCACATCTCCGACACAATGATAACACGCAGTAATATAAACGCACACACTACTTCTCGTTGAGTCTCCAGCATCTTGATTCATTTCTCAGCGTTAGCAGATGTCGAACTAAAATATTAATAGCGCCTAGAACGAAAATTTAGCAGGCCACTAACATGAACAAAGTGCTTCTTTTTCTTTAAAAAAAAGTTACCCATACAACCCAATGGAGAACGATAGTTCAATAAAAATCTCTTATACGAAAACAAACTTTTCAGTCCATGTTGGACATTGCCATCAAAGTACATGATGGTACAATTTCCAAGGACTTCGCTATCAGGAACGAAATCTTAAAATTTCTTCGACACCAACACCATAATTTTAAAATCTATCGGAACCTCACCATTAAGAGCAAAATTTTATAATTTACCGGAACTTATCTATAAATATCAAAATTTCGTGTTTTATACGGACGTTGCCTTGAAGAGTAAACTTTGTAATTATAAGGACCTCGCTTTAAAGAGTAAACTTTGTAATTATATGGACCTTGCCTTGAAGAGTAAATTGTAATTATATGCACCTCGCCTTGAAGAATAAATTGTAATTATACGCACCTCGCCTTGAAGAGTAAATTTTATGATTTATGTGTACCTCGCCTTGAAGAGTGTATTTTATAATCTGTCACTATGAAACTTTGTCATCATATATCACTACAAGAAATTCTGTGGGTGGTCCAATCAGGAAATGAATATCGCTCTTTTCCAAGTCTTGGAAAGAGAAAATTTGTTCACGTTAGTGTCCATAAAACCATTTTCTATTCTTCCTGGGACAGTGCCAGGAAGAAAATGTTTCTAAAAACTTGCTTTGATGTTATGAAGATGGTAAAATCCTTCTTTCACGTCTAAGTGCAAAGGAATATATTAAACCTGGATTTTCCTAAAGTTGTTTCCTCAATATCTTGACAATCTGTCATTATTCAACAAAATTGTTTAAGTCAGGATAGGCGAACATACTGCGGTTACCATCTCTTGTTCACAGAATCTGCACACATTCGACGGATGCTGTGATAAGGAGACGGCCGTGAAACAACGCCAGACCACCCTCACCAAGCCGGGAAACCAGACAGCCGTGACGGATCCTATAAACCCTTCCGGGATCACAAGAAAAGCAACACAGAGAACTGCCTGAGACGGGAATTGTTGAAGACTCCAATGCAAGAAGCCACTGCCAGCCTGATTTCGGTTTTCCATGGTTTCCCAAAATCACTCCAAGCGAATGTCAGCATGGTTCCTTCCTAAGGCAATGACTGATTGTTTCCCATTCATAGCTCCGACAATTCAAACACCCAGGGCCCCGTGAGTGACAGCCAGGGACGGCTGTCTCAGCAGGATGACAGTAACGGATCGGGAGTATGGGGCTACGCTACTAGATGGCGCCACAGACACAGCGAGCAGGATGCCAGCGCCATTTCGACTGCCGTGACACGTACGAGGAGCTACTTAACGGCAGCACACAGCACACTGGGCTCCCTTCAAACCTGACCTTCGATGCGACATCACTCCGCTATCTGTCACTGTGTATTGCGAGACTGAGTCTAATAAACCGGATCCTTGTATCCGCTGTGTTCTCGTAGTTACTCTCCACTGTCCGAGGGATATCCACAGCCTACCTCCGCTGATGCGCCATCCACCTCGAGCGGGAACGCCATTCGACCCACCCGACTGCTGATCTTTCCCGAATGGATTCGACATATATATTTATATGCTTTACATTAGCTACTTATCCATACCATAATGAAATATTTTAATGGTGTTTGTGGGCAGGACCACCCGTACAGCTCGGTGCAGTGCTCTGACTGCTGGTCGGACCGCGTGGACAAGCTGCTGGTGTGGGAGCCGCCCGCCCCCTCCAACGGCACCCCGGCCGGCGCCGCCTCGTGGTCCTCCTCCTGGGCGGCCACCCCGAGCAGCAGGTGTCTCTGCCACGGCGGAGTCCTCACGCCGCCACTCACGGTGCGTACAGCCAATCAAACCGAGCGGGTTCGAATCCCCGTCCTAACATCCAGAATTCTGTCTTCCATGGTTTCCCGAAATCGCTTATCCATATCCCCGGAGGATTCGTTCAAAAGTCATTGGCTGACTTTCTTCTCTTTCCTTGTCCGTTTGGCGCTCGAACAGCTTAGTTTTCAGTAGGGGAGAGTCACGCAAAGCGACCATGGCTGCACAAAGTAACCATGGTGGGCAAAGTGGCCATGGGGCAGTTTGGGGCTAAGGGACGGGACCATCACGCTGGAAAAATCATAACTAGTGCAGTTACCTTAAAATACCTTATCCGGTTAGCGTATCATATCGGGCAAAGAGGCCATTTGGGTACTTTTTCAAAAATTAGTTATTTCAGGTACTAAACTTAATGCGAAGGTAAATACAAAATTCTGATATGTATTAGGATCATTGAACTTAGTAACACCTGATTTTGATGTCTTTAGGTATTTTATAAGTTACCTTAAAGCATCGTCAAACCTTAGCCTGGCAACTTTGCCCGGCTTTCCCCTACACGATACGTTTGTTAACAGTTCCTGTACAGTAGGATTGCTATCTTGCTGGCTCTCATTACGTAACTAAATATGCTGCTGCTGTTGGTAATATGTAGTCTTTAAAATAATTATGTGATTGGCTTTATTTCTTTGAAGATAAATTGTTCGATGTATGTGTTTCAACAGTTGGAACACAATTAAGAGTTAATCCTAATTTTCATCTCCTCATATCTAGTTAAGTTTTACCATCCACGCCTAGTTGCACACGTCAAGATGATTCAAGATTAATTAGAAGAGGAACTACAATCAAGAGAACAATACAGATAACAAGATTTCTTTAGTAGCGTGATGATTATGTTTCGTAGGTCAGACATTGAGGCACCACATATTAAATTGCTTCATGGCGACCGTGATAGGACTCCATTAATTAGTGAAATAATTAACTCCATGATGGCATCGATGATGATATTGGTACATGAGGACTAAGTGTATTGTTATCCAGTGTACAGGGTGCAGTATCCCTAGTGTTTGAATGCCACAAAACCCTGGGTTCGTCTCCGACCAATCACTCACTGGTTAGTTTTACCAGAGATATGTGATCAAAGATATTACTGTCCTATTACTACTTATAGCTAGTAATGAGCACGGATTTAGTGATAGCAATTGTAAAAGATTCAGCGAATTTAATAAAATCACTGAATTGTAGTACATTAACAAACACATGAAATTCTTGAAATAATGTTTGGAAATAGGACTAATGCAGTCACTTATAAAAATGTAATCACTCGGAGTATCTTTCGTAAGCCAGCAGAGGGGTAATAAATGCATTATCCTGTACCTGAGAATTCTACATGAAGTCTGGATGTCCGTGCAGTCATGGCGTCGAATAGACTCTTGAGCGTCAGTAGGAAAACTGTGCTCCTGGGCTGTAGTGGGGGAATTACGTTGCTAGCCCGTAATTGGTTCATTAGGCCTTAGTAAGTACTTTACGGCTGGTAGAGCGGGAGACTGGTTTCTCACGTTAGGTACCTCTGTTAGTCTTGAAATCTGCTGCGTCTAAAAGAATTAGGTTACGTGCCTCAAACGTCATGAGAAAAATACTCCGTCTAACATTCAATGCTTTTGAAGCTTAAAATCCTACAAATTCTATACAAGAGTGTAACAAATACGTCTATGAATCGTTACTTGTTTTAGTGCAATTAATTAATAAACAAGCTCGGACCTGGTCGCCACCAACATGGCGTTAGAAAATATTTCAGAAAACGTTAGGGTTTTCAAAATGATTACTCAGCAGTTGCGAGGTAACAACACTTCTATTTCCTCGAAAGTTCAGTATGGCCAACCACCTTTTGACCTCGAATTTTTTAGCGGAACTTCGTATTCGAAGAAAGCAGGCTCCTGCGTTCTTGACATCACCACAAGCACTTACTTTTAACCGCGAAATCACATGCAAAATGCGATAAAGATAATGTATTGTATGGTATACACTTTACACTCTCTGTTTTACCACGAGCATAATCACTGTAACAAAGTGTTTAACGACACTACACTATTCAGGATATCCACGTCGCTACATACCGTACAGTGGCAAAATACTTCTCGTTTCAACGGGAGCCGTACGTAATTCGGCGACATCGGCCGCTACCTCCCGACTCGACTGCCGACTGCCGACTGCCCACTGCCGACCGACACCTCATTCGCCGAAACTCGTCACGTGACTCTCCAGTCACCGATATATCGCCCGCTTGCCCCTGTATACTTACAAGGGCTCACAGTACTATATCCCGTGTCGCTGTTCCAGGTTATATCCCGCACCGTGATGCTGGCCCTGGAGCTCGTGGTGGACGAGAGGCATCACGTGTTAAATTGTTTTCATGGCGACCGTGACAGGACACAATTTTTTAGTCAAATAATTAACGCTGTGGAGGCATTGATGGTCAGATTGGTTGATGTGGACTGAGTGTATTGTTATCCATTGTGCAGCGCTCATTACTGAAATCTTGTGTCGCTGTTCCAGGTGATATCCCGCACGGAGATGCTGACGCTAGAGCTGGTGGTGGATGGCGCGCACGCCGCCGCCAGCTACTTCAAGCACGACCGGCCGCTCTTCACCGCCAGCTACGAGTTCGTGCACGGACCACTGTGCGGCCCCGCGGTGGTGGGGCCCGCCACTGACGGCGAGATCAGCTTCCCCAACTACGAGGCGCTGGGACACGCCGAGCCGCCGCGGCACATCAGGTGCATCTGGGACCTGCAGGTCGGTGTTTCCTAATTACAATAGAATTGCAAAGTATAGAATAAATACGGGTACAATATTTTCAAGTAGGCAACAGATACTGCGCTTATATTGCGGGTTTAGCGTTTCTTCACTATTCTACACCTACATATATACTCTGTTATTCACAAAATTGTGGGTGGCAGAGGGTGCTCAACACCAAAACTAATCTCTTCGCTTTGCATTGTAATCCCACGTACCACGACGGAAGAAAGCATTCGTTTAAAGTATAAGTTCGTTTCTGTAATCCAGTGGTTCCAAATAGTGGTACTCGTGCCCTCAGGCCTATGTATAGGTGGCTTCCCACGGTCAGTGCATTTGTCGGCCGCGCTGGTGTAGCTATGAGCATTGGGCTGTGAGAAGGGAGCCGCCTCTGCTGGCAGGGAGGGCGCTCCTCTATCCATCACCCAGACGGTAAACATCAAACGCCCGGGTAGCTGAAACGACACTAGGCAACGTGGTGAGGATGAGGCTGCGTGGTGGTAGGGCTACCCTGTGGCGCCAGTTGTGAAAAACTGGTTTTACTTTTATCATTTCAACTTTAAGGCGTACGCTAGGTTGAGCTCTTTCTTAACGCGGGATTAGGGGTAACCTAATTATAAACAACTTTTCTAATCTCATCATATCATCCATCCTACCAATGTCACCTTAATATATATATATATATATATATATATATATATATATACTAGCCCGTACCCGCGACTTCGTTCGCGTAGATTACGAATTTTTTTTCCAGGATTGAATATAGAAAGTTGTTGGCAACGAAGGATTGGTCCCAAACAATATCGAGTCTGCATAATATGACAGGAAAGCTATCACTATATCATTCTACGGTCGAACCCGTCACTTGAAGAGAATCAATATCCAACATAATTCTGTCACCATTCGATAAGGTCTCAAAATTTCGTGACTACAACTGTTAATCATACTGGAAAAAATATCCTGTACCCTTCATACAGATTTCGTTATGAAATTCCATCACAACGATATAGCAATTTAGTCGTCATAACGTAACAAAAAAACAGAGACTTACTTCCGTATTTATAATAATATTACTGTGGTTCACACTCACACACTGACTGCGAACAACACCTGAGGGATTATTATAACGTAAAAAAGTGTAAACCTACAACATTGCAAGACTACCTACGATTTGCCTCGCATTGCACCCCTAACTTTCTAATATCCACAGTTTAACATTCAATCCGAATAACCTACGGACCAGGCCTGACTCTTACAATGAAAAACAATTTTTAAAAATCTTAGCCTCCACGGAAATTTGAACCGGAGACCACGACGTTCATATGCAAGCGCTTTAACCACTGAGCTGGCACTCCACTATACGCAAACATGGAACGCAGACGTCCACATCCAACTTGTGTGTCTGTCGCCATATTTCGAAGTTATGAGACAACATGTGTTATTTATACAGATAATTTTTCAACCAGATGTAGACAGTATTTTTCTCCTTGTTTCAAAGGATAAGTGTGCAAAGTTTCATGGAGATTGGATGAAAACTGTGGATTTGAATGAAGAACAAACAAACAAACATACATTCATCTTTATATATAAAGATATTCTGCAATTCGCAAAATTTTGGGTGGCAGAGGGTGCTCAGCACCAAAACTAATCTCTACTCCTTGTATTCCAATCCCGAATGGTACGATGGGAAAAAGAAATCATATATGCATCAGTGCGACATATTATCTCTGTAATCATATCTTTTCTGTAGACGCTGTCATCGTGGTGCAAGGTTTGGCCAGAGACAATGTGCCTTCTGTTACCGGGGGCTGCCGGACGTTACAAGATATAACGCCACTCGTGGAGGCACCTTGCTAAGCTGGCATCGGCCTTGGAGACATACGCCGGGCAGTTGCCACTAGCGCGGCAAGGCTTAGAATGAACGAAGACATCCGCCAACCTATACATGGCTATACACCATCGCCATCGAGACTTAAGTCCCGATCAAGCTTCCTGTGGACTTCACCGCCACTAAATGGAGCACCAAACAATGAAAGAATATTGGCTTGGGAGAAGAGAGCGCAACATGATTCCGAGTGGGTCAAGCCAAAAGAGGGCCTTAACAACGATGGCCCACATGGAAGTCGTTAAACAGGATTCGAGTTGGAGTTGGCCATTACAAAGATACTATTGCCACATGGGGATACTTTGGAAAACTGCCAGGTACCACATGTTCGTGCGGGGTGAGAGAAACCATGGTACAGCTGTTGTCTTGTCCACAAATCGGAATGAATGTATCCCAATTTGATCTCCAATCAGCTACTCACAAAGCCATCGCATTGGCTAGAAAACTACCACATATCTGATGCTGTCATAGACACGAAAAGAAGATGAAGATATCTTTATCATCATTGCGACTCAAATAGTTTGGTGGACGAAGTATTTTATCCCACTCGTAAGTGAAAGAGGATGCGTCGTCTACCTACCACACTCGCAGCCCAATCTACTAATCAGTTCCGTAACGCTTTCCTAATGACTGTAGCAAGCGGTCACGAATCCAGCGGCTCATCTCTTTACTTTTTCTATACTGGCAAATAAACCCTTATAAACGGATACCAAATGGCACAACACTAGTCCAAATATGGACGCACGAGAGATTTGGACAATATCTCCTTTGTTTGTTCATTAGATTTTTTCAAGATTCGTCCTAGCAGTAGTTCTACCTACTACCGGATTAATATGCCAAAACCCATTTCATGTTCGTTTCACAGAATCTGCCATATCAATAACTGTTTACTTTGTATTTCTGGACAATAGGATTCTTTTTGTTACATATGCACATTGCCTACCATTATTTTCTTTTCTTTTTTAACAATTTGGTGTAAGTTGCTATTCGTCGCATCATGCCGAAATACCATTCAGATCACGCTGAATTTCTAAGCAGTCGGTCGACGAGTGGATGCAGTTTACTGCCAACGCCGAAGGCGGTCGAATTCCTAACTTCCCTATAAATGGCCGCATCATCAGCGCACAATCTAAACCTGCCTTTCAGTTCTGTCAAGCTCTGATTGGGTGGTCTAGCAACCGCCGTCAACAGAGCTGCTTTTAGTAAGCAACGGACTTCTAGATACTTCAGAGTACTGGTGGAAAAATCCTGGTCGACGAGAAGACGCGTCCGGGCTGGCGTCCCGCAAGGATCTGTTCTCGGTCCGGTGCTATTCCTAATATTTGCAGCGGACATTCCCATGCTTGCCTCTATCTTCATGGCACTTTATGTCGATGACACGGCTTACCTCACCTCGTCATGGAGTCTACCGCTTATCGCCCGGCGACTAGAAGAAGCACTGGAACAACTGGAGGAGTGGGCGACAACATGGCGAGTGAAGATAAACGCATCGAAGTCCCTGGCGATAGTATTAAGCAGACGGGGAAGACCGAGGCCACTGGGACTGACGCTATTCGGGGAGCAGATTCCGCAGCAGGCCGTAGTGCGGTACCTGGGAGTAACACTCGACCAGAGGCTGACTTGGAGGCTCCACGTCGAGGATATATGCAGCAGGGTGAGCAGGCGACTGGGAGCTCTATACCCAGACATAAACCATGCCTCATCTCTTCCTCCAAGATGCGGCGTCCAGGTATATCAAGCACTAGTCAGGCCAATAATGGAGTATGCCTGCCCCGTGTGGGCATACGCGGCAAAAACACATTTGAAAAAGCTACAGGTATGGCAAACCGTCCCTTAAAAACAGCACTGCACTTACCTTTTGACTTTCCGACAGAAGACCTCCACCACCTGGCACAAACACCAAAACTGGGATCAAGGATGATATCAGCAGCGCACAAGTTCTACGAAAGTGCCAACAAATCTGAAAATGAACTTGTAAGAAACCTAGGCGACTACGAGCACATTGGACTCCGCCACCAAATGTCAAAGTCATTACTAAACCGGCAACACTGAAGAGATAAGCGTATATATATAAAATCATTGACTACAAGTAAATATATATATAAAAAATACATTAAGTAAATAGAAATGATACTCTCAAATGCGAAATGCAGCATGTCCACAAAGCAGTTATAGGGGCAGATGTTGTTGACTAGCAATAGGTAACCCTCTCCACATACGGCCAACGCCTTCGGCGTTGGCAGAAGCTGCACTTCTAGGACTAAGCCAGTCTAGGCCGTGACTTACAGCTTACATCACCAGAAGCTTTCCGCGTCTGATGAAGACAGCAGAGCCAGCTGTCGAAACGTTGTGCTTTAATGACGCTATAGAGCAGAAAACCCGCGAAGCTTACACTGAGATTTCATAGTTTAACTACTATTAACTACTTTATTCTAAATCTTATCGCTGAGTGTGACAGTATGGATGTGTACTGTTAGTAGTGAGTGCTGTGCTGGTCCCGACAGGTGCACCGCGAGCGGGACGTGTGGCTGCACTTCGACAAGGTGAAGTTCGCGTCGCGCTCCTGCGAGGACGGCCGCCTGCGGCTGTTCCTGCCCGGCCGCGCCGAGCCCTTCCTGGCGGCGTGCGGCGCCAACGTGAGCGTCCTGAGGGAAGCGCCCATCATCCCCGAAGCAGACCTGGCGGCCGGCGCCCCCGACGCCTCGCTGCTGCCGGCGCTGCGCGTCGAGTTCTCGGGCAGCGTGTGGCCCGCGCGCACCGCCTTCAAGATCGCCTGGACGGAGCTCTTCCACCTGCCGCGCAACGCCGACGGCTCGCTGGCGCAGGCGGGGCTCAGCGCAGGCGGTACGGCCTAGGCTCCCAAGCCACAGTCCACTGGCTGTCGACACCTTCATCCAATCCATCACTTCACGTATCTTATTAGTACCCCACGGGGATGCTTCCCACACAATCGTCTCCATTTCTACGCACCAAGTCTCACGCACCACATTTGTTCAGTCCTGTCTTTCCCTCCTCTCTGTCATTGGCCTGGTCTGTCTCTGCATTTTCCTCTCTCTTTTCACCATCACTACATCACCATCTTGCTCTAGTCCTCCTCTCAGCCATCTATCCATTGGTCTTCCTTCACCGTTTACTACGTATCTTCATTTCGCGTTTTTTCTTCACTGTTCTCTGCTCATTTACTCTCGTAACATGTCCACACAATTGAATTCTGGCCTTTTCTGTTTTTGTACCTGTAGCAGTTTCTCATTTTCTTTCACGAATGGAACGTCTATTTCTTTCTTTCTTTCTTCTTGTTTTGCACAGGCCATCTCAGGACAGCTAACTTCTGACGAGCTTTTGTTTTTGCGCAATAGTTACTCCTCGTCTGGCTTTGCTGTAGTCCTCCTATTCTTCACTCCTCTCAGCCATCTGTTCTTGGTCTTCCTCTAGGCCGTTTACTATTATCATTTTGTGTATTTTGCTAGGTACTCTTTGCTGCTCCATTCTCGTTACATATCAATACCATCTTAGTATGGCCCTCTTTGTTTTTTTCATGTAGGAGTTCCTCTTTTGCCTTCAGAAATAGTACATCTATTTGTTTCTTTTTGTTTCGCACAGGTCATTTAACGACCATGACAATCAACTTCTTGGATAGTTTTTATGACTGCCCAATAGTGTCGACACGATCTTCTAATGTAACCCGAAACCAAACACCACTTTTTGTATGATCGGTAGTTATTACAGCTATTCTTTTATTATTATCTTTACCAGTTCTTGCAGGAGCAATTACAATACTATTAACAGACCAAAATCTTAATACCTCTTTCTTCGACCCAGCTGGAGTGGGAGACCCAATCCTATATCAAAATTTATTCTGATTCTTTGGACATCCAGAAGTCTATATTCTTATTCTACCAGGATTTGGTATAATTTCGTATATTGTATTGTATTCTTTGGTGGTTAGTCCTGCAACGTTAAGCGCAATCCTCCTGAGTTGTTCGGTATTCCGAGTCTCTTTCTGTCCCTCAAGACCCTTGCTCACTACTGTTGCTGTCGTTAGTTGCATGGTCACATTAACTATAATTATTTTTGTTCTCTTCCCGAAATTAACAAACAAAAATAAACTCATATATCTTTGGTGCTTGCTTTTGCCGGCCTGTATTTATGTCATCTGTTTCCATTTCAGTAGTTCATCAGTTAACATTACTATTTCAGTCCTAGCTTTGCAGCTGAGATTATTCACAAAATATGCAAAATATTACGGAGATTTTATCTTTTCATCTCAAAGTCTTATGCAGCTAATATTCATTCAGTGGTAGCGTGTTGTATAGCTGCCATATTGCCTTCTCTCCGTCCGCTACTATCTGCGATTATACGTACGCCCGGACCAGGCAAAGATAGTGTAAACCAGAGACAATTCGCATATTTTTTATTCCTATACGGAGCCGGCAACTATCTGATTCCTTAAATACTCATTCTAAAACAGCAATTAATTATTATTAATTACTAAATGTATACCTATCCTACATACATTTTTCTTCCAATCTGTGGACGATACATTCAAATACGTTACACTCCCTTTATACAAAAATACAATTCTGCTCAAAATACCCTACAACAATTAGAAAAGAGTAGCACATTAACGCCCGATATTCAACACGGCGGATGAAAACTTATCGTGGGCCGCGTCTGGCCCTCGGATGCAGTTTGGAGACCCCTGCTGTAGGACTCAAACAGAAGCAGACGTTTCCATACAGTGATCTTTACCCTTAGGAATGTAGCAGTGAAGATTTCTATAACGAGTAATACATATAAAACTGATGTAAACTGTTTATGCTTTCAGTAAAGCAGATACGAAAAACGGCGGTGAAATCGAAGTGCTTATCTTGCCCTCTCCTGCACTAATTTTTTTCTTCTCGTAAGGAACAAAAGATACCTGAAGCCTTAACCCATCCATTAGTTGAGGTTTAAACTAAAACGTGCAGAGAGCGGAAAAGTATATTAATTATAGGTCCATTTAGTAACAGTATCTACAGCTACACAGAGAACGGAAAGTAAACATTTTGGGGTGACAGCAAACAGAGGGCACGATAGGGGTCATCCCTCATACATGTGAAGTAAGGCCCAGTAGATTATGCGCACATCTGTTATTGTATAGAGACGTAATTTTAATGCATTATTAGTTATGCAGTCGAGCAAATGAATACCAGATGCCCCTCTGTTTGGCCTTTATCGATTTTGAAAAAGCTTTTGATTCAGTCCATCACTCTGCAATCATGCAAGCCCTTTTAGAACAAGGAGTGAATCCCGGCTATATTGACTTACTGTACAACATCTACACCACTTCCAATGCTTTTGTCAACATCGCTGAAGTCACCAAAGATTTCCCAGTAGAAAGAGGGGTAAAACAAGGAGACTCTATATCCCCCAAGCTATTCACATCAGTCCTAGAGTTGGCAATGTCAAAAATCCAATGGCAAAACCGAGGTTTGAGAATAAATGGAAGAAATCTCAACAACTTAAGATTCGCTGATGATATAGTTTTACTCTCAAACAGTCTGGAAGAGCTCAAAGAACTGATAAATGAACTAGAGACAGCGTGCAGTGAAGTGGACCTTAAAATAAATATATCAAAAAGCAAAATCATGCAAAACAAATGGGCAGAAAAAGATAAAGACAAGGCGGACATGAAAGATTCTGGTATTGAGTTCGTAGATCAGTACATCTATCTTGGCCAACTGATCAATATGAATGGTGACTCAAAGCCTGAGATCTACAGACGGATAAAGCAGGGCTGGAGAGCATATGGAAGAAATTCCATAGTTTTTAAATCGAACATGCCAATACATCTTAAAAAACAGGTATTTGAACAATGTGTATTACCGGTCCTCACATATGCCTGCCAGACTTGGACCCTAAATAGTCACACGAAGCAAAAACTGAGAACTGCCCAGCGAAGTATGGAAAGAGCAATGCTAGGGTTTACAAGAAGAGACAGGAAAAGGGCTGTGCACATCCGTTCAATAACTAAAGTAACAGACATCTTAAAAAGAGTCATGACCCAAAAATGGCAATGGGCCGGTCATGTTGCTCGCAAAAGAGATGAAAGATGGACTACGGTAGTGCTGGACTGGATACCGAGAAACCTGAAAAGAGCAAGAGGAAGACCCCCGGATCGCTGGGATAAGGATATACGTCGAGTTACAGGCGTGAACTGGAAGAGGGTGGCTCAGGATCGATCAGCCTGGAAAGAACTACAACAAAACTATGTAGAATTAAATTCTAATATATAGCTCATTAGGCTTAAAGAGGCTACATCCTGAAAAAAGGATTGATATAGCTGCAATAATAATAAATAATAATAATAATTAGTTATGAAACAACACACTGAAACCAGGTAGCCCACCGAAACATTGCCGAAAGTTCCCTCGAGCAGGTACATTTTAATCATTTTTTTTTAACTACGTTGATTTAATACAATGAATATTTTTCTCCATCAGATTGAAGGTGAGCATCCCTTCCATAAAACCCGCAACTACGGATTGCCAGCATCTGAATGATCCAAACTGAGACCATTCTGTCAGTCTTGTTGGCAGTGTAGCAATGCAGACAGTAATGCACGCGGAGTTGAGCCGAGGACGGTCGCAACTGGAGTTATTCAAATGCTGTCAACCCCTACCTGCGATCCTACCATCGTGTAGACTGAAACATTCCTACGAGGGATAAAATAAGCCAATTTTGGTCATGTATTTATTAAATTATAAAAATACGTATCATAATGTTGAAATGACGTATTGATTTACGGAATACCGAGAGAAATATAGATTGAGCGACTCCAAGTAATAAAGACCTGAAGAGGATCAACTCAAGACGAGATACATGACACAGAAAGTTTCCTGTTGCGAGAGGCTGCACCTAATAATAGGAACATTGTAATAGAGATGACGAGTTATTTAAAGTAAAATAGTAATTAAATTTGTGAGAATGGCTGTGTTGTGTTTATATTGTAAAGTGTGCTGTGTTTTTGGTTTTTCTTTTGCTGTCATCAGTCCTTCGACTGGTTTGATGCAATCCTCCATCCTTTCCTATCCTGTGCTAACCTCTTCATGTACACATATCCCTTACATCCCATGTCCTCAATTATCTAATTACCGACACGAAATACGGGCACTACTTTTTAGCTGCACTTAATTCTGAAATATTAACACCATGCACAGGGAACTATACACTTAAGGCTTTTAAGAGAGGACCAACAGATTATTATTTTGTTATTGTTTTTTTGGTTCATAGGTAGTTCTCTGATGAATGCCACAGAATCATGGTTGAAACGTCATGTTATAGCGACCCTCAGACACAAATTTTTTTTTCTGTCATCAGTATCTCGACTGGTTTGATGTAATCCCTTCCTATCTTGTACTAACCTTTTCATCTCGACTTACCCATTACAACCCACGTCTTCATATATTCTAATCTCTGTCTTCCTCTACATTTCTTACCTTCGACTGTTCCCTCCACCAGCAAATTAACCAATCCGTCATGTCTCAAAATATGACCTACCAGCCTCTCTCTTCTTTCTGTAACCTTCTTCCACAAACTTCTTTCCTCACCCATCATTTACAAAACACGTTCATTTCTTACTTTGTGCACTTAATTAAGTGTGTTATATGGAAGTTTATAAGTTGCGTAATGAAGTTCACCAACTGAATTTTGTACAGCGGAAGGTTAAGTAAGCTGTTAATTACAGATACAAATTAAAGCTATATAGACTAAATTTGATAGAAAATAACTTTCTATGGTCAAAAAATGAGATTTTATTAAGGTCAAAGTCCATGAGTTGTATTTTTTCCTGTTGAGTTTGAGGATTAAGACAGATAAGATCACGCTATATTCGGATATCTTCAGTTGACATCACAATTAAATAATATAACACATGAACGTTGAAATCACCAGGCCGTAAATAATTAACGTTGAAATCATCAGCCCGGCCAAAAACTGTTTAGAATGTGTGGAAACCCATATTAATACCAAATGTATTCAGCTGATATTAGCTGAAGGTTCTGTTTGGCCATCTTAGTTTAAATATTCTGTATCGTCTGACTTTGTTGAGGCTCCTTCGTCTTACAAGTAAATAAAATGATTTTTTTTTATGATGTATACCTTTCGATCTTTTTTTTAAGCCGTCGTCATTGTCACAGGCAGTATATATATATATATATATATATTAGGAATCAATTATTTGTATTTGCAAATAAAGCTACGTAGATTTACATTGCTGTCTGCTTATAGTTTGCTTAAGATTTTAATGTAAGAAGTTACACACAAAAAGAAATTAATGATTACTAATGTATACATATGTGTAATAATGGGCTCCGCGTGACTGAATGGCACGTCGGATGGCTATTGCTTCTCTGATTTACAGTTTCTAGAAGAAATTTCAATGTTAGATATAGCAGACAGTACTTACAAATAAAGCCGCGATAATGAAGCCACAGGCTCGGAAAAAGATATGGTTGCCACCTGTAGGAGTTCCCCTGAACTAATAGTAGCCATTCACCTTTTGTACAGTTCGAATTATGAAAAAACAATACAATATACAAATCCAAATTAATAGTTCATTAGAACCGGAAAACTTTATCTACTTTAATACTCTTTGGTTGGGGATGAAGTGACGCAAACGGTTTTTCACGAATAATCACTTTTTAGAAATAATGTACTGCGATATATTTTACTTAAGGGCAATGAGGATGATTACAGATGAAACTAGCATGCCGTAAAGAGCATTTTGTCTAGTTGCAAGAGGGAGGAACCAGCAGTTACCATGGTAACTAAGACACATCGGTCGAAAACACGTTATACTGTTTTGTTTTTCTTGTGTAACAAAACATTGATGAAAACTGTAGTAAATCTGGTGTATTAAGTTTGATTTCGTTCACAGAATATATAACTAAAACTTTTATTACTCTAGTATTTTAGTTTAGGTTATTCATTTTCGTTAACATCTTACTAGCCTTCCGTTCTTAAATCTAAATCAACCATTTCCAGTGTGTATTTCTCCTGATTTTCCTTCTTTCTACAAAAATACACACTAACGTAAGCTTTAGAGATTCATTCTAGCTGCTCTTTGATATATATATTTGATTTAATTTAGTTTATACACAAATGGTAGAAATGTATTGTTTCCTCGATGAGTATTCTGACACGTTGTTGATGTACTTCATAGCACTCAGTCCTTGCACACACAAGTAGTGCACCTACACCTAATTACACTTGCCCCGCGACCATTGTATGCAATCTTACAGCACATGCATAGAATCAGCAGTAATTTTGGTCCCCTCCCCCCCCCCCCAGACACAAAAAAAGCCTCTGTATCTCTGTAACTATTCACTGGTCGATATTTTAGTTTATATATGCCCCCTAACCCCAAAATTGCACAATATTCACACAACTATCGCTTTAAACTGTTTAGCTAACTGTTTAGCTACATCATAAACCAAAGTAGAGAATAATCAAGTACTTAAGGGGAGTCCATTAATTACGTGAGATTAAATGGAGAGGGTGGGGGAGAAATTCTTGGTGGACAGAGGAGCTAAAAAAGAAAAGTTCAACAAACACAATGTGTCGACATTAGGGGGGATGTATGGTCTATTAACGACGCGGCTACTGAATTTACGGGGGCGGTATATCCGCCCTCGTAAGAGGGAGAACTAAAAAAGTCTTTAGAAACTACAAGGTCAATCAGCAAGGGAAGGGGGGAGGCAACCCGTCAAACCTGACGTCCTCTTAAGGAGGGGGAAGGGTGTCCGGAATCCCGAAAAACCTTTTAGAAAAGTGTTTTCACAATTCACAGTACCCTTCCGTAAACGATACTTGATGTCTGAATGCAGTGGACTTGATTCTTTGTCTGGCATTTTCGGATTTTACATCACAATTTAATAATCTCGACTACTGCTGAATTCTCTAGCTGCCGCAAGCAATGTCTGCAGTGTTCTGCGGGTTGCGTCTCTGCCACGCAGGCGGTGTGTTGATGTAAACGTGTCGTGGCTGATCACACATTCCACTAAAACTTTAAACAAAAAATGTGCTTCAACGTGTACTGAGTCTGCTACGCCGGAACAACCCTATCCGCTGATACATTATCTACCGCTGAAGGTTTTGTACGAATTAATAAAAAGAGGTGTTCACAATAGAAATAATGTATGATATTAATTTGTAACTTTGATTATTATTTTTATCATAATAAACTGCTGGTATCAACAAAAAATTAGCTCATGTATGGACCCTACTGTTGCTGTAAGTGAAAACGAATAGCTCACAACTGCATACACAAAATTAAAGCAGTTGACTAAATGTCCTCAATACTGAAACATTTTACATCGAGCTTGGTGGATGAGCGGTTAACGTTCTAGCGTCGCATTCGTTATGAAGCGGGTTCGACTCCCCGTCCGGGCATTGAGATTTGAGGTTTCCATGGTTTCCCCAAATTACTCCAGGCGAATGCCGAGATGCTTCCTTCGATAGGCCATGGCCAAATTCCTTTTTTTTAAACTGCTTAACGTCTCTTAACAGCGAGGTCTTTAGAGACGGGAAAGGATGGGGGGCTAGGAATGGGAAGGAATTCGGCCATGGCCTTTTGAAGGAAGCATCCCGTCACCTGGAGTGATTTGGGGAAACCATGGAAAACCCAAATCTGGATGCCCGGACGGGGATTCGAGCCGCCGTCCTCCCGAATGCGAGGCCAGAACGCTAACCGTTAAACCACCACGACAAATTCCTTCCCATTCCTTGCCTCCTGTCCTCTCCCGCCTCTAATGACCTCGACGCTGATGAGGCATAAAACCATAAGAAAAAATGAAACATTTTACAACCACAATAAACTTAATTTGAAATGAATAAGTAAGTGATGGGATAAAGGAGCTCGCTTGGAGGGAAATCAGCCAAAGAATCAAAAATAGTACGTGGAAGGGGGCAAATAACCATGGCCACAACTTGGCATTCGATTTCATGCATAGGGGAGTGGGAAAATTTTCTTTGATGAGGTAGGGTATTAGGGACTTGAACAAATTACCAAGTGAAGTGATGAATAATTTACGAAAAATTTAAAATTAAAATTTGTAAATCACAAAATTAGATGAGGATGAATTTAACACTCAAATTATATAAGATAATTAAAAAATACAATAAAAAGGGGTAATTAGATGTCTAAGGAAATTGGCACCGGAGCGTTAACTCCATCGCTGTTGAATTGAATTTGATGTAAAGTCACTGAGACTGTCTACATTCTTGCCAATACGTGGGATGATTAACGATGCGGGAATGTATCTGTCATGTCACCTGGTAATTAGCTGCGTAGAGGTGACTGCTTGAGTTCCATGTTTAAATTCCACTGCTACTGTCACTCTATGGGCTAGTTCTGACGTCGTTCCTGCAGTTTCCAATCAGAAAACACTTTCCATCAACAGGTAAGCGATAATAATGGAAATTCAGGCTTCACTACTGAGATAGGAAGCCTAGTCTGTCAACCAGGTATAATATAGTCCCTCCCTCCCCGTCCCGAGACGCAAAGGTCTGTTAGTTATCCACAAAGAGAGAAGTGTCTGGATAGGATAGGAAAGGCACTCTAAAAAAGGTGGAAGTGAGAATGGCAGTGCCACAGGGTAGCGTATCGGGGCCATTGCTATCCATTATTCTAATGAATGGTTGTGTTAATGTGGTGTTAAGGTGTTTGTAAATAAACTAACGTCATTATTAGCAGGATCAATATGGGAGAAGACTCTGAACAACTGCAGGAGGGCCTAAAAGGATATGTAACTTGGTACTGTGCGTTGACTTGGTACTGTGCGTTGACTTGGTACTGTGCGTTGACTTGGTACTGTGCGTTGACTTGGTACATAGAAGAAAAAAACCAATAGGTTGATTATGATTATAGGGCGGGGAAAGAACTGCTTGTTGAATACTTTAACAGTAAATACCTTAACATAACAGTTGATGATATGTCCTCAACTGAGAAGGACATATTGGGTAAATGGAAGGAAGAGAATTTCGGAACAGGTCAAATACTGGAGAGGGTTATAAGGGGATATATGAGGAAAGTAAAGGAATCGGGTTAAAAAAACTTTGGTCAGACCATTGCCTGAATATGGTGGTGTAGTATGGGATCCAAATTTTTGGTATCAAATACGGGAGTTGGAGAAGGCGCAAATGAGAGCCGCAGAAAGAAATTAGTATCTTATTTGATAAAGAAGCTGGATTGAAAGTCATTGTATGAAAGGAGGAGTGTGAACGGAGTAGTGCAAGTCTAAAAGGCGTATATTGGAGATGAGGCGTGGAAAGATATTGCTGTCAGAATTAGGAGTAGTGCATGGAACGGAAGACATGATCATGAACACAAGCTGGCATTCGACTTCAGGCATAGGGAATAGGGAAGTTTTCCTTTTTTATGTAGGGGAGTGAGGGACTAAAATAATTCACTAAGAATCAGTGAAAGTATTTAAAACTAAAATTCTTAAAGGATGAATTGTTATGGATGTTGTTATTGAGCTGATGGCATCTACGTTTAACGATTACAAGAATTATCTCAAGACCCTGCATGAAGATCACGATTGCAATTTTCCTGGAATATTAGCCGTCCCTTGAGGAATGCAGCTTTATTTAAATGCCAGCTATCCATTCCCAGATCAGGAATGTGGATCTCCTGCAATGTTAGTCCGCACTCTTAGCCTCTCCAGGAATGCAGTGTTCCTATAATGCCAGCTCTCTTATGCCACCTGCACCAATCCAGATTTATGGAATGTTGGCATTCTCCACGAATAAAGTTTTCCTGGAATGTCCATCGCCTCAGTTCTAACGAGGGACACCTTTGACACTTCGAACGCTTGGAACAGCGCGAAAACATGTGTAGAATAACAAGCGATCATAAACAAAACAGTGGTGTGTGTCATTTCCACGGAGAGCTCCGCACTAATTTCAGTCGTCGGTGAACATGTAAAAATTGAGATGAGCTTATAGTTGTGTGACTCCTGGTCAGGTTAAATAGATCGCACCCGTCTAGATGCATCTTTTCTAAACAAAGATGATATGCTGAAGATATTCATCTACATCTACATATATACTCTGCAATTCACAAAATTGTGGGTGGCAGAGGGTGCTCAGCACCAAAGCTAATCTCTTTGCTGTGCTTTTCAATCCCTAATGGTACGAGGGAAAAAAGAATTCATATAAGAATCAGTCCGGCACCTTATTTCTCTAATTTTATCTTTCCTGTCCTTCCGACCCAAATAGGTTGGTGGACGAAGTATTTCACTACACTCGTAAGTAAAAGTGGGAGTACGCATGTTTTCCAATAAGTTTAAACGAAACGTGCGTCGTCTATCTACCAGTGACTCCCAACCTAATCTACTAATCAGTTCTGTAACGCTTTCATAAGGACTGTAGCAAGCGGTCACGAATCGAGCGGCTCTTCTCTGTACTTTCTCTATAATTTCGATCAATCCCTTACGGAACGGGTCCCAAATGGCACAACAATAATCCAAATGTGGACGCACAAGAGATTTGTACGCTATCTCCTTTGTTTGTTCATTACAATTTTTCAAGATTCGACCTATGAATCACAGCGTAGAATTTGCTCTACCTACTAACGAATTAATGTGTATGTCCCATTTCATGTTCCTTTGTACTGTTACTCCCAAATATTTCATAGAATCGACCATATCAATCACTGTATTGTTTACCTCGTATTTCTGAACAATTGGATTCTTTTCGTTAGTTATGCTCATTGTCTTACACTTTTTACAATTTAGAGTAAGATGCCACTCAGCGCACCACGCCAAAATAACATCCAGATCACGCTGAATTTCTAAGCAACCGAAAATATTGCCAATTCCTTGATGTTTACTTCTTTCTGCATTATAAGCTCTATATCACAAGTATTACTGTTTTTGTAAGACTACAATGTGCCAAACCACAAGTGAAGATACACGATCGTTATTTCATCATGAAACTTCACTCTGTGATTTACAATCAATTTGCTGCACCTACGTACAAGCCTTTGTTGCAATATGCTTGGCGAAAGCCAGGTTATGACATTGATATACCAACATCATTATTTGAAAATTTAATTAGTGTGGCTTTTGATATTGCACTGCGTAAATGCGAAAGTGATTTGGAATGTGATAACGTGGCTTTAGTGAGGTGTGCACATTGTTCTCTTCCACTTTATTTTAACTACTTCATCTAAATCCCGCATCTGCACTTTGAGAACTAATATAAACACTATGAGGTATGTGGTACGACTGTATAAGCGTGTTTTGCACTGTATTAAGTACTGTAAGGAGAGTTTTTTTTTTTTTTTTTTTTTTTTTTGGCACTGTTGATTGAAAATTTAATGATACACTGACGTCATTGAATTACGTATAATTTCATTCATATGATATTGATATGATTTTAGTTTGTTTCTCTCTATTAAAATGTCACTTGAGGTAGAATGGAACGTTTGGTATGGAAATGACACACACCACTGTTTTGTTTATTGCTTGTTATTGTTAACATGTTTTCGTGCAGTTCCGATCGTTCGAGGTCAAATGTGTCCCTTGTAAGAGCAGTGCAGTCTCCCTGGAATGTGATCCGTGTTCACCATGTGTGGAAGGAGATTAAGGATAGTGATTGTTGGCCATCGCCACGAATGCAGTTTCCCCGGAATGTCTGCCGCCCCCTCCAGGAATGCAGTCTTCCTTCCCAGCCCCCGAGTGTCGCAGTGTACTGTACTGCAGCGGGGCGGTGTGGCGTGACGCAGGTGGCGGGGGGCGGCGAGTGCGGCTACGTGTGCCCCGGGGGCGGCCACTGCGTGCCGTCACGCCTGGTCTGCAACGGCGCCGTCAACTGCCCCCAGGTGGCCGCCTCCAACTGGACGGCGCCCGCAGACGAGGACCCGGCCCTGTGCGCCGAGGCACTGGCCGGGGGCGGCGCGGGGGTGGGCTGGGCGGCGGCGGGCGCGGCGGTGGCGGCGGGGGCGGTGCTAGCGCTGTGTCTGCTGGTCGCCGCCTGCCACGCCTGCCTGACGCGCACCCGCCTGCTGTCCGGACACGTCGACCTGCCATACAGGCTCTCCTAACAACAACTCGTATTTCATTTTCATAAATACTCTCTTAAACATTTTATTCAGGGTTTATATGGGAAACCTTATATTCTTCTTCACATTGACATAAGATATGATCACAATATACCATTTTTCAATTTATTATAATTGAGGCAAGAAACACAAATTTCATGTCCTGTCACGGTCACCATGTTGTATTTCTTATATCTCTGACGTATTTATATAGCTATCAGAAACGCGCATAGTGCTTTCGGCAGCCAGTGATACAAGTCCAGTTTTAATTCATTTAGAATTTGAATCTACAAATTTATTAGAATAATAAGAAACTTTTATATCATTTCTTAATTTATTTGTCCAAGCGACACTCAAAAGTCAGGATTCCGAAGATATAAGGTCCTTTTTTTAGCAATGACTGACTGACTAGCATCGACTCATACACACGCTAACATATTTTTGAATAAAAATCCGTCTTCTAACAACTGTTTTTTATTGACTTGTATCTACCAGGCGCTGGAGTGGGGCATCGTCAGTGGTAAAAATTGTTGCAGCTAGCACATGTCAGTCTGGAACAGCACCTTCCGCAATTTTCTGCACCGTTGTTTCTTGCTACACTTTAGCATTATTGCTCACTGTATAATTTGCTGTTAAACTGCACTTTTTAACTACATCAACTAGTTATTGTGTTTACATCGATGTAAACACAATAACTAGTTGATGTAGTTAAAAAGTGCAGTTTAACAGCAAATTATACAGTGAGCAATAATGCTAAAGTGTAGCAAGAAACAACCGCGCAGAAAATTGCGGAAGGTGCTGTTCCAGACTGACATGTGCTAGCTGCAACAATTTTTACCACTGACGATGCCCCACTCCAGAAGGGCGAAACGCGCCTGGTAGATACAAGTCAATAAAAAACAGTTGTTAGAAGACGGATTTTTATTCAAAAATATTTATGCAACAACTGCGGAACATGGTCTACAACAAGATTACTGACACGCTAACATTATTGATCCCTCGCTCGGTCTTTTACTCTCATGTTCCGAGGACAACGAACTTTTCTCAGAGTAACATACCGTCTGTTTTAGTTTTCTATAAAGCTCGTTACGATTCTAACTCTCTATTCTCAATGATACTAGTATCAAGGACCCGCTAGTACTTAAATCAGCTACTTAAGGTGGTTTTACACGGTTCGTAATCACTCCAAATGAATCTCTGTCAGTGAAAGTGAAGTGAATTCACTAATCGTATATGCGTATCGTCAGAAATGAACTATTCAATTCACTTCAAGATGGCACTAATCGAACTTGTGCTTGTTGGAGCGGATTTAATTTTTAGAAACCTCACCCTAAAAATTAAAAGTTACAACGTGGAGAAAATAGAAAAAAAAGAGATTTTGCTGAACAAGAAATTAGATCTTACAGCGTGATAGAACGAGGTCTTCAGCACCCTCGCTGAAAGAGTGGGTATTGGAGGACAAAATGGCATTTAAAATGTGTGAATCACAGTTTGAAGATGTGCTATCGAAAATCTCACCACGAATTACAAAACAAAGAGGAAATAAGCCCCAACTAAACTGAAGCTAGAAATAACTATCGGGTTTCTTGTAACTGCAGCCTCAAGCAGTTGGTTTGGAACATTTGAGGCTGCATCCCCTGTTCTTAGATGCACAATTAGCACCACTTTTTCTGGTTTTAAAACTATGGGTAATTCACCAGAACACATGGTTTGGATTTTTAATTTTGTACTTGATGTCTTCTATTGTAGAAAGTGGGGGATTCATTTCTTTAATGATGTAGTCATTAGTTCTAACCCTTATATTTTTATTTATATAACTTTAAAATTTTGCGCTCTATAAATACTCGTGGTTATGGAACGATCTTAAAAATAATTAATTGTATTCTTGTTTACATTTAAAAATCGTTGTGTGTTCTGGAAATTATCGCAGAATGCAATCAGCAACAGATATGAGAAAGGAGCTGGAATGGGATTCATTGCAAGACAGGAGGAGGATGAGGAGGGTCATGGGAGTGTACAGGGCATATACTGGTGATGAGGCGTGGAAAGATATTGGAGTAGGTAAGAAAATTAGTGCATCGAAGGGAAAAGATGACCATGACCACAAGCTGGAACTCGATTTCAGACACAAGGGTGAGGGAAGATTCTCTTTCTTAGGTAATGGTATAAGGGATTTGAATAAGTTACCAAGGGAAATGATGAATAATTTACAGAAAACATTGAAAGAAGTTAAAATTTGTAGTGGGCAAATGTAGGTGGGTGCAGGAAAAGAGGAAGATATGTGTGTAGGGAAATTGCTACCGAGCGTGCGCTCCATTGCAATTAAATTAAATTAAAACAACAACAATCAGAAACAAGCAAATGCGACGGGTCCAGGTTTCACTTAGATATTTTAATTGTTCACAGGAGTCACTCCTGATGGTCCATACGAGAAAAATGGCAAAAGTGAATGGAAAGATGATCCCCATCCAACTTCTCTTATCCTTCATCTTGGGTGATCAGTTATTTGCTATTTTCACAGTTCATTTTCCCTTTCACTGCGAGTGATTTATCCGGAGTGATTACGAAACGTGAACCGTGTAAACCCACCTTTAATAAGGCCCCTGAGCGCAGCAGCGCGTTGTCCATACATCAAGCCACTGTTTTCTCAAGGTACGCCAGTTCGTCTCCAGATTAACAGATGTACGTGGTAAGAACAACACAGAAATTACACAACTCTCAAATAAAAGCAACCAAGCTCCCGGCCAGACACGAACCGGTAACCTTCTCTAAGACCCATACTAATTGGACGTCGTTATTCTGACGTTGCTATCCAACAAAGATCCATCCTAGGGCCCGTTAGTTCTGAATTCAGCTTCTTAATAAGATCCCTGAACATTCCAGCACTTGAACAGATTTACAGATGCACGGAGTAAAAACAACACAGGATTTGCACAACTCTCAAATAAAAGCGACCGAGCCCCAGGCCTGATTCGAACCGTTGACATTCCAAACGTGACGCCAGCGCTGAACACCCAGATAGTGTAGGATCTAGAGTTCAGTGGTGAAGGCGCTTGCTTTCAAAAGTTTCTACTCCCTGTCCTGGGATCAAATCCCGGTAGGTACAGCAGTTATTAAGAGTTGTGTTATCACATGACCTATGTCATGACGTTCCGTGGTTCGAATTCCGCGCTGAAAAGCAGATCGCAGAGGAAAGGAACTGACCGTCCTACCTCTGATATAATGGCTTGTGGCTTGGTATGCCTCGTTCGGGAGAATCTAACCAACCTTTAGGGTTGTGGAATAATTTTTTTTTTTTTTTTTTTTGCTGTCATCAATCTTTCGACCGGTTTGATGCAATCCTCCATCCCTTCATATCTTTTGCTAACCTCTTCATCTCCACATATCCCTTACAACCCTGGTCCTCAATTATCTGCTTCATATATTCTAATCTCTGTCTTCCTCTACAGTTCTTACCTTCGACTGTTTCCTCCACTAACAAATCAACCAATCCAGCATGTCTCAAAATATGCCCTACCAACCTCTCTCTTCTTTATGTAAGCTTTTTCCACAAATTTCTTTCCACTCCTATCATTTCCAAAACTCGTTCATTTCGTACTTTGTTTGTCCACTTAATTTTCAGCATTCTTCTGTAGCACCACATTTCAAATGCTTCAATTTAGCTTCTTTCTGGTATTCCTAAAGTCCATGTTTCGCTGCCATAAAGTGCTGTGCTCCACACATAGAGTTTTCAGAATTTCTCTCTAATTACTAGATCAATATTTGTTCTCTTTTTCATGAAGGCTCTTTTTGCTAGTGATTCTGCTATTAACATCATTCTTGCTTCGGCAATCGGTTGCAATTTTGCTTCCCAAGTAGCAAAATTCACTTACTTCTCCTATTGAATCCGATCCTATTTTTATATTTAATCTACTGTGATTGGTATTATTTCTGCTACGTTTCATCACTTTTGTCTTGCTTTGATTTATCTTCAGTCCAAAATCATCCTGTAAAAAATTATGTCAAAAGCAGAACAGCAATAGCAAAAAGAGCCTGTATGAAATATAGGAATATTTTAGTTTCTAAATATTGACCCAGGACTCAGAAATATATAGTTTTCTTAATCTGTCTGGAATACAGCATTTTATGGTTGTGAAGCACGGTCTTTTGGAATAACAGAATGAAGGAATACTGAAAAATTTGAAATGTGGTGATATAGAAAGACGCTGAAAAGTAGCTGGATAGATACAGTAAGAAATTAAAGATTTTTAGAAAAAAAATAGGTGAGGAATGTGTGGAAGAGGTTTACAGAAAGGAGAGATACCATGGTAAGACATATTTTGAGAAATGCTGGATTGGTTAACTTGTTAGTGGAGGGAACAGTCGAAGATAAGAACTGTAGAGGAAGACAGAGAAAAGAAGTAAATGAAGCAGATAATTGAGGACTTTTGTTGTAATTGATAAGTTAAGATGAAAAGGTTAGCATAGATAGAAAGGGATGGAGAACTGCATCAAACCAGTTGAAAGATTAATGACAACAAAAAATATTATCAAGGTGTTTCGGAAACGAAGGCTTCCGCGGCGGAAATAAATAGTTTCCACGCTCGCAAGATGGTGCCGCGTTTCGGTGGAACTTCTCCGGTCATCTTCTGGGGCGAAACTGGACTTAGATGTGTTTTACACGCTCTGCTATGCTCAGCTAACTCCCCATCAGGGACTATCGGTTTCCTGGAAGGTTCGGTGGGTTCAGCCAATCAGCAGTTCGCAGCTGTCACTTGGTTTGGTAGCTTGGTGGGGGTGCTTAGTAGACTGAGTAATAGGCATGTGACTGTAGTTTCTTCTTATAAGAAGGAAGAAGAAGTTCGGCCAAATCGTCGCACCGTCTTGGCAGGGTGGAACTAGGAAATTGTTGCATTAGTCTAGCTGTTCAGTTGCGTACATCATCCAATCTGCTATTCATTTTCGATACCAGTCACCATCCAAATTATGAACTTCATCTTACGAGGAAGGCTCCTCGGGTGTTTCGTACAATCATGTTACGATTGACTCAAATCGAAAGTAGGTGTTTTTTTTTAATTTATTTGCGTAAATATAATTTGATGACTGAAACGGCTTCCAGAATTCGAGGATATAAATGGAAATGTGTCTGCCACGTACAAACAACATTAAACTCAGCGGAAAGTTTCTCGTAAAGGAATAAAAATGCAGTTTCCCAGCGAGATTGCTAAATATTCAATGGAGGCTAGAGGGAGTTTAAATCCCCTTCTATCTATTTCAAAGCTACCTTGCCAAAAAATTTTGTACGAAAGGGACCAGCAAAGAAGAAACAACTTTTGTTCCAAATTCTCGCAAAAGAACAGACACTCTCATATCGTGCGTCCTCTCCCGAAAGGACAGAAAAAAAAATTACAGAGATTGCTCGAGTTCACTAACAACTTTGTTACCTACAAAAAAAAGATAACAAAGAGACTAGTACGATTACTAAAATGGTGTGAGAACACTCGCAACATGGAAGATCAGATCAATTCGCACAACATCAGTCGAGACTGAACACATTTTTAAGGAACAGCTTGAGGTGATATGGTCATAGACTACAGTAATGGAAAACTACAAGGATATCTGCCGTTAATAGTCCAGGAAACGACAACGTAAAAAGTTTTTCCAAACCCTCTGGTTTGTTTTCATGTTGGCCATCAACTTAAATACAGCTGGGAGTTAAAGTTAATTCGGCGCAGAAAGTGCTCGGAGTCTTAAGGCGAAACGTCGGCAATATTAACAATCATAACACAACTCAAGCCACGGTTCAACGGAAAAGGATTGGGTTAGACCAAGAATTCTTTCTCATCACAAATGGTCTTCATTCAGTTACGTCGAGACTGATTGAATCTTCCTGGATAAAGGAATGAAATTTTCATTAGACATCCACTACGTTGGGAAGCTATTTCACCAAGTAATTGTGTTTTAACGCAGAAAAAAAAAATAAAAAAAAATGGCAATCTGCAAGGTTTGAGTTGGCTTTTACATAAAAAATTATTAAAATGAAATAGGTTTTCTTTGGTACATAGACTTTGGTGTTTACTTATAATGTGGCAAAATGGAATGAAACCAAGGAAGGAGTACAAAATAAACTGAACATGTGGAATACTAAGTTTGCAGAATATGGAATGAAAGTGAACCAAAAAAAAAAAAATGTAGCACGGAAAGTGAGCAAATAGATTGCAGACTCCCATATAAAATTAAAATACTATCGGGTTGAAGCAGTTAGTGAATTCAGATTCCTTGGTGGAAGCATAATGGCTGATAATGGTTGGGTGCCGAAACTCTCTACACCAGTTAACACTTCTTGAGATAAACCATTTCCTTCGCGGAAACACTCATGCCGGACCACCCTCTTCATGTATTTAACATAAATTGCTTAGTAATGTAAAGACTCGTTTTAAACTCAGTTAATTTTTTAAACTCTCTTAATATTTTTTAATCGAACTGTTCATTAAAAAGATTCCCCATCTGACCATCTATTGAAGATTAATCTGTCCTCTTGTAGAATGCGAATAGCATTTAAACACGAGAAGGAAGCTTCAAACGAATTTCTCAAAGTAACCCTTGAGTCATCTAGTCAGTATTGGGATTACTTTCCAACATTACAAATCTGCCGCAAAAGTTCACTTTTCTTTCTGTTAATAATAACAAGTAACATTACCATTTTTTATGACGTTATTTCTTTTTTTTTTCAAAGATTGTCCTAGCCTACATCCTGTTTGGAAAATCCTAGTGTATGCTTTTTCTGATCCTTTTCAACTTGCCTTTTTTTCATCAGAAGCGCTTGTGTTAAAAATGAGATTAGTTTTCCTTATCTCCAACTTAAAGGACCTAAAGATATTTTATTATATAAAACTTGCCGTCTAACTGTTTGTAATTCGACAAGCGGTGAGTTACAAATGATGAAAAAACTAAAAGTTCCAACTTTTCCAGTATAGTGTAGAGCTTACCACAGGACATAAAGAACAAACATCACCCTGCATACTGAATCATACGACTTTACTATTCTCACACATTCTTTGGAAACATGTATACTAACATTAAAAGACTTTAGCAAGATCCTGGCCTGTGAAATGAAGTTTCTTACAACCAGACTTGGATCTTTCAGAAGAATTAGTTGCGTTTTTCTTAATCCGTCTAATGCAGTTAACAAAAAAAAAAAAACTTGGTCATGGCATATGCGTTTCGGTTTATGAGACCATCATCAGTGCCCTAAAACAAGTTATATACAAGTTCTTGTCTAACATTTTATATAATTCAAGGTATAAATCTGTTTTTTACTGTTAATTTTAGCTTATTTTATTTACAATTTTTGTATATTACATAAATCTGTGGAACTGCTCCATATCAGTTTATCCTCTTGAGGTTTTTCACTGTACAATTATGTATAAAAAGCATATGTGCATAAATATACTTTTTATACATAAATGAACAGTGGATGAAAAACCTCAAGAGGATTATACCTTCAAGTAGATAAACATTATGTTAAAGAAAAACTTAATTATATATAACTTGTTTTACGGGCACTGATGATGGTCTAATAAACCGAAACGCATATGCCATAACGAAGTTTTTCATTTGATAGCTGCACTAGACGGATTGAAAAATAAATAAAAAACAGCATTAATATAGCAGCTTAGAATAACGGCCTAAGTATTCAAAATATTGTATTAATTGCTCCGATATAACGTTCTCTTCACTTTTTGCGCTCTTGTTTTGTGGAAAAGTCGTTATAAATTTAATTAAAAATGCAGAAACGTCAGATGGACGACCAGCTATTAGATGCTACCAGGGCTGCAAAATCAATGACAATCTTTTGAAATGTTGGTTAAATCTTTTGTTGTAATGTTTTCTCGCCGGTTCAGTTTTTCTCTGCTGTAAAAAGTCGCACAAAACTGACAAACAGACAATATTTATCCGAGTTGTAGTACCGTGATTCTCTCCATCTTACATCCTAACAAACAATCAGAGATAATCGATTGCTTCCGTAGTAAAAAATACGTCATTTTCGTGATGAATGCCGCAGAACGAATTTTTTGTAATTTTTTCTCTTGGTCCAGGCTACATTTCAACCTAACCACAGCCTCTAAGACTAAACGAAACTATTTACGTTAATATGATCCCTAAACCGAAAATTTATATGTTATTCTTTGCTTAGAATTCCGCGGTTACCAGCCTCTCATATTTCGGCATTTTTAATTTAATTTTTGTCGAGTTTTCCGCAAAACAAGAGCGCAAAACGTGAAGAGGACATTATATCGAAGCAATTAATTTAAATTTCCACAGGTTAGTACCAGCTTCTAGTAAGTTCCAAAAATCGTACAGTCCTCGAAAGTTTCTAATTTAAAATGAAGTTGTATTATTGCTTAGAATGAAAAACATTGATATTTTAATTTAAGCCTGCAACAAACCCAGAATGGACAGTTCTGCAGACGCTCTTAGTACATAAATAAAACGGTAGCTACTTCTGCACCAGCTCAAAATAAGTGTCCATACTATCAATAATATTTATTCGTCCAAGTAACACCGAACGTTATTCCCAAACACATTTTGAGGCCACTTATGTATTACAAGCTATTCTGTTGTTACTTACAAAAGTTATTAAGGAGATTATTTCGGGACACAGTACACCTACCACTTACATACGACTGAAGCAATGGAATACTAGTATTTAAATTTTAAAAAACAAAGAAATACAGGAACTGGGAGAGGGGGGCGTGCTTGTTTCACCGCCGATCCAAAACAGGTACAAACCTTTCGAAATTTGGATTAATTGTTTCTTTATAATGCCCCCTTCACGTTTTGCATTATCCTTTTACAGAAAAGTCGCCACAAATTAATTAAAAATGCCAAAATATGACAGTGACGCACAGTTAGCTATTAGAATAGGGTTGCCAAATAGCCGGGAAATCTGGGAATGACCCGGAATTTTGTGTCTGGTCCCGTGTCCAAGAATTATGCGATACTGTCCCGGAATTCCCGTATACTAGTTTTTTTCTCAAACTCAATTCTCCACGGTGGCAAAGAGGATGGAACGTACAAACAGTTTGAGCTTTTCTCCCTTAAATCAGAGGAATTGAAATTGACATGGGAAATTCTCTTTGAATTTCCTAGGATTTTGAAAAATCTAGATGCCGTTAACATTGATTCCCTTTATACAGTGTTCACACGTCTGAAACGTGTTTTAGAGGTCCTACTAAATGACTTACCAAACACTAAAATCTGGGCCAATATCTTTAGAACAAACGTTTCTAATGATTTTGTAAATTTACAAAAAATAGGGGGTTGTTTATTGTCAGTTCCAACAAGCAACGTCTTTTGCGAGACAAGTTTTAGCCCGTTGAATAATTTATTGACAAAAGAGCCAAACAGAATGTCCATGGATTTAATCAAGGTCGAACTGCAAACTCAATCAATTTTGAAGACCCTTGCTTAGAAATTTTATCAGCTTCGTAAAGCAGTGATGCAGAAAAACTTGTGAAAAAGGCAAAATCTAGTGAATAAATATTTAAAAAGTTGTTAATTAAGATTCATTTTGATTGATCTTGATTTTGATTTATCAAAAGATAGATCTTCAATTTTTTTATTTGTTGATAATATCTAATGTTGGTTTTCTACCTAAATTTAATTGATAAGCCTAACAGAAGTATTCAATTTTTGTTTAATATTTTTGAGGTTTTGATTGATAATACACCATGTTGATTTTCTACCAAAGTAAAAAAAAAATGTCTAAAAGAGGTCCTCGATTTTTGTTTTAAGTTTAGTTCTTTTCATATTGATGCGTAATACCTGATGTTGACTTTGAATCAGAGTCTAATTAATAATTATAAAAGGTGTGCTATAGATATGTCAGATGGCATAGTTTTTACCTAAAATAGATTTTTTATTAATTTACAATTTTGTTCTCTTTTTAAACATACCACTAAAATACTTTTTAGTCCCAGAAATCTCCCGGAAATTATAAGCCTTTATCTGGGAACCCTACTCTAGATGCATTAGGTGCCAAATCAATGTCAATCTCTTGAAATGTTGGTTAAATCCTTTGTTTTAATGTTTTCCTGCCGTTTTAGCTTCCTTTCGAATTTAACAGATAGAAAACATTTGTCTGAGATTTAATACAACGACGCTCGCCATCGTTATATCGATACAATCAGTCAGAGACAATCGATTGCTTCCGTTGTAAACAAATGCCCCACTGCTGAAATGGAAGCCGCCGACCGAATTACCCGTAATTGCAATGAACTCTTCACAGGAAAGTCTTCGTTCTTACCCGTAATTTTTTTTTTCTCTCTCTCTCTTGGTTCAGGCCGAATTTCAACCTAACCACGACCTCAATGACAACACGAAACTGTTTAGGTAGATATGATCCCTGTACCGATAATTTTTATGTAATTTTTGTATTGGTGGTTACAGTCTGCGGTTGTGCAGCATCTCATATTTTGTCATTTTAAATTTAATTTGTGGCGAATTTTCCGAAAAAATAGAGTGCAAAACGTGAAGAGGATATCGTGTAGAAGCAGTTAAACTGAATTTCGAAAGATTGGTACCAGTTTCTGATCGGTGCGGAAAGAGGCATCCAACCCGAAACCCACGAAGCCAGCGCATTTGAATTTGCCCGCCAACAGCTACGGTCTCGAAAACCTCTGCAAACATCTCATTGATGTTTTTTATTTTTTGATGATAATTAAAAAATCAACTTCAAAGTTCTCATTGTTGGCTTTTACTTTTTTATTGTAATTAAATTATGTTTCTTATATTTTTTATATTTAAATATCTATGTCAACTATGGGTAAATATTATATAGCCCGCAGGCTAACTTGGAATCTAAATTGTGACCCATCTCCAAAATTGGTTGGGCAGCCTTGCCTCATGCTATGCGGCGTATAGTCAATTTTAATCCCGGCCAAGCACGACTGGGGTTGACAAATACGAGACTACTTACATCACAGCGAAGTGACGTCACCAGGGTCCCAAGAAGGAAATGTGCTATCGCTCTGGAATTTACTACACACGCTCCTAAAGACATTTTATTTCATAAAACGTAATATGTGAAGCCATCAAAATGTATAAAGTTGTTTGAAATATGGGTAGAAGCATACATGTTATTACGCAATAAATGCACGTTGTTACCTGTTGATATTTAATCCACGCGTTTTGGTAAAAACTGCTTTCCACATTCAAATCGCATATACTTATTAAGCGGAAGATCAGTAACATCTACAATTTCTCTTTGCATGGCTGACATATTGGATTTCAACGCTAAGGTCATCAAGACGTAAGTGGTTTGGGCATGTCAAGAGAATGAATAGTACAAGACTACCAAAAACCTATTTGGAAAAAAAAACGAAAGTGGGCAAAAGACCTGTGGGAAGACCAAGAAGAAGATGGACAGACCAACTGAAGGAGGACATAGAGAGAAGAGGCTGGAATTGGAATATATTACGGATAGAGAAACTTTTCTGGATAGGAGACAGTGGAAGACGATCGTCTATAACAACGAAGACAGAAACACAAGAAGGCTCGTAATCCTCACACAGGAAACTGGAGATGGTCCCCGACGATAATGATGATGATTAATGCTAAGGTTTATTGCATGGCAGCCTACCTTCCAGGGTAACCAATGTTTGATAGATAACATTTAAGTAAGTTTAATTTTTTTGTTAATAGCGGTTGTGGTTATGTTTAATAGCAGCCTGGACCAAGAATTAAGAGTATGAAACACGCAGAATAAATATCAACATGTAATAACGTGGGCGGTTATAACATTTATTGCGTGATAACTCGTAAGGATCTACCCATATTTCAAACAACTTTATACATTTTTCATAAGTTTGACGGCTTCACATACAACGTTTTATGATATTACATGTCTTCAGGAACGTGCGTTGTAAATTTCAGATCGATAGCACATTTCCTGCTTGACAACATGGCGTTGCTTCCGAACCTGGTGCTCGTAAAGCGGCTTGAATTATTAGTAAAAACTTAAATTCCACTTACCTTAGGCTGTAACAAGGATCGTCAGTTATCATTGTGGTCCAGGTTGCATCTCACTCCAACCACAACCTCCGCTAATATTTAAGCTTGAATATCAAAGCGTCTGCTGTCACGTGAACATCAATACGATCGCTGTTTCGCTATTTAAAAGTAATCCCAATTACCAACATGGTAGAATCCAAACAGAGAATACACAGAAAACTTTATAAATACAATTCTGAAAGAGAATATTCAGCAATTTTCATAAAAATATGGCAAGTGACTCACGGAACAGATCAACTACGCTGCCTGTTTAAAAGCTAAGCTCCAACACTGACTGCCGTAGGCATAGCTATTTATAGGTCGTATTTTGAAAAGTTGTAATGCCCATACAAAGAAAATAGCGTACAAAACACTAGTGCGACCGCATTTGGATTACTGTTGTGGAGTTTGGGATCCGTATCTTAAGGGATTGATTGACACGTTAGAGAAAGTACAGAAGAGAGCCGCTCGATTCGTGACCGCTAGTTACAGTCCTTACGGAAGTGTCACGGAGTTGATACGTGGGTTGGGATGGGATTGTTTTCGTTTGAATTTGTTGGAAATATGCGAAAATCTTTAATTTACGAGTGCAATTGAATACCAACCTATTTAGGTCGCAATGGCAGGAGGGAAAAGATAAGAGAAATAAGATGCCGTACTGATACTTTTGTGTATTCATTCTTTCCTCGTTCTGTTCTGGATTGGAATGCACAAAATTAAGATTGGTGCTTAGCACCATATGCCACCCACAATATTTGTGAATTGCAGAGTATAGATGTAGATGCAGATTCTACGTCGATGGACAGTTAGTAACATCTCTGGCCAAAGATAAAAGGCAAGGATTGTTTTCACTATCAGAATTCTTTAAGATATTCACACTTACTTCCTTTTGGCTGATGTTTGTTAACATAAAAATTTAAGGAAATATTTCTGGTAGTAAATGTAAAGGTCCACAATTTGATGTATAACTTTTTTAACTCCTCCTCTGATACGGTTCAATTGATTCCAGTTTTGAAGACAGATAATATGTTACAATAGATAATAGAAAGAATAAAATAATATTTCTGTTGTTTCATATACGATAGTAACAATATGGTATATTGTATTAAAAACTAGTAACTAGAATAAACAAATACGTACACTGCTCTAATTCAAGAAAGTTATTGTTAATCTCTGTCTTTGCTGTAACTTACTATTTCATGCTGTATTAAAATTTTAGTAAAAAAAAAAATTCGCCATTGACTAGTTGATGTATAGGTCCATCAATAGAGGAGTAAATTATCACTTAGAAAGTCATTCTGATTTTGGTTTTCGAATTAATGTTTCAGTTTATTTCAAAAAATAAAATATATTCTTATCTTACAATACACTCATCAATATATATAAAAACATGAAGTAAAAGATACATCTATTCGCTTCTGACTTTTTTTGATCTGTCTTGTGTCATTAATTTTACAAAAAACTGGCTACCTTCCACGTGGTAAAAAAAATCTAAATAATTTAATAAAGGTATTTCGATTCAAAAGCTTAACTATTTGTAGGATACTTTGTATACAAGAGAAAGCAAAAGGATACGCACCAAGGCATGTGGATAAAATGAAGTAATATTCCCTTTGCTTGGATTTTTCTCAATTTTCATGATTAAGAAGTATGAATAAAACCAACACATGGTGCTCAACAACTTTCAGTTTTTTTAGTTCTTGAAGACAATTCAGTCTATGGTGTAACGAAAGTAATTTGGAGAGAATAATTTTATTTTTGCATACGGAATATTGCGATAAATTTAGATAGGTCTGAACTCACAGAACACAAATATACTGCGAGTAATAACATACAATTTTCTTTACGTTTCACTGTATTTTTCGGGGTGAAACTTTGTAATATAGAATCTAACTATTTGGAATCACACAGGCGGAAAGAAAAGTAACCACTACCGACTGATGTCTTATATTAATTTTATTGTTTAAGTAATTACGTAATTTTTTCTTAAGGTAATGGAACTATCAGTTGTTACTATTATAAAAAATTGAAGAACGTTTTATCTTTATACTTCTTTTAATTATTTAAATATTAAAAATAAATTGCACAAATCTAAAACGTTATTACCATTTTTTTCAAATTGAAATATGTTAGTTAAAATCTTTTTGATAGATCCAAGAAACTGTTCACAAGAATAAATTGTATTTGATATTACTTTAACAGAACTTAGTTGTAAATTTATATGTGTAAATATTTTATTTGTAACATATAATAGCTTTTAACTAAGGTTATTATTAATTTTGTATGTATATATTATATCCTAACATTATTTTCGATATCCCAGATGTCTTTCGTCATTAAGAATCTATGCAAAAATTAATAAATAAACTGAAAAAAAATCCCGTATAGTATTAGCAACAAAGGACTGAATGGGAAGCAAACAAGGAAAATGGAGGCTCATTGTACATTTTTCAGGAAGTTTGCAGTCGATGAAAACGGGGAAATAATGTCTATAATAAATCATCAAAAACTCACGATTCTGTTTATTACAAACGGGAAATCTACTCCAACACACATATATAAATGATTTCTGATGTCATACAATTTTAAAAGGTTACACGCCTTATGTAGTATATATAATTTCAGTGATCTAAATGTAAACTTATATTTATAGTAAAAAACTGATGATTTTAATGTCAACCTTGAAAGTGGTTTAAGTGTTTTATTCTGTAGTATATTAGAATTTTTTTCAATTTCAGCTAAACTAAAGAAAGGTGATCCATAGAGCACCAAATTCTTTTTTGACTACGTTGTTTAAAACGGAAGCACTGTTTACGCTTAAGAGATTATCTTATATAAATTATGGAATCTAATAAAAGTATTTATCCAACGATATATACCTTTTCTCTTAGTTGAACCTTAATATTACCTGTGATTCATCCATATTACCTGAAAAAAGAAACGAAATAACGGAAGAAAAGTAGCAACAAAACTTTTCACTTTAAGACTATGAGAATCAAACTCGCTCACAGTGCTTTTTGTGGAAGAGGTATTCTTTTGGATTGGTAAACATGGGATGAAGATAAATGCAAAAGAGGTTATTAGATACACAGATCAAAACTAAAGATTGAGTACGATTATTAGTTTGGGAGAGAATTGCTTGTTGAAGACTTGAAATGTAAATATCTTGGCATTACATTTGATGACAAGCTTAACGGGGAAGGACACTTTGGACAGATAGTAGGTTTCAAAATTCTGAGGTCAGGTATTGGAACCACTTACCAAGAGAAATGATGAATAATTTGCCAGAAACCTTGAAAAAATTTAAAGTAAAAATTGGTTGGGGAAAATGTAGGAGGGTGCAGGAAAGGGGAGAGTTTGGTGTGCAGGAAAACTGCCACCGTAGCGTGGGCACCATTGCAATTTAATTAAATTAAATTAAAATTGGGGTCAGATAGACAACTAGAAAGCAGCTGTGGTGTTCTGTGGCTGATGGGTCATACGGCATTTCAAATATAGGCTCAACATCTGAATCCGGCAAATCTGTCTCGGATCCTTATGGATTATTTGACACTGTTGATTGAGGTAAAATATTTCTTAAAAATAGTTAATGTTGCTTGATGCTATTTAAACTGATAATATGATGAAGACTGACCGATCCCCTAAAACATTAAACGAGAATGTCTCTTATCTGTTGCCTAAACGATTAAAACTGCATGATCGAAGTTTTTCACAGCGTTGTACGTAGGACGGAAAGTCACATGAAAACCTTAATTATTTTTTAAATTGTATCTATTGTGCACACATACAAGACATCTGTATCAATTTTCGACACGCTCAATGCCATCTTGAGTTCCCTTTCTTTTTTTTGGGTAGACGGCACAGCCACTTGTTCACCCACCACCTGGCGCATCTCGTCATTGCGTTGAAATTTTGTCTCTTTGTCCCAGAAAGTGTTTCTTTTAGGAGTGCAAACATATGGAAATCACTTGGGGCATGGTCGGGCGAGTATGGTGGATGAGGAAGACATACAAACCGCACGTCTGCGATTGTTTCAACCGTTGCCTTTGTCCCAAAAGAGGGTTAGAATAGCCTTACCTAAGGATGGCTGTGTTCGAAACTCCTTTGGTTTTGGTGATGGCGAATGGCGCCATTGTTTGTTAGCTCTCTTCATTCCTGGCAGATGATAATCGACCCACGTTTCGTCTCCGGTGACGATTCGTGCAAGAAAGGCATCACCATCACGTTCCAGTCGCCGCAGAAGTTCTTCCCACGCATCAACACGCCGGAGTCAGCTGCCGTGGCACCCATCAGGCAGACACCTTATGAAACAAACAGTTATTCAGTGGCATCCATGGTTGAAAAACAGGTCTGAGACAGACGCCTTTGAAACTTCGCACAAGTGTGACATGTAAAAATGTTATACAAGTATAAAATTTTTACACGGCTGGAAGCCCAAGAAGAGTTTGTTTATGTTTAAAACCTTTTTTTAATGCATCACGCTATGATGAAAGCGAATCGCAGTCTGTACTATTTTTGCTCCCAATTAATATTCCTTTCGCCCATCGACGAACTTAGAAAAGGCCACCGAACATTCTAGAACTGGCGTGTTACAGAGACAATGGGCCGCACGGCAAACGAATCAATTTGACAATACCAAACTCTAAGAAAACAATATATAAACACCACATAAATATTAGAACCAGTTTTGTAATGTGTTTAATGGATAATTAAAATTAATGAAAGTTTAATACAAGTACTATATTATTATTGAAGTGGGTGGAGTTAGTAAAAATCAAAATTCAACGTACAATATAGCACAAAAGAACCATGAATAGTGAATGGTACACAAGGTTACGTCTAGACTGCAAACATAATGTATCTCCCAAAATTAAGATACGCAACAACGTCACAAAGAAGCTAGCCGGCTTCATAGGAAGCTAATGCAGCATCACTGCAAACAACCGCCCTCGCCATGGTTTACCCTGTAACTGAGTTCTGTGCTTCAGTGTGGCAACGCAGTGCTCATACTACAAGAAATCTAGGAGTGTATAAGAGTCATAACTGGCACATTAAATCCCACACCGGTCGCCTGGTTATATATCATCAGTAATATACCACCTCCAGAGGTAAGACGGCACGGGAGTTGATAAAACTACACCACCTGACCATCCACAGGATCACCCAAACAACTAGGTCCTAAATGACCTACCCCCAGTCTTCTTAAATCCATAAATCAATTTTGGTATGATGTATATGACTTCAACGTTAAGTAAAAATGGTGAAAAAGCTGTAACTCTTCACCTGTGAAACATCAAGGTATTGAAGATGTTACGACTGGACATCTGCGATTACATCTGAAGAGACACCAGGGAGTTAAACTGAACCGCCTAAGAACAGGCCACGCCAGATGCAACGACTATATGATGCGTTTCTCCTCTCCATTATCATAACAATCAGATGTCATTTTAGTGCCTGGACAAACAAGAGTGTGAACATTGTGGGTACTGCGGAGCTCCTTCCCAAACTCTGGAGCACATCATCGAGGAATGCTCCATGAAAAATCACAAAGGACCATTCCGAGATGTTATCGATGCAATGCTATACCTTCCTTCATAGACTTGCTCCTAAATCTGGACGTCGTTTTGTAAATACTATCAACGCTTTTGTTTGTTTGTTTATATGTTTGTATATATAGCCATACGATAAACAGACATATGACTTTTAGTGTCATTCGCAATGAGCAAATCATTAAATTGTGCCGGGTGCGCCCTTAAGGGACACACAGTGCGACGGATCGTTGTATTCCAACGTCACATTCCGCTCGTTAAGGGAGTTCGCAGGTCGTCTTCTAAACCAGACGTTACATCGGGTGTACATCAAGGAAGCGAAATAGGAGCACACCTTTTCTTTATTTGTATAAACGATCTCGGAGACAATATACATAGCAGATTTAGATTGTTTGCTGATGCGATTTTTTATAGGGAAGTAAGGAGATTGGCCGATTGCTTAGAAATTCAGCGCGATCTGCAATTTATTTCGGCATGGTGATACGAATGTAAAGTTACAATAAATTGTAAAAAGTGCAAGGCAATGTGCATTACTAACAAAAAGAATCCAATTGTTCAGAAATACAAATTAAACAGTTCGGTTATTGATATGGTCGATTCTGTGAAATATTTGGGCGTAACAGTACAATGGAACATACGACTTGCACATTAATTCGGTCGTGGCTGGAGCTAATTCTAGGTTGCGATTCAGAGGTCGAATCCTGAAAAATTTCAATGTACAAACAAATGAGATAGCGTACAGATCTCTTGTGCGTCCACATTTGGATTACTGTTGTGCCATTTGGGATCCGTTTCGTAAGGGGTTGATCGAAAGTATAGAGAAAGTACAGAGAAGAGCCGCTCGATTCGTGACCGCTTGCTACAGTCCTTATGAAAGCGTCACAGAACTGATTAGTGGACTGGGCTGGGAGTCTCTGGTAGATAGACGACGCATGTTTCTTTGAAGTTATCGGTAAACATGCGTACACCCACTTTCACTTAGGAGTGTAGTGAAATACTTATTCACCAACCTTTTTGAATCGCAATGACAGGAATGATAAGATTAGAGAAATAAGGTGCCGCAATGATGCTTATATGATTTATTTTTTTCCCCTCGTGTCATTCAGGATTGAAACACACAGCGAAGAGATTAGTTTTGGTGCTGAGCACCCTCTGCCATCCACAGTTTTGTGAATTGCAGAGTGAATATGTAGATATATCCTAGCCAAAACAATGCAGGTTAACATGATATTACGGCAGCCTGCTGAAATGCTGTTCAATGAATTGAACATAGTTGGGTTGAATTAGCAGCGGAGGTGAGCTGAATGTGTCTCCCGGGAACTATCGGAGCCGCTGTCCAATAGAGTGGACTCCGATTCTCTCTGCGACTGGTAATCCAGACAGGGCGCGAGTCTGGAGGGGAGTCCTGATCCGCCGGAAGCAGTGTCAACAAGTAGCGCTCGCGGCTCGGGCAGGTTGGCAGCCATGCGGGTCACGTGCCCGGCCGCCTCAAACTGCCGCCAGCGCCTACGTGATCTGCAGTGGCAACCACCACGTCGGATAGGCAGAGCAGACAGCCGTGCTCCGAGGGGCTGAGCGTCCACATTGAAAGGAAACCCCAAGCCGTGACAGCGACGGGGCTCTCAGGAAAAGTAGATTCTGACTGCCCATTACTGTTGCTGCTACTGATAAGTGGTGGCACGTCATACATAGCTGCCAAACTACAGGGTGCTTCCAAATGAATATCTGGGTATTAACGCTTTGTAGTATTTATTACCAACATAAACCTTAAAATTATAATTAATACATGAAATGAAAGTTCAAGTCAAGCAGTTATACCTACAAGCTTACAGGTGTTCAGTGTGAGCACCTCTGGTCACACGGCACGCATCAAGTCGAGAGCCCGTTTCTTCCCAAAGTTGATTAGTGTTTGTGGTGTAATTGTCGCAACAGCTGCCTCAATCCTGTTTCTAAGGGAGCGTATGTCACCTGGTAGTGGGGGCACACACACACGATGCTTTATCCACAGATATACATCACATGGCGTCCGACTCGAAGTTGTTTAAAGACAAGCTTGACTTGTATTTCACCCTAGAAGTGCACTCTGCAACATTAATTCTTAATACTGATTCCACATTATTAAACAATTGAGCAATTCCGTAGAAATGAATTGACAGAATACTCGACTCGGTAACATATTTGGCCTGATGTCCACATTAAACAACCTAATAAATCACGTACAGCGAACATGAACGCAGAACATTTACGAAAGTGGTCAGTGAAATACCTAAAACAACTAAATCGTAATGTATAAACTTTATTCAAGGAACAACATTAGCGAACATTTTAATTATTTGAATTTTAGCCTACGCTGGATTTACAATTGGCATTCGTGGTTACAGCAAAGACGATAAATAATTTAAGTTTTTTATTTTTTATTTATGGCTATACGCCTCGTCGACTTCGAGGTCATTAGAGGCAGGATGGGATTGATGACAAGGAAAGGGAAAGCCAAGGAATTTGGGCATGGCCCTTTGAAGGAAGCATCTCGGTATTCGCCTGGAGTGATCTGGGGAAACCATGGAAAACCGAAATCTGGATGCCCAGACGGGGATTCGAACGGGTGTCCTCCCGAATGCGAGGGCAAAACGTTAACCGTTCACCCACCACGCTCGGTAAGTTGCGTTGCTTTAGTTAGCAACATATTAGTAAAAAGCAGTTCCCGGTCTTTCAGTCATAAGTTTATAGATATTTTTTAACTATGAAATGCTACGAAAAGAAAACATGATATATGCACTGTGGAAATTAATTTGGTGGCAGTTGCTTAGCTATTAAATTGTTGACACAACCTCGAATTTCTGGTAATAATATCTCTGGTCGCTGTTGATTTGCGAGTAAAGGCTGACACGTGACTCCGTTCTCCAGCCAATAGGTATCGAGTTGCGTGAGTGAGCTTCGGATTATATAGTGGACTAGCTTTGCGCCCATCAAAAATGACGGTTTGAACGCAATATTCTGGCAGTTCATGTTTTTTGCTGTTTGTTAATAATACGGAATTGTTATAACATGATGCTAATGGCCTTCATTTTGTAATATTCTACACATTTCATTTGCAGTTTACATAGCAATACAGTAGTAACATCTACTGAATTAATGATGACGGAATTATTGAACAAATAAAACTAAAAACAAATTAGGAATCCCAACAATTTCTGCTATCCATGTAATATCATTTTTATTCCTGATCCAGGCACAATTCAGCACTCTAAATATGGATCTACTTTCACCCGCATTAATTAATTCCTTTAGTAACATGGCGCTTATGGAATCAGTTTAAATAGTTTTTTTTTATTAAACTGATTTCAGAGCGAATTACGCTGTAACCAAATGTTTCAGATGTGATTCTGGCCACCTTGCCACAACCTCCATTAATATTGCATTCTAAAATTATAGATTCTATTACCCTCATATGAATAACGAGGGCCATCACCTTTGGTGGAAGTCGGAATTTATTCCTGTAAAGCTTGTCTGTGAAAGTGAATAACGATCATTTTTAATGATATTTTTCGTGATATGAGTACCATACTATGGTTAGATAATCGGAGTATTTGACTATGATTTATTTAAATAAATGCAGTTTACTTTAAATGACGGAAAGTATAATACAAAAACTGATAACTGCCATTTATCTGAATGATACACATCTCGATTCGTACATTTCGTGTAAACTTTCTCTTAGTTAATAAACTTCATTGTTTCTTATCTTGTGCCAAAAAAATTCTTAGGTTATGTTTTAATCTAGTTCTTATAAATGATGCAGATAATGCAACGCAAACATGGAATACTCTTCTCCTTGCCTCCTTGCATGAATTTCTGCATCTAGTTGTCGTAAATAAACAAAAAGCAACATGTAAATTTAAACGAGCGTACCAATTGTAACTTTGTAACGTACGATTGCCTCGCATTTTTTTTTTTTTATGGCCTATCTTCGTATGTTTATGCAGCTACTTCCGAATATAACGTTTTATCTGGGAACGCAGTTACGTTGTAGCAGAGACCATGAGATACTTTAGTTTACTTTCATTTGCGACGTGATACTGAAAAGTACTCGTAGTAACACATGTTTTCCACATTTTTTTTTAAGGATAAAATGTTACGAAAATCAAACTTCATGTCGTTATGGCAATTAATTTCATTGCAGGTGCGTATGTATTAAAGTGTAAATAATTTCTAATATACCAAATACTAAGAGTATTTTCTATGATGGTAGAAGGAATTTATTCTGGAAAAGCTTGTAAGGAAAAACGAATAAGAATCATTTTTAATTATATCTTTCGTTATATCAATACGTTACTCTGGTTAGTTTATCAGAGTATTTGGTTAGGATTTTACTTTAGATTACGGAGACTAAAATTTCGAAAATGGATAACTTTTATCTATTTGACTGTTACATTTCGCGATTATGTACATTTGTCTTAGTTTTTAATAAACTTCACTTTTTTATCACTGTAAAAAAATTCCTAGGTTATGGTTTAACCTAGTTCTTATAACTGACACGGATAAAATAGCGTAAATCTTGATTACCCTTCTCTTTACATGAATTTATACATCTAGTTGTCGTAAATAAACAAAAATCAACATGAAGGAACGAATGTAATATGGTGGCTCTTGATTGGCGAATGAAGACTGGCACTTGACCGTTCTCTATCCAATCTCTATTGACGACGTGCGCAGTTAGCATTTTAAATAAGAGGATGGATGCAAAATTTTCTACTTCGAGAAAGTTTGTGCTAGATAATTCATTCCCTTTCGTTGCCGCCAGTCATCTCAAGCCTCCAATGACCTAGAGGTCGACGAGTTTTTTTTTATACGGTTCATCGTTTTTTCTTTATATTGTTTGTGTCGTACACATAGCCTTAAGAGAAAAGATGTTGGAAATTAGATTTCGTGCTGAGGCTCTGTTGGTATTGTGTTCCCGTTCCGCGTCACGGTTTATGGATTGCAGCGGCGATATTGCTATAACACCGCGCGGTATTGTTTGCACGACTTGTTTGCACCCGAATCACGTTATTGTCTGGCAAGATGACGGAGCCGTTATTAACCAAGGAGCAAACATGGCCGACTCGGCAGTCAGCTGGTACACTGCAGAAGGTCGGTTTCTGGGGCCGGCAATAAGGGCTTCGAGTTTATAACCGTCGTGCTGATTTAATCAGATTGAACCTGTAATGCGGTAAACGTCGTTACAGCTAACGCAACGCTTCAACAGCCCAGATATTCCACAAGGGAAATATTCTGCGAACAAATTGGCCACACAACATCTAAGAAAAAGAAAAAGGGTATCAGTCTTTGCATTATATCTTAAGCGAAAATGCAATCAGTGTAATGTAATGTATAAAAATATGTATGCAGGAATTTGTTTTTTGTCGTGGCCGCATATGAAAGCAGTGACCTTTATTATAGGACAGACTCAACGTACAAAGTCATTAAACTTAATATTTCTAATGCCAAATTTTTATCAAAATTTTTGTTTATCACTTCGCTTGGGAGTTTCTTCAGTCATGTAAGGGAGTAATTCTAGTTTTTTTTTTTTAATACTCTTTTTTTTTAAATAGGATCATAACGGGGATTGGTAGCCTAGTGGTTACGGCGCTAGCTTTCAAAACGTTCGCTACTCCGGTCCAGGGTTCGAATCCCGGCAGGCGCAGGAGGAATTTTGAGAGTTGTGTTTAGTCATATGAGCTATGCCAGGACGCTCCGTGGTTCGGATTCCACGTTAAACTGCAGGTCCCAGAGGAAACGAACTGGCCGTCCTACCTCCGACACAATGGCTTAGTATGCCTCCTTCGGGAGGATCCAACCAACCTTCGGGTTGTCGACTTTTAGTAACGGGGATTGCATCAAACCAGTAGAAAGATTGGCCAAAAAAAAAAAAAAACAAAACTGGAATGCCTCATCTGCTTATAATCTTCACTTTTTTGCACTTCTTGTTCAATAACCTTATGTTCATGCGCTTCCGAGCGTTCTCTCTCACGCACTTCTCTCATTGTATCTGTACATAATTAATTTCGTAATCTTGTTTCTTCCGCAGTTTCTCTATGTCTGCTTCGTGAGTGTCTCACTCGATCCTCTTCTCTAATTCCTTCTCGTGGTTCATGTGCTAAGTTTCCTCTCAATCTTTCCATTCTCTTGCGCTGTGAAGGTAAACTGCTTCTAACTCCTCATCTGTTGCATTTCTTCGCTTTTCTTTCTGTCTCCTTCGTTTTCGACTCAACACTGGCGACGTCTCCACTTCTTTCTCGTTTCGGCTTCCTGTAGAGTGTTAAAATTACCTAACACAATGAAATTCCTTTCATACACTGTTCTCCACCTTAAGCAATTCATTTTCACTTTTGGCGGTTAAAAATTTTCACCGAAATTTGTTACAGTTTCTGTCAAGTTCACTTTTGCTTCATTCGTACTAATCAGTTTCCAAATGTATACTGACGAGAGCGTCTCTTTATCATCTCTATACACCCTTCTCAGCTTGAAATTATTCCCACCCAAAAGGGTAATGGAACATTGGAGATTACTGGAGAAGATTCTGTGCTTCCGGTTTCTAGAAAGCTCCAGAAACATTCTGCAGCTTTTTGCTGTATAAAAGGATCAAAATGGTAGAGGACTGTAAACGGTTATAAGGTGATCAGGGCTGGATATCTAGTTGGGTTGGTAAACATGGGATGAAGATAAATTCAAAGAAGTTTCAGCTTATTAGATGATACACAAATAAAAAACTAAATTTTGATTATGATTATAAGGTGGGGAAAGAATCGAAGACTTGAAATGCAAATATCTCGGTATTGAATTTGATGACAAGCTTAACTCGGCAGGACACATTGGACACTTAGTAGGTAAAGGTTTCAAAATTACGCACTTGTTGGAGAGGGTGATGTGGGGATGTACGAGAGAAGTAAAGGAATTGGGTTACAAAACTTTGGTCTGCCATAGCTTGAATATGGTAGTGTAGTATGGGACCCACATTTTAAGTATCAAATACAGGAGCTGGAAAAGGTGCAAAAAAAAAGGACTGCTAGATTTGTTTCTGTAAATTATTGCATAATACAATCAGTACCAGATATGAAAAAAAGAGCTGGAATGTGATTCATTACAAGACAGGAGGAGGGTGAAGAGGGTCATCGATGTGTACAAGTCGTATATTGGTGATGAGGCGTGGAAAGATATTGGTGTAAGAATTAAAAGTAATGCATGGAATAGAAAAGATGACCATTACCACAAGCTGGCACTCAATTTCAGGCACAAGGGTGTAGGAAGATTCTCTTGTTTAAGTAAGGATGTCAGAGATTGGAATAAGTTACCAAAGGAAATGATGAATAATTTACCAAAAACGTTGAATGAATTTGAAGTTAAAATTTGTAGATGGCAAATGTAGGTGGGTGCAGGAAACGGGGCATTCGGGATCATTCTGGCCAGTCTCGACATTCGATTCCCAGATGCCTCACCGATCTCCCTATCCGACAGTCGCATGTCAGAATTCACCCCTGGCAATTGTAAACCAAAACCTTCTTTATGGGTGGGGGTTTGGAGAGCTTCAACACCATATAACCCCCATGAGGCTGCAGGGTTGGAACCAATAGAGGATAAAAAGCCACGTGCCACATGGGGAAATGGGGGTTGTATAAAGCAAAAAGCTCGTCAGCCCTTTCGTGGGCGGTGGGAAACCTTCTTCCCTCTCGACAAATTCAAGTAAAGCTTTTGAGGGAAGCTCATTTACCACCTTTGACAAGTGCTGCCATCTGCCAGAAGCTTGAAGAAACATGTTAAAATCGTTTTATGGTGCATTTTTACATTTTGGTCTGTGCAACGCAAATTTCTTGATGATCATTGTGAAATTTGCGTCCATTTCCCAGCTGTGTTGGACGAAATTGCTGTTTTCTTCGTGTAAATTGTTATTAGAGGAAAGCATTAACAAATTCTGAATACTATTTATGTAATTAGTTATCTTACCAATATTCTCAAGTGTTGCACACAAAAAAATATTGTACATGTAATTTGTAAAGTTATTTTTTTCGAGTGGGAAGTAATCTTCCCACGGCACTGTCCCTTGTTAGTATTACTTGGAGAAGCTCAATAACTTGTTGGGAATATTTGCACTGAATAGGGTTTATATATATCAAATATAATTATATATCGATTTTCTGTTTGTGAACCTAACCTATTATTTGATCATTCATTTACAAATATTTATTGCTGTGGCCCTAGCATTTCATATTACAATTGTAGTCGCACACATTTGAATAATAGTGACATATTTCCTGCCTTTTATGCTATCATACATTTTATTCATTTGCTTATTCCACATTCAGATGTCTGAATTCTTGGACCTGAATAACCCAAGGGATCAAGATGTGGTGTATCATATATTATTTTCATGATGATTCTGATGTGGACAAAAAGTCCTGAAGCTCCATATGAACTGAACGCTTTGGATGATTCACACCATGGATAGAAACAGTAAATCTGAGAATTAAGTTACAGAGACAGATATTGATATCAGTATGCCTGCAATTCCTAATACTAGTGGAGAGTACTCAGATTCAGAAGAAAGTAATGAGGAATGGGGAAGTGACCGTTCGCATCTTCACAATATCAAAAACAAATTAGTGGTGGATTGTTACAACAATATTATGGGAGGTGTGGACAGATCTGACCAGCTTAGGGAACGATATACAGTAGGAATACGTTCTTTCGAGTGGTGGCACAGGATCTTCTGGTTTTTATTGGATCTAGTAATAATAAACAGCTTTTATGGAAACAAAACAAAAGAAATTCCGGTCATCATGATCAACTGACATACAGGCTTCACCTTGACAGGCAGTTGGTTGCATGATTTTCTTGTAGAAAACGGTATGGCTGCAAGCCAGCATTTCTGGCAAAAAGAGGGAAAGTGTCTGATGATGTAAGATTGATAGGTGTTGGGACACATCAATCAATTCTAAGTAACACTAACAGAAGGTGCAGAAATTGCAGAACTAAAGTTGCTGAAAAACGCACTAGGTAAATGTGCAAAACATGTGATGTACCTTTATGCAGTGAACCCTGCTTCAGAAAATTACATGGGAAGTGAAAAGAGCATATTTGTGTATATATTATTCATTTTATGTCAATAAATAAAAAGAAAATTGATGCACAACGAGAATTTTTATTACTTCCCAAAAGTGCTCGTTGGAAGATTACTTCCCACCTCTTCGAATAGGCAAAGACAAAGAAAGGAACTTGGACTCTCTTCTCCATAATATTAAGAACACAGTTCTAGATAGTTTTTAAGATTAATTTGGTTTATTAGACTTCCAGAACTATTTTTCCCGCGAAAGGGTTAGGCTAGGAGGGGGGAGGGGGGTTCACAGGAGGCCAAAATTTAGCTACGTGGTTTATGGACGCTCCTTAAACTGATACTCTTCACGGCGATTGGCAGGACCGGGAGATACGGTATCACATGATGCTGATGTTCACATTGAAGTCCTGTACTTACAGTCTTACTGATATTAAACCAACTAAGGCGCTAAAAAATGTTGTGGTTAAGAGAAGCCACATTTCGTGCTCAAGTGCCAGGTTACTTAGATTCATAACACATCCCGCATATTATAAGCCACATCGTAAGCAGGAAAATCTGTCATTTGCTTGTTTTTTTATGTCATAGCAAAGATGTAAAGAAAATAAAGCACCGCTACGGATTTATACATACGTAACCATTATACTGTAGTTTATGTTAGCACCATCATGGATTTTTAAAGTTCGGTTGTAGTTAAAGCGAATTCTAGACTTTGACTCAATTTAAAAAAATATTAAAAAATGTAACGCACAAGGGAGATAGCGTATAAGGCTCGCGTTTGTTCCCATCTGGACTAGTGTTGATCTGTATTGAATCCACGTCACATAAGATCTATTACTAGTATGGATACTTTACAGACAAAAGCCACTCACATTACTCCAAAAACGGCAATATTCAATTGAAAAGAGGATAGGTTTATTAGATCCCCGGACCAATAATATTCATTCTGTAACTGTTTGGATCAGAATAACACCAGGTCAGTAGCATTTTTTAAATTTTTTTTTTTTTTAAGTTTGAATTTATGTATCATATATCTCAATATTACCCATTCTGTCAAGGCATTAAAAAAAGTCTGTGTAAAAAATAATATCAATGGAAAACCTGAACATCTGTTTTAACTTAACTGGGGGGGGGGGGGGGGGTTGACCAGACACTTGAATTATAGCTACAATTCTTTTTATTTTAATCAAGATATCATTTACAATCTGAATTTTTTATTTCATTACCTTAACAATAGAAAATGGAGGTATTGAAATCACCAGTATTGTCAACAATTTTATAAAATGATGTATAAACATTTGTAATAGTTTCTCTTTCGAGTCTAACACTGATAGAAGTAATGAAAATAAAAATGTTCTTTAATAGATTAAATTATTGTGATTCTGTTTCATGTAAACTCAACTCCTGAACTTGAAACATTGTTAATTTAGTTTAGGAACTGCAGAATCATTTGAATTGTACATCACATGTGGCAAGGACCGATGCTATCATGTTCACCAGTGGTGTTTACACCTGTTAAAAAAGTTTCAGACAAATAAATGTTGGAGGGTAAGAGTGGATGCAACATTTGCTACATATTTAGATTAAATTGATGTATGGAAAAATAATTATCTGCTTATCTCGATTATGATAAATTTCTGATGGTAAATTTTTAAGCAATGTGCTGATTTTTATAAGAAAAAATTCGTGTACAATGATTATTTTGAAGAAAGGCTTTTGCTTTAAATGCTATTGTTCCCATACTTTTCCAATGAAAGAGCTTGCAAAAACACTGATAAAACATAGCATCCTAGTAAATTGTTGGTTAAAATAATGTCTGCTGATAATAAAAGGAGGCAAAGCTGGGATGGCTGCAAAAGAACAGTTATTTCTGTAGACAGTGACGGAAGTAGCTGAAACTACCAGATGGCAGAAAATGTATGATGCGTGTCAGTGATGTTTTTCTAATGAAAGAATTCGTAATTATCATTTGCAGAAATTGCATATTTTTATATTTTGAGGTTATTCGTTAGGTAATCTACGTACTTGCAGTTTTGAGATAAAGAAATTATAACTGTTACTAGTTGGTTCCCACTATTTCGTTAGTGTTTGTAAAGAACTTTCATTGACAGCTACCGACATGCAACCAAAACAGCCCACGATGGTTGACTCGAGCCTAATACCACACACAAACACCAGTGATCTGCGCAGGGTATTTATGGCTGCAAAGTGAAAAGTGGGGACACACATGCCTTTGGTCGAAATATGAAAAACGCCCTCCGTTGACCAATTTCTACCATCATGTCTCCCACACCCCCATAGCTACCGACATGACACCACCATAGTGGTGGGTGGGAGACTCGATGCTACTACCACACATTAATACCAATGATCTGCGCTATGTAGTTGTTACAGCAAACTGAAATATAAGGACACATATGCTTTTGTCGAGATACGAAAATATCCTTGCTCGACCACTTTCATCCACCATATCTCCAACTCCCCCACAGCTACCGACATGAAACCACCATTGTGCACAATTTGAGGCTTGATAGTAATACCACACACAAACACCAATGGTCTATGTTGAGATTCAGATCTTTTTCCTTAGCTGCTATTAATAGGATTCTGTAAACTTATCCGTCTATTGCAGCTAAATAAAAAACTTCATTTTTCGGCAGACGCGTTTCGATTTATTTAATCATCTTCGGTGCCCTAGAACAGTTTTATTTACATTCTTTGATCTTGTTTAAAATATGTTTATAATTCTAATCTGTTAATAAGTGCAATGAAAATTACATTCTACTTACAGTTTTTGTTTCTTTGAACCCAGTAATGAAAACAACAACAAATGCTCGTATAGTGGCTAAACAGACAAGAAGTGCGTTAACAATAGTGCGTTTCTAAAAATGAAGACAGTTTGTGTCGAATATAAACACACCACAGTATATGTGCGGAACACACAAAGAGCACTGAAATGGAACTTCCCCTGACTTCGATGTAAAAACAAGAAACAAAAATTGTAAGTAGAATGTAACTTTCATTGCACTTATTAACAGATTAGAATTATAAACATATTTTAAACAAGATCAAAGAATGTAAATAAAACTGTTCTAGGGCACCGAAGATGATTAAATAAATCGAAACGCGTCTGCCAAAAAACGAAGTTTTTTATTTAGCTGCAATAGACGGATAAGTTTACAGAATCCTACCAATGGTCTACGCTGTGTACACACAAATCAACGAAAAACCCCTAAATCGACCACCTTTAACCGCCATATCTCCCAAACCCCAACAGCAAACGGCATTCGGCCACGTTGTGCATGATAGAAAACTCCATGCTACTGCCGTATACAAACACCGGTGATCTGTACAGGGTAGTGACGGCTGAAATGTGAAATATAGGTAAACACACGTCTATTTTTTTGTATATATATATAAGATTGTTCTTTACAGCTGTAATTTCATAAAAATAATAAAAAATGGTTATGTATAATCATCTTGGGAAATTATTTGTGTAGTATTCAATTAACACATTTGAACAATTACGGTAAAGATTTAGGATTTGTCAGGGTAGCAGTACATTTTCTGTCAACTAGAGAAACATTCTAATTGCGTAACTTCCACAGATTCCCTATTATCGCAAAAATTGTAGGCAGAAGACATTTTGTTCTTAGCAATAAAATAAAAGAATAAAATGCAGCAGTTTGTAACGACAAAAACTTTGAAGCACCAAATTATATATTTTCGTATTACACAGTATTTAGGGTTATATGGTAAAATTGCTTGCTCTTAGAAACGCCTAGTTAACTAATTTAAGTTTTAACAATTTTTCGGCTATCACAATTCAAGAATCTCCGGTGAGCCGTCTGTACGAACTCTAAAAGTGATTTTCCGCTGTTCTGCTTCATTTCACAGTGAGAGTGGTTTCCCACACATTACCATCTGGTGGCAACTACAAGCATTATTCCTTAGACGTGACCCTGTCACAGTTTAGCCTCATTTTTCGTATTAACCGTGACTGAATGTCGTTACATTTCACTGTCCCAGTGATTTCATACATATTGCACTTCTGGCGGAAGATACTGGCACTATGGTTTCAACGTGACAAAGTCACAGTTAAAAATCACTGTGATTTTTAAATCACTGTGACAGTTGTCACAGTGACTGGAATAGCAGTTTATTCCATCCTTTCCACAACTGTGACAGTTTACCATTTAAATAACGAATCTGTGATTAAGTTTTGACTTTCATTCGTAAAAACACACACACACAAAAATATGCGTCAGACTTCATCTGATGGTAATGGAAGCTCATCACATTACACAAATGACGTGGTGTTTGAACGGTTCACAACAAGTTCTCCTGGTGTTTACATACACAGCATGGAAGTTCTTGGTAACAGCAAAAGCGCAGGGAGTATTTTATGCAGATCACAATTACGTAAACAATAGAAACCGTAGAAAAATAATTAAAACTAATCAATATTAATTAACGGAAGCAGTTTTTAAGGAGATTACAAAAATATCTACAAATTTTAACATCAAATCCACAATATTTAACATCCATGTGAGTGCCACAGTATACCTATTTTTTTTTTTTTTTTAACTTTCGTTGCGTCTTGAACCAGACAATGCGCACGAACATTGGCACAGTAAAATCTATTCCTCTGTTCTGCTTGCTTGTGTTTAGCCATGTCGGATTCCAAGACTAAGAAGATTTAACGGTGTGATAGACGAGTTCACAAAAAATATCATTCAGTAAGCAGCGGTCCCAACACGCTGCCCTGTGGTACTCCCATTTTCAACTGCATTTCCTATCATAACTTTTTACTTTCTACGATTTAAGAATTCGTCCACACAACACATCACTTTTTTGCCCATCAATAGTTTTCAGGTCACTAAGCATCACATTGTGGCTCACTCTTTCAAATTCCATTGAAAGGTCTAGTGGTAAATCATCACTTTAACCTCTCTTGTCCAATTCATCCGAAGTATTTCGGATATTGTCTTCTAACTGAGATACGAATGAATATCCTTATCTATAGTCATGTTGTCGTCTTGAAAACTACTTACGTGCATCACAGACACCTCCGATGTCATCACTGGAACACTTTGCTTACACATCTAGAGCGGCAAGAGAGTGGTTTTAAAAATCTGGACTTAAATCATTAAGCTCGTATTTCAGGTGTCTTGTTGATTCTGTTAGGATAAGACATTGTTATTTATTCTCTAGTATTGTATTTAATGCTTATTTTACTACGAGATAAATAATAAATCGTGGTGCGAGGCTCTGTTATACTGTTAGCCTTGTAAGGTTTGATATATGAACAGATTTATTAGTTTCACTACCAGGAGATGACCAGCTGTTGAAGTTTGCAGATTATACCAAACTTATCATTATATTAACAAATTTAACATTTTATAGCACTGTTTATTTTCATGTCTTGGTACTTGATACAGTTATCGGGCTCCAATAACAGTAATAGGTCTTTCCTTCTTTGCTCATAGTTTCTTTCTTCTCTCTACAACACTGCTACACTCTCTGATCACGTGATTCCAAAGTACATATACTTACAAAGTATTACGAAACATTTATAAAATAGTCAGACAACGTTGTTACCTGACATACAGTTCCGGTAAGCAATAATAAATCAATGAATGAGTGCTGTAAAAATTAAACGAGTGTATAAAAACATGAGAGTTATAAAAATCATGTCATAAAATTTGTGGAAAGTTAATTTTAGATACAATTTCAAGTGGGGGAATATGTGAGGTTATCTGATTATTTTATACATTTTTCGTAATAATAATAATCTTTTTAGAGTTCATCTGCTCAAAACTCCACACTCAAAATCTGGTCACAAAATATGGACAAATTGAGAGAGTCCCGTATTTGAAGTATCTGGGAGAAATCATCGAACCCACAGGAGGAGAGAAAATAGCACAGAAAGTTCGCATGCAAAAACTTACAAGAGCCTACGGTAGAACCTACAACATATATAATAAAAAATGTTTGTCCATATATACAAAAGTCAGACATTACAACACAGTTATCAAACCTGAAGCCCTGTACGCCAGCGAAACTTTAACACTGCACAGGAAAGGTGACCTAGAAAGCATTTTTAAAGAAGAACGCCAAATTATAAGAAAGATCCTTGGTCCAGAAAAAAACAGATGACGGATATAGACTTAAGTCTCGAAAAGCAACAGAAACACTGTCAAACCTGGCGGCAGACATCAGGAAACGAAGATTAAGATTTTATGGACATACTCACAGACTCCCAGCAACAAAAGTCATTCATAAAATTGTGACGTACATCGAACAGCTAAAAACTATGCCCTGGGTCCAGCAGATCAAAAAAGATCTGAAAAAGCCCACATAAACTCATCAGAAATCATTGACAGACAAACGAACAGAGAAAAAAAAATTAACAAATGGGAAGTACCGCTAGAGAATGAAGTTATTAAGAGACCGGGGACGAAGTGGACTGAAGAAAGGAAGAGAATCCACGGAGAAAAAATGAAAGCTGTATGGAAACTTAGAAAACTGAATCGTAAGGCTTTGCGTGATCCGACAGGGACCAATTGTAGAAAAATAATAATAATCTTTTTAGGTATGTGTACTTTGGAATTGGTGGATCACGTGATCACAGAGTGCAGTGTTGTTGCAGAGAGAAGAAAGATGCTATGAGCAAAAACGGAAAGACGGTTATTATTATTATTATTGGAGCCCAAAAACTGTATCAACTACTAAGATATGGAAATAAACTGAGTTATTGAATGTTAATTTTGTGGTATAACTTGCCAACTTCAATACCGGTCATTACCTCGCTAATTGATGGGCAGCAAAGATAATATCTCTGTTCGTATACCAAATCTTACAGCCTATTTACAACACTCGTTATGCCTAATTTACAGCATTTCCGCACATTCGGTAAATAATTCTACATTTTTCCAACCAATCTGTTCGCTTCTTTGTCGAACGCAAAATTAATAATTTAAAAGGTTGGTAACTAATGGGAACTGTCCCTTATGGATACAATGCGGAGAAACATGAGGAGGGCTCCGTGTCCCATTTGGAACGGAAAGATAGAAACTGAAAGCCCTTGTGTAGTTAAATCGTTTACTTTATCAGAGAAACCGTTTTCATCGGCCAGAGAAAAAAAAATGTCAGTAACATTACCTGATCACCTATTATTTTTCTGACGGAAATGTTAGTAAACAAACCAGCCGGAAGCTATCACTTTTTAACCTGAAGCAAGATGGATTTGGTTGGCCCAGATTGTTTGCGGACAGTGAAAAAACCCGAAAAAATTCGCGCGTCCACCCGACCGCGAGGGAATTATTTCCCGCGCCTGAAAGCGGCCCTGCAACAATGGGTGGTCGGCGCGCTGACAGCTGACTGCCGCGGGCGACAGGCCTTTGTCGGCGACACTAGCGCCACGCGCCGACACCCAGTGGTGCCAACTGTGGGCGCCTGAAACGCAGCGGGCTCGGCTATTGGAAACGTCTGCTTTTTTTCCCCCAAATGTACGCAGACTGACAAGGTTTTTCACACCGGTGATTGCAACAATCGTTTGAGTCTGGCGGAAACTGAATGATGCAAACAGTTTAATAACCTGCTAATACACGTGATTTTAAAAATTCTGTTTTCTTGCGTTGATCTTTTTCAGCAGTTACGTTGCCCAATAACATCCAATCACTTTTGGATAGCACTGTTCTCCAAATGTATATATATATTTGTTGCGATATTTATGGAAATCAGTGCCCTGAACTCATATCTACATTCAGTTTTTTTTTCTATCAGACACAGTTTTTAGTAATGGGCATTTCATTTTTTTATCTTTTTCCTATTTGCTGAAAAACGTTAAACTCTAGTCTTCGAAAAGTTATTGAAAACATGTTTAAATCAATAGATGAACTACTAAATACATCGAAAATTGTAGGTAGAGTTACTAAAATTAAAACGTAGGCCAAAATTTTGTATAATGACGCACAATTTCCCTACACACCCATCTTCCCTCTTCCAAGCGCCCACCTACATTTATCCTCTACAAATTTTAACTTTAAATTCTTTTAACTTTTTTGGTAAATGATTCATCATTTCTCTAGGTAACTTATTCCAATCCCTGACGCCTTTATCTAAAAAAAGAGAATCTTTCTACACCTTTGTGCCTGTAATCGATTGTCAGCTTGTGGTCATGGTCATCTTTTCCCTTCCAAACATTACTTTTCATTCTTACACCAATACCGTTCTACGCCTCGTCACCAATATACGCCTTGTACCCTCCCATGACCCTCTTCACCCTCCTCCTGTCTTCCAATAAATCCCATTCCAGCTCTTTTATCATATCTGTTACTTTGTTCTGTGGTAATTAACAGAAACAAATCTAGCAGCCCTTTATTGCATCCTCTCCAAGTCCCGTATTTTTTACTCAAAATGTGAGTCCAATACAACACTAAAATATTCAAGCAATGGTATGAGCAAAGTTTTGTAACCTGATTCTTACTATTCCTACTAGTTATAATCTTATTTCTTCCTTTAATGATGAATATCTTCGCAGTTCAGAATATATATTCCTCCAATAATCAGACAGAATGACAGACATCCACTTCCCTTTGTATGAGTGTTCTAAAGTAGTGATGTATTGATGCAACCTTTCGCAGCATTTATGAGACTCATCGCCAAAGCTTTCGGCGAAGTTATCTATATTGTAATGAGAGTGCTAAGGAGGGGGAGGGGGGGATTTTATAAATTTTAATTTATTTAAAGAATTTAATTTTAGGGTTGGCAAGAATCTGAACACTGCCAGATCGCAAGGAAACTGACATTGATATTTTTTATTTATTTTTCATTTGGCTTTTACACCGCTAGGCATATTTAAATTTAATATTAACATAAAATCACTGAATATCAAACAAGCCTAGACGTTACAATTGGCCGACTTATCCAAGCAAATAATTGAATGAATTTACGTTAATCGGAAATTATCGAATGAAGTTGAATTATTAAAAAATGACAAATATGCACAATATGAAGCGATAGTAAATATCAGCAATTAAGACATATGTAAATGTACATGAATATTAATCTCGGGTTAAATTAAAGAAAACATGGAACTTGTGATTTGCAAGGGCCTCCACAACACATAATGTTCGATAAAAAATGCCAGCTAGCTCAGTATTGGATCTACTTGATGAGTATGAGTCTGTCTCAAATCGCTTACGGGTCAATCGCAGTATCAATGAACACAATGATTCAAGACCTGGTGAGTGTATATTACCATCTCGTAGACAGCATCACTGGTGGTTGTCGCACAGCCTGTCTCAGTGCGATGTCGACGCGGCGACCAGACGAGGATCACCAGCCTGTGACCATAGGATGGTTACTGTCCAATGCACCCAGAGTCGAACCATCTCGGACTGCTGCCAAGCCAGAAGTGTCTCTCGCTCTTGGGAGATGGCCTCCTTCCTCTCGGCGAAGAAAACATGTCGGGGCAGAAAGAATAAGCCCTATTTTAACTTATGAAAACCCTGAGGATACTTTTCATTGGCGCGTTAGGCTTTCTAGAAATCACGTGCTATCACGGCACACTCAGATTCGCGGCAATTTTGCGCGCGTTCTCCCGCGTGTCTGTCTTTGGTGGGGCGGGGGAGAGCTGGCCTTCATAGCTCCACTATACAAGCCAAGGGACGACGAGATGGCCTTGACCGGCGACAGTCTGCCTGTCCATTGTCCCTTCACTGTGGTGGGCTAACGGTACTACTTTCGCCTCTTGGTCAAGGTCTGCAGCACTTGCTTTAAACAGAAATCTTACACTCGCATATTTGCGCTGAGTCCTCTCACATAAATACCCTTGCATATTTATTTAATCATATACAATTTGGGCTGCCAGAGATCAGTTTAATTAATCTAATCTGAATAACATTAATACTGAAATAATTTGAAATATATAAATTGTAGTGTGGCGTAATAACGTCCTGCTACAATATGAGGATGCAGAAAATGCACCTTCAATGACATGTTGCTTCTCAATTATTTTAATGCAGCAATCATTTCATTTACCAAATATTTAAGGCTCCTGTCATAATCACCCATGATGGGCGACAAAAACACGCAGAGGGAATGATCGCCTGTGAGTGGCCATCACCGCCTATAAGCAAGAGTAATCACAGGAATGCGTGCCGATGATCGTGCTCCTGTCCACACAATCGCCTATCTTCCAGTCGCACGCAGAGGTCCAAAACATGACTTTCACGCGACCTAGGGAGATATTTTTTGCACTGGATATTCAAAATCTCTTGATGACATGCGATCGAAGTTATCAAATTCTGATGTTGGTTCTGCTAGAAGTTCGGCTAGTTGTATATTCATGGTTTGTTTAAACAAAAAAAATGTGTGTATGGACGGAGAAGTGAAAATGAAGTGGCAGGCAAGAGCTGCCTAATACCTAGCACAATTATACAAGGCTCCGTACCATGTTCAGTTGCGGTGAATGGTCAACAGCCCCCATCTTCTCTTCCTCCATCTATTTGACACGACTGTTTTTGTTTTTGATGCACATTCCGATAATGGTTATATGTACTAAGCAAATAGACAGCAGCAGCCTGTGTTATTTTTCTTCGTGCATCGTGTGTATCTCGTTCTTCTCTTCGCTGTGCATTCCAATCCCAAATGGCGCGAGGAAAGAAAGAATTCATATAAGAATCAGTGTGGCACCTTATATCTCTAATCTTATCGCTCCTGTCATTCCGATTCAAATAGGTTCATGGACGAAGTATTTCACCGCATTCGTAATTGGATTTACTGTAAATATCAGACAGAAATGGCCCGATTTTCACCGTGTACTCTCAAAATACTCTTACTGGAATTCCTTCGGGACCCGGTGCTTTTCCCCACTTCAGGAGCTTTAAGGTGCTGCAGTACCTATTCGTAGCGAATCCTTTTCTAACTCCACACGATGTGGGAAAACTAGTATTCTATGATATCTTCATCAATAAATGAATTTTTTAATAAAGTTTTAAAAATAAAGCTCTGTATGACTTAAAAGCAAATAAGGCATTTTGGATTGATGAGATTCCTGCAGAACTTCTTGAATCGCTAGGAGAAGAAGGAATCGAAAGACAATTCAAGCTGATATCAAAAAGTTATGAAATAGAAGAGATTCCAACTGATTTTATTAAAAAAATATCATCTTCACACTTCCAAAGAAAGCACAAGCCGACAAATGTGAGAATTATCGCACCATTAGTCTAACATCACATGCTTCAAAATTACTGACCAGAATAATATACAGAATGATTGAAAGGGTAGTAGAAGAGATAGTAGGTGAAGATAAGGAAAAATCGTGGCATAAGGAAAGCAATTCTGTCTTTAAGATTAATACTTGAAGGGTGGGTCAAGAAAAACAAAGATATTTTTATGGCATTTGTTGATTTTGAAAAAGTTTTTGATAATGTTAGCTGGGACAAGATGTTCAAAATTTTAAAGATGTCAAGTCTAAAGTATCAAGATAGAAGAATACTCTATAAACTATATAAGAATCAAGTGGCTGTAATAAAAGTAGAGAATCACGAGAGACATGCCTCAGTTAAAAAGGGTGTGAGACAAGGTTGCAGTCTATCCCCGTTAATATTTAACTTGTTTGTAGAAATAAAGAAAGTCAAAGAAAAATTTCCTTATGGCGTAAGTGTTCAGGGAGAAAAATTGAGTATGCTACAATTTGCTGATGACATTGACTTGTTAGCAGGACTGAGGATATTGAGATGATACTGAATGGCATGAAAAAAAATACTGAAGGAAGATTTTCGACTGAAAATAAATCAAAACAAGACTAAAGTGATTAAATGTAGCAGAAATGTTAACAATACTAGCAGATTAAATTCTATTAAATAAAACGCTAACGTGGCGTCTGCGTGCGTCGTCTATAGTTGCTTCACCTATTGGCTAAAGAATGGCCAATCATCAACCACCATATTACATTCGTACCACCATTTTGCTTTTCGTTTATTTACAGCTAGATGCAGAAATTTATATAAGGAGAAGAAGATTCAATATTTACGCTATTTTATCAGTTAGACGCAGAAATTCATGTAAGGAGAAGGGGATTCAATATTGACGCTATCTGTATCAGTTATCAAAACTAGGTTAAACCATAACCTAAGAATTTTTTTGGCAGACGATAAGACACAATGAAGTTTATTAAAAACTAAGAGAAACGTACGTAATCGCGCAATGTATCAGTCAAATAAATAACAGTTATCCGTTTTCGAAATTATAAAAATGCACTTATATAAATAAAATATAACCAAATATTCTGATAATCTAACCAGAATAAGGTATTCATATCACGAAAGATATAATTAAAAATGATTTCAATTTATAATTCGCAATTCAACAAAGATATTCTTGCAGCCAAATAGCGGCGAGCAGAGATAGATAATTAATGCGAGGCAATCATACGTTACTAAGCTCTGTTACTAAGTTACAGTTGGTACGTTCGTTTAAATGTACCTGTTGCTTTTTGTTTATTTATGACAACTAGATGCAAAAATTAATGCAAGGAGAAGAGTATTCCATGTTTGCGTTATTTTATCTGTACCAGTTATAAGAACGAGGTTAAAACATAACCTAAGAATGTTTTTGGCAGATTATAAACAATGAAGTTAATTAAAAACTCGAAAAAAGTTTACACCATATTTACGAATCATGAAATGTATCACCGAGATAAATGACCGTTATCCGTTTTTGATATTATACTTTCCGTCATTAAAGTAAAATGTATTTATTTAAATAAATCATAGTCAAATTCTCCGATAATCTACCCACAGTATGGTACTCATATCACGATGATTTAATTAAAAATGGTCGATATTCGCTTTTTCATGCAATCTTTTCCAGAATAAATTCAGACTACCACCATAGGTGCTGCCTGTCGTTATTCATATGAGGGTAATAAAAGCTATGATTTTCGAATGCAATGTTAATGTAGATTGGGGCTAAGTTGACCAGAATCGCAACTGACACATTTTGTTACAGCATCATTCGCTCTGAAATGAGTTTTACAAACCATTTAAACTGTTTTCATAAGCGCCATGTTACTGGAAGTATTATTTATTACGAGGAAAAGAAGTTTCATATTTATCGTGCTGAATTGTGCCTGGACCAGGAATAAAACTGATATTACATTGACAGCAAAAGTTTTTGTGGGATTCCTAATTTGTTTTCAGTTTTATTGGTTCTATACTTCCATCGTCAATAATTCAGTAGAAGTTTCTACTGTATCGCTATGTGAACCGCAAATGAAATATGTAGAGCATTAGAAAATCCAGGCCATTAGCATTATGTAATAACAATTCCATATAATTAACCAACTAAAAAAAATGAACTGCCAGGATATTGCATTCAAACCGTCATTTTTGACGGACTCGAAGCTAGTATAAAAATAGGATCAGATGCAATAGGAGAAGTAAGAGAATTCTGTTACTTGGGAAGTGAAATTACAACCGATGGCCGAAGCAGGAATGATGTTAAAAGCAGAATAGCACTAGCAAAAAGAGCCTTCATGAAAAAGAGAAACCGTTTACTTTCAAATATTGATCTAGGAATAGAAAGAACTTTTTCAAACACAGCACTTTATGGTAGCGAAACATGGACTTTAGGAATATCGGAAATAAATAAAACTGAAGCATTTGAAATGTGGTGCTGCAGAAGAATGCTGAAAATTAAGTGGACATACAAACTAAGAAATGAACCAGTTTTGGAAATGACGGGTGAGGATAGAAGTTTGTGGAAGAAGCTTACAAAAACAAGAGACAGGCTGGTAGGCCATATTTTGAGAATTGCAGGATTGGTTAATTTTCTGGTGGAGGAAAGTTTGGAAGGTAAGAACTGTAGAGGAAGACAGAGATTAGAATATATGAAGCAGATAATTGAGGACGTGGGTTGTCAGGGGTATGTAGAGATGAAGAGGTTAGCACAAGATAGGAAGGGATGGAGGATTACATCAAACCGGTCGAAAGACTGATAACAGCAAAAAAAAAAAAAAAAAAGTACTTACGTTAGCTTTATCACGGCTTTCATAAACCTCGCAACGTTCATGAAATACGAGGGCTGTCTGAGAAGTTCTCGGCCTCGAACATAAATGGTAGCACTACCCATGTGATTTTTTCCGTGCAAGTTGGTGCATGTGCCAGACATGCCTGCAAGAAATTGCAATTCATTCTGCGTTGTAGTTTGGTCTGTACAGCTGTTTGATGCAGGCGCGGTGCGGAGTTTTACCAGAGATGGAAAAAATCGAGTATCGAGCCGTTATAAAATTCTTTGTAAAAGAAGGTTTAACGCCATCCGAGATCCAAGGAAGATTTTTAGAAGTGTACGGAGAATCTTCTCCTTCATATTCGACAGTTAAGAAATGGGCTGCTGAGTTCAAACGTGGCCGTAGCAGTGTCGAAGATGATGAACGCGAAGGACGTCCGAAAAGTGCAACAACTCTAGAAATCATCCAGAAAGTGCATGGTATGGTTTTGGATGATCGACGAATGAAAGTGCGTGAGATTGCTGAGACCGTAAGGATATCATAAGAACGTGTGGGATACATTTTTCATCAAGTATTGCATATGAAGAAGCTTTGTGCAAGATCGGTGCCGCATTTGCTCACTGTTGATCAAAAGCGCATCCGCATGAGACATTCTGAACAGTGTTTGGAGCGTTTCAACAAAAATAAAACTGATTTTGTGCTTCTATTCATAACTATGGAAGGGACATGGGTTTACCACTACACGGCAGAATCAAAACTGCAGTCAAAGCAGAGAACAGAAGCTGGTTGTTCAGGTCCAAAGAAGGCCAAGTCGGTTCCAACGGCAGAGAAGGTGATGGCATCAGTTTTTGGGATGCTAAAGTTGTTTTGTTCATTGATTACCTTGAAAAGGGTAAAACAATAACTGGACAATGCTATTCCGATCTTTTAGACATTCTGGATGAAAAAATTCGTGAGAAAGGGCCCATTTTGAGGAAGAAGAAAATCATCTTTCATCAGGACAATGCACCTGTCCACAAGAGTCTTTTGGAAATGGGAAAATTAAGAGATCTGCACTATGACGTGTTGCAGCATCCACCTTATTCCCCAGATTTGGCTCCCTCCGACTTCTATCTAATCCAAAAACTCAAAAACTTTCTTGCTGGTCAGCGTTTTTCTTCAAATGAAGAAGTGATTGCAGCTATAGATGGATATTTTGCAGGCCTTTCAGAAAGCCATTTCAGGGATGGTATAATGAACTTGGAACATCGTTGGACTAAGTGTATCAGTGTTCAGGGAGACTATATTGACCAATAAAAAGGATTTGGAAAATATCAAATTGGTTTTATATTTGTAGGCTTAGAATTTTCCAGACCGCCCTCGTAGTGCTGGAGTATTGTTGTCGCTTAAACTGACTTTTCTTCCATACGACCAAAATTTGTTTGGGTTTTGTGCGAGACTGTTAGAGGGTTGCAACGGAAATCGTTAAAGATTTCCGGCATCGCATTCTTAACACGTCCCCTTAACTCGGCTAAGATTTCTAAGTCGCTACGACCCCCCTCCCCCCCTCCCTTCTCGACAGGACCGGCCTTAACCATCTAGGCTCCTAGGGCGAGTCATACATTTGGTGCTCTTTTATTTTTGATTATAATTTTAAAAAACGTATTTTGAATTTTGTTCGTTTCGGTTTATGTACTTTTACACCTTCCCTAACTATACATAAGAATCGATGCTACATCTCTTCAAAAGTGTCTCTTGTTAACTTGAAGTTATATTAATTGTTCCTCAAGTAGGTTCTAAAACATTCCTTTGACGCCTTATTGAATCTGTACACAATCTGTCATTTCCTTCTTTTTCGCCTGGTTATTAATTTGATGTCTGCAGTAACCGCTTTGTGAACGCTTATTCCTGTGATCGTTGAAATGTCAGTGAATAATTCTGGCCTGTTGGTAACCACGAGATCTAGAATGTTTTCGTTACCGTTATAACGCCGTGTTGGTTCATTAACTAGCTGCTCGAGATGATGATCTGAGAACAGGTCGAAAATGACTTCTGAGGCTGCCTTATCCCTGCGACTAGTAACGTGAACGTAATCACGCCGGTCTGTACAAGGCAGGTTGAAATCACCTTCTATCATGATCCTAAAAACAGCGAGTGATACTTGTTACATTATTTCTTATCTCCTCGGCGCCTATGAAGTGTTTTCACATGTCAACGTTGAGTTTAATCCATATGATTTCACAGATCTATTTCATTACATGGGAGGAATTTAATGAATGCTGTAATTACCCCAAATAAGGTATCCTTAAAATATTCTGCAGAACTTATATTCGGTTTTAGCCAACTTTCTGCACTGATAACGATATCCGCTACTATGCCATAAACAACGCTTTCAAGTTCTGGTTACTTGTTACAGACGCTTCTACAGTTAATTACGAGGACTTTTAACTGTCGAGATTTTATTCCATTCCGGCTTTACATCTGATTTGGTTGCCCGTAACGGTAATTCGTGTTCCGAGTCTTCCTCCCTCAGTCAAAAAAAATCTCCCAGGGCATTCCACACTGCTCCCACCAGTCATGTAGCCGATTCACTTGTATAATGTACACCTGACCTATTCACGGGAATCCTACATGATTCAACCCTATAGCGAAGATCGAGAAATCTGCAGCCAATAATATCACAGAAACTGCGTAAATATGATTCCGCAGAAACAATGGACGAGGTGTTTGAGACAAGTAATGAGATTGCGAGTGATCTGGCAACACTGTGTGTGCTAGACCCTTCCACACGCTCAGTCCAAGTTACAACCGTGGGTGCCAACTTAGGGGGCTTCCCCCTAAATTTAGGGGGTATACAAGCGTGATGGGATTTTTTTAGGGGCTTTATAATTTTAGGGGAATTTTTAGGGGTATTTTTTTAGATCCTTTATGATTTCTTGTATTTATTTGTTGAATATTTAAATAGCGACATCAAATCCTCGTACAGATCCTCGTTACTAAGAATTCGGATTTCTCTATGACTGAATATATTTTTCTGATCACAGAATAAAATTTTTGTTTCTTATACATATTTGTTTTGAAAGAAAAAAAAAGCTTAGATTTAGCGTTTAATGTTTACCAGAGACATATAATTGTTTCGGTTCCCTATGGAAAAACTTTAGTTGTTGCGGCAACAACCAACGTGCAACAATGTAGCCGTTAGTTATTTCTGGTCGGATTAACTGTGCTGTTGTGTGTATCCTGTAGTGTGTCGACAAACAGTTTGTTAATCATGTCTAAGAAATTAAAGAAATACAGTCAAAAGTATACAAAGACGTGGGAAACAGATCCAGATTTAGAAGGTAGTTTCATTACGTTTTTATAATTTATTTTCATTATGAATCAGGTAACATTATACAATATTGTATTTACTATTTGTCGTCTTTTTCCGCATGATGATCGGCGCCATTGAATTACGACTGTAACTGTTCTTCGATGAAATTCATAAGAAGTATTTTATTTTCAATACCTACCCTACAAATAATGTCAGGTTTGTTAAAAATCGGGATGGAAGAAGGTAACAAGAAAAAAAAATGGGGGATCAGGGTTACAGATCGGGACAATAAACAAATTGTTTTTTATATACATAAATTGCGTTTATTTAGATAAATTGGGCAGGACAGGGGTATCAAAAGATAGGAACTTACGAAGCTTTGTACTAAACATAATGATCTCAAAAACTCTGTACCTACAATCAGAACAAAACGAAATGGTGTTAGAAATATTGATTAATTTATAAATAAAAAATATTACTAATCAAAATATAGTATTTATTTTTTTAGGGGGTTTTCAACTTAATTTTGGTGATTTTAGAGGTTTTGACATAAGTTTTAGGGGTAAAAAATTTTTTTGAGTTGGCAACCCTGGTTACAACTCCATTCAGCCAACACTTTATTTTTGACAGCGCCATCAGTGAAGTTGCGTTTGCGTTGTGTTTTACGAAAATGGAGCATTGACATTTAGAGCACCGTTGTGCAATCAAGTTTTGTGTTAAACTTGGGGAATCCGCGTTGTGACATTTGAAATGTTGAAACGGTCAATGGGAAATATTGCTTATCAAGAGCACCAGTTTTCCGCTGGCACAAACCATTTTTGGAAGGCCGAGAACAAGTTGAAGATCAACCTCGCTCAGGGAGATCTTCAACTTCAAAAACTGACGAAGACATTGAGCGTGTTGTGAAACGATAAAAACAAACTGTCAACCAAGTGTTGTAGAAAGGTGTCCTTGAAAGGCTCAGTAAAACAGAGATTCGTGTGAGACCAGACATTGCGGACAAGTGGATCCTTCATGGTGAAAATGCCCCATGTAACACGGCTTTTTCCATCAGTGATTTTTTTACCTCAAAACACATTACTGTTTTTTTTAAATTTTTTTATTGTTATTGGCAATGGGCCAGTAAGCCTTACAGCCATAATACAGCTTTTGAGTATTCTTTCACAAATATGTCCATAACACAATTCTTAAGTATCTGTCTCATGTAGTACATGATCACTGTTACCATAAAACACCTGATATCTATTGTTAAGTACATAATTTCAGTTATATGATATCTACCAAGAGCTGGAAACTCTAATGTTCATAGGCATCTGTAGGTTCATTTGTCCATCTCACAGTTTTTTAGAAATCTGCATAGCAGAGTGAAGATCCTGGCGTGATCGGTCGCGAGGAGATGTGACACTTTTGTTGGTTGGCCGTGCCCTAGTTTTGCGAGTTGTTCTATTAGGTCTGTGGTGTTGTTGTATCTGTTCTTGCAGCCGAGGAGGATATGGTCCATGTCCCCTATGCTCGTCTCGTCGCATCCGCATAAGGGGCTTTGAACTATGTTTATTCTGTTCAGGTGTGCGGGGAAGCAGCCACGGTTGAACTTTAGTCTGGAGATGGTTAAGATAGCCTTTCTTGTGATCTTGAGTTGATGGTGCCAATGCTGTTTAGGGATGACGGGGTGGATCTGTCCGTAGTGTTTTCCTTTGTCCAGTTTTGACTCCTTCCACTCTCTGTTCCATGATTCTCTTGCTTCTTTTCTTGCGACTGTCATTAGGTCCCTCACAGTTACGAACGGATAGGCACAGCCTTCCTCGCATGCTCTCTTCGCCAGCTGGCCGATGTGGGCTTTCACCCACACGAACACATGCGTTTTTGCCTTTCTGTTTCACCCGGTATGCTGCTTCCAAGATGTTGCATAAAATACTGTCTTTGTTGGAAGCCTGCGTGTGTCCTTGCAGGCTGGTCAACGACGAGCGGGTGTCTTATATTATGACCGATGCTGTGTCAACCGAAACCTCAGCATACTCAATTGCCTTCTGTATTGCCACCATTTCTGCTGTGAAGACGGATGCTTCTCCGGGTAGTTTGAACATACCATATCGCTTCCTCTTAAGATCCAAGTATGCACAGCCCACTGATGAATGGGATTTCGACCAATCTGTGTAGATGTGGGATGCGTTTGGCCATTGCGCAAGGAATTCTGCCAGCTTAGCGGTACTGCCATGTCTGGGGTCTTCCAGATTGATGTCGGTTCTCACGTAGAGTAGTGTAACAGTTGCTTCATACGGCATACAAAACTCTGGAAGGAGATATGTCGACATTATGTTGTTCTTGTATCTATTGATTTCTTTTATGCGGTTATTAGTGTTTTTTGCGTGACCAGTATCTTCCGCTAGTCAGTTCGCATTACTGTTGTTCCTCAATTCAGCTATTCGCCTATCCTTGTGTCTTTTTCCTTTTCCCGCAATTGAAACATGTCTTAATAGGACGTCCGTTTGGAACTGTGGGTTCGAATCCCTGTCCGGGCATCCAGATTTGGGTTTTCCATGGTTTCCCAAATCACTCCAGGCAAATGCCGGGATGCTTCCTTTAAAAGGCCATGGCAGAATTCCTTCCCATTCCTTGCCTCCCATCCTTTCCCGTCTCTTAAAGACCTCGCTGTTAGAGAGACGTTAAGCAGATAAAAAAAAAAAAATGGAACTGTGGATAACATTCAGAAGACTGTGACCGACCAGTTAACAGCCCTACCAGTTGAGGCCTTCCAGCGCTGCTACCAAGAGTGGAAACAACGACTCCAACTGTGTATAGTTGCCGAAGCGAACTACCTTGAAGGGAATAATATTGTTGTTTTAGAAAATAAAAACTTTGGTAAGTAAAAAAAATCAGTCTCATTACTTTTCTCAATACACCTTGTATCCGTGGTACAAGAGGACATTCCACCTTCACTGTAATGGAATTTGATCTCCCAGTGTAGATTACAATCTAAGCCGAAATTTGTGCTGATGAGGAACGAGATGTAGCGGTTGTGTTTCATGCCGTGTGAAGGTTTTTATCATTCGTTCGTTCCCGCTACCAATCGCCACTCAGCTTTGGAGGTTCCTGCGCTACCTTCGGCGTCCACCCCTCCGTGTTCTCCGCGATTGTTCGTTTTCCTCGAGCGCGTCTTTCATCAGCCCACTTTGCTGTTCGCGCACAAATCGCTCCGGCCCGACTGTGTCGACAGGGCGGCAGGGGATTCCCCTCACTCCCTCGCGTCCTTTGTTCGCCTCCCCCCCTTTTCCCTCCTCCCCAGCGCTTATCGGCGCAGTGACAAACTGACAATCTGTCAAACCACTGAGCCTCAGCCATATTTCCCAGCGGGGAAACGGAGAAAAGTAATAATTTAGGCCGGGAAATGTATTTGCGGCCAATAAATCATTTATTCAATAAAGCGTTTCTGTGCGGGCTGACAATTCTTTTTCTCAGGGCGACGTATCTCAGTGGCGGCTATATCTCAACAGGGCGTAATGGGCAAAGTCGCGCGACAAGTCTGCTCACTCCATCTGTCGGCGCGACAAGTACAGATGTCGCACCAGGTACATTAACTAAACATTAATTAAACATTGATCCGTTCTGAGTCAATCCATAGTAATAATGTAAATGGGAAAGAACTCCGTCTGTCTGTCGGTTTGTTACCTTTCTTGGGCTAAAAGGCTAATCTGATCGTGATGAAATTTCACAAGGAGATGCTATTTGACATTAGGATAGACATGGGATACCATATTCTGTATAGATAATACATATTGTCATTAAATAATGAAAACTATCTGAACTGTGAAAGACAAACGCATAATATCTATATGTTTGTTACGTTTCTTGGGCTAAACGGCTAATCTGATCGTGATGAAATTTCACAAGGAGATGCTATTTGACATTAGGATAGACATGGGATACCATATTCTGTATAGATAATACATATTGTCATTAAATAATGAAAACTATCTGAACTGTGAAAGACAAACGCATAATATCTATATGTTTGTTACGTTTCTTGGGCTAAACGGCTAATCTGATCGTGATGAAATTTCACAAGGAGATGCTATTTGACATTAGGATAGACATGGGATACCATATTCTGTATAGATAATACATATTGTCATTAAATAATGAAAACTATCTGAACTGTGAAAGACAAACGCATAATATCTATATGTTTGTTACATTTCTTGGGCTAAACGGCTAATCTGATCGTGATGAAATTTCACAAGGAGATGCTATTTGACATTAGGATAGACATGGGATACCATATTCTATATAGATAATACATATTGTCATTAAATAATGAAAACTATCTGAACTGTGAAAGACAAACGCATAATATCTATATGTTTGTTACGTTTCTTGGGCTAAACGGCTAATCTGATCGTGATGAAATTTCACAAGGAGATGCTATTTGACATTAGGATAGACATGGGATACCATATTCTGTATAGATAATACATATTGTCATTAAATAATGAAAACTATCTGAACTGTGAAAGACAAACGCATAATATCTATATGTTTGTTATGTTTCTTGGGCTAAACGGCTAATCTGATCGTGATGAAATTTCACAAGGAGATGCTATTTGACATTAGGATAGACATGGGATACCATATTCTGTATAGATAATACATATTGTCATTAAATAATGAAAACTATCTGAACTGTGAAAGACAAACGCATAATATCTATATGTTTGTTACATTTCTTGGGCTAAACGGCTAATCTGATCGTGATGAAATTTCACAAGGAGATGCTATTTGACATTAGGATAGACATGGGATACCATATTCTGTATAGATAATACATATTGTCATTAAATAATGAAAACTATCTGAACTGTGAAAGACAAACGCATAATATCTATATGTTTGTTACATTTCTTGGGCTAAACGGCTAATCTGATCGTGATGAAATTTCACAAGGAGATGCTATTTGACATTAGGATAGACATGGGATACCATATTCTGTATAGATAATACATATTGTCATTAAATAATGAAAACTATCTGAACTGTGAAAGACAAACGCATAATATCTATATGTTTGTTACGTTTCTTGGGCTAAACGGCTAATCTGATCGTGATGAAATTTCACAAGGAGATGCTATTTGACATTAGGATAGACATGGGATACCATATTCTATATAGATAATACATATTGTCATTAAATAATGAAAACTATCTGAAGTGTGAAAGACAAACGCATAATATCTATATGTTTGTTACGTTTCTTGGGCTAAATGGCTAATCTGATCGTGATGAAATTTCACAAGGAGATGCTATTTGACATTAGGATAGACATGGGATACCATATTCTGTATAGATAATACATATTGTCATTAAATTATGAAAACTATCTGAACTATGAAAGACAAACGCATAATATCTATATGTTTTTGTAATGCGTAATTTTAGAGAGGAATTGTAGCGTAGCGTAGTGGTAACGTGCTTGTTTCTTAGGAAATCTCCCATGTGGCTTCGGCCGACTGGCAACAAAAACTTTTATGAATTGTTTTTCATAGTTTGAGCCAAGCATAGGATACCATGTTCTGGAAAATCTTTGGTTATAGAATAGAGCCCTAAGCGTTTACTTTATTCAGGGTATACTGGTTCCACAGGTAGTTTTTGTAAAGTAATAATATTATATATGCGAAAGTAAGTCTACGTCCTTTTTTTTAAAACGTTTTGACGACTATATGTGTATACCGGTATACCGAAATACTTTGTATCATTAGGAACGAAATAGGATACTTTTTTCCGATTTGAATAAATGAGACAGGTTCGACGGTAGAATGGTATACCGATAGCGTTCCCGTCATATTATGCCGACATATCTTAGGTAACTTTCAGCTTTGTGTATCCAATTCTAGGAATCAAATTCTAAATCCACGCGTACGGAGTCTCGGGTAACAGCTAGTGTATATATAAGTCGATAAGTTTTTAATTTTAATCTGTTAATTAATCGCTGATTAGTGAAATTGATTTCGTGTTGACTTTTCACTTTTCACAGTCAAATCCTTCAATTATTTAACAAATGCATAACATCAATCATCAATGTCAACATCGATAGTTGCGGATAAATAGTAAACCAACAAGCTTTCTATGGACACACCAAGAGAATGAAACCTTTTTTTCCTTTATGGCTTTCCGCCTCATCCGACGTCCAGTTCATTAGCGACGGGATGGGACTGGGGATAAGGAACGGGAAGGAATTCGGCCATAGCCTTTTGCAGGAAGCATACCGGCATTTCTCTCAAATTTTCAAGTGAACAAGAAAAGTTACATGGGTGAAAAAGGTCCAACAGGATTTGAAAAGATGTGGAATCAGCACGGAAGCCATCAAAGACAGGAAATTATTCATAGGAAAAATTGCGGAGGTAAAGGATATGACAAGAACAATGGATAAGGTAAAGAAGGGTGAAACATAGAATGGAAGAGTACTGGCGACGGAGGAAGGAAACTCAGAAGAGGAAGTGAAGTTGTATAATCGTAGTCAATGGATGGCTGAAACGAAAAGAAAAGGGAAGAAATTATTTGTATTTCAAGTAAGAGACATCTTATATCCTGCAATTAAATTACTTGAGCAGGTTTAAAGTATGGCGTGGTAAATGGTTTCGAAGGACAAAACCTATTGTCAGCGCTTTGAAGCGTAATTGATTTTGAAAATTGTGGTTTTGACTGGAATTAAAGAGGCTACCAGGTGGTAGGAACGCGGGACGCAATCACCGAAGAGAATGGGCCTATCGCGGTCTCCTTTCAGGAGCCAAATTAGTCGAGGCCCCGCTCCGCTTTTTTCCATCCGGACCCTCATTTTCCGGCGGAGTTGTCCAGTGACGGATGAGGTTATAATGAAGGCTCTCCCCACATGTCAACCAGGGAAAAAGAAACAGCGCAGCCAGTAAGAATGTCGCCGCCAGTGGCTAATGGAGTTGCCAAACAAAACACAGCCCACGGCCTCACAGAGGGGGTGAAACTGGCCTGACAGACCAACATGCCCACAATACTTCAGGGATGTGACGTCACTGGTACCTGTCACAAAGAACAGAGGCGCAATTAGCACTGGCTGAGTGCGTCAAACATCTCTCTTAGCACTCACTCACGATATATTTTTTGTCTGCGGCCGCCGTGTTGAAAATCTGATAAAGTAGGTTACTGCTAAAAAAAATGGTATAATCCGATTAATTCCTCGAGTTTCTTTACAAGAATACTCTATGGTCTATGGTCATCCGACCTTGGAACCTGTCATCGGTCCATCGCTTTTGAGTAGAAGTTCTTTCACTTTATAGTCATGGTCTTTGCTCCACTCTGCAGACTATTTGTTCCTAATTCCAAGCACGATCTAAAACAACGTTTCTCATGCTTTTTCCAAGCGGGAACCAAAAAATGTCAAAAATAATTCTACTGACCACCAACTTACAGGGACCTACTTACCGAGCGTGGTGGGTGAACGGTTAACGTTCTGTCTGGCCACGCATTTGGAAGGATGCGGGTTCGAATCCCCGTCTGGGCATCCAAATTTGTGTTTTCCACGGTTTCCCCAAATCATTCCAGGTGAATGCCGGGATGCTTTATTCAAAAGACCATGGCCGAATTCCTTCCCTTTCCTTGTCCCCAATCCTATCCCGCCTCTAATGACCTCGACGTAGACGAGGCTTAAAGCCATAAGTAAAAAAAAGGGGGCCTACTTTATGAGCGGCTCGGTGGTTAAGGCGTCTGAATGGAGTTAGGGAGTCCCAGGTTTGAGTTCCTGTCACGGCGGTTATTTTGGTAGGCCGTTAACCCGATCTCCACTTCTGGCACAGCTTGCTGAGTAATGTGAAGTACACCAGAACGCTTCCGCGGTTCGGATTCCACGTTAAACTGTAGGTTCTCAATGCCCGGAAGGATTTACGGGGTTAAGCTAGGCGGTTACGATAGAGATCCTGTCATCAGGTCATAACGACCACACAAATTTTTATACTATAAACGTTTGGCTTATATCGCTGTACATTATATACAGAAGGTAATTTTTCGTGAAAAATCCTTATTCTCGCTTTATACGTAAGGAAAATCGATAAATGAGGTACTATTTTAAAAATTAAGATCTCTGCTTTTGGTGAATGTTATTTTGGAATTGCACATTGCAATTCGAAGTTTTTTTCCGTTTATTCTTCGATACAATACAATACAATAAATTCATTTTCCATTGATCCCAATATAAGAGACTGACTCTGTGGGATATGGAAAATTGTCAATTTACAGGTAAACAATTGCATAACAAAATAATACATACACCAGAATATGTACAGTTATAGCATACATGGTACATTAATTATGTCAACTACATTTACTCAAACTAATGGAAATTTATTTTGTAGATACCTGAGATATATTTTCTTTTCTTTAACAGTGTAGAAGGAGTTGTCAATTAAAAATTCTTTCAATATTTTCCTTATTTTTCTCATCATCTGATAGACAGTTAATACTTCACGACCACTTATTCCAATTAATACCATACATATTCAAATTACTAGACTAAAAACCTTCAACAAATTTAGAATCAAACAACAATTTCTGCAATAAATTTTTATGCCTTCCTCCTGTTTCATTCGATGCGATGATGCAGAATCGAAAATCATATCATATAATCTCCATTTACATACATCCTTTTTTCAGTAGGGCAGAATTTCCGCAAACATAATAAATCTGAAAGTATGTTTTGAATTCCTAAGGAAATCGAGGTATGAAATAGGTAGTGAACTATTAATATTACATTATGTATTGAACATACGATTAGTATTTATTGAACAAGAGGCTTACAAACTGTATACACATAATTTCACTGGCTTCCTCCGTACGCCGTGGTCACACCGACAGCTAATGGTTTGCCACGAAGTGACGTCACGTGCCAGGTCTTCGTTCCTGAAACAACAACGACCAGAGATGTCACCACGTAACCGAGGTTATGAGCGTTACTTTATAACAGGCGAAGAAATGAAATGCAAGGATTTTTTTAAAAAATGTTTGTATTTCGTTTAAATTGACATATTAGTTACTAGTTGCTTTTGCTTTCTTTATATTCTTCAGATGTCAACCTTTTTTATAATTTGCGTTTCCCTTTTACGTTGTATGCGCGTTAAGTGTAGGTTGGTCGTTACTTTATTAGGTATATTGGTAATTGAATTTTTTTGTTTCTTTATTGCCGTTTTTATCTATTTACTGTTTACTATCTAGTTACTGACCGACCGTTTGTGAATGACTTCATTCCTTTCGTAAGCGTGCCAATGAATCAGGAAAACAAAAACATTACCATCCTATAGATGTCAAACTTTTTCAGGAAATGGCTAGATCAAAGAAAAAAGGAAAAAACTGGTTTATCAGACTAGTTAGCACTTGAATACATACATTATTGATATATTTCTCAAATAAAAAGCAAAACAAAGTATATAATATAGACTATATATACACATAATTTTAGATACGTCTAAATACACAAGTGCTTTTAATTAACTTATTATAGAATCGTGCGGTCGTTATTAAAATCGTCTGAAATGGTGTATGGGCCATTGCGTTGTAAAGGGAACAACGACTTCCACACTAATGAGTTATTAATATTTGGGTCATATCGCTGTGCCACATTATATGTAGAAGGTGATTCTTCGTGAAAAATCCTTATTCTCGCTTTATACGTAAGCAAAATCGATAAATGAGGTATTATTTTAAAAATTAAGTTCTCTGCTTTTGGTGAATGTTATTTTGGAATTGCACATTATAATTTGATTTTTTTATTTCGTTGATTCTTCTATACAATACAATACATTCATTTTCCACTGATCCCAATATAAGAGACTGTCTCTGTAGGATGTGGAAGGTTGTCAATTTACAGATAAACAATTGCATAACAAAGTAATACATACACCAGAAGATGTACTGCCATATCATACACGGTACATTAATTATGTCAACTTCATTTACACAAACTACTGGCAGTTTATTTTGTAGACGACTTAGAAACAGATTCTTCAACAGTACAGAAGGAGTTGTCAGTTAAAAATTCTTTCAATATTTCCCCTGAATTTATTCTTATCACCTGATAGACATTTAATACTTCACGTTACATGTGAGAGTGAAATTTTGTTTCTTACCAGACTATTTCGTTGTATTCCAGTGTGATTACAAAATATAGGTATGCAGAAACGAGTTGTATCTGGTCGACAGACTTTGGTAGTGGAAAAGCTTTTTAATTATATTATTTCCAATTCTAAAATTGCAAAAGTAATGTACATTCAGTTCAGAAAATACATAATAAAAACAGCTCAAGCATGTCAAAGCACATACAAAACTGTAAAAGATGTTCCAACTCTGAAAATAAAAATAGAAACAATCAATATAAGAACTAACAGCAAAAGAAAATATAACTATTTCTGAAGCTATGATCTAGAGGAGACAGAAGTAGAAACAGAAAATTCCGACACCGACCGAACTAGTGTTGGTAGTGCTGATTCTAGTGAATGTGGTACTGACATAGAGGATGAATAAAACTTTGTTACCTATGTAGGTACATTATCAATCATTATGTAAGACATTATATGCTTCAGTAAGATTTAAAACTCACGTGTAAAATGTAAGTTCCGTAATTGAAACTATAATTCATCAAATATATTGTTTTTCTGAATTTATAATAATAAAAAAAAACCGCTGTCTGCTCCTCCACCGCGGCAAAGAATATATCGATGGCCGCAGAGCGCCTACGACTACCTCGCACAGGACTTGATTTCTCGATCAGTAGGGCCGAGCGTGGAGGGTGAGTAGTCAACGCTCTGACATCGCCTTCGGGAGGACACCGGTTCAAATCCCCGCCCGGGCATCCAGATTTGTGTTTTCCATGGTTTCCCCAAATCATTCCAGACGAATGCCTGGATGCTTCCTTCTAAACGCCATGACCGATTTCCTTCCCGTTCCTTGTCCTCAATCCCATACCGCCTCTAATGACATCGACGTCGACGAGGCGTAAAGCCATATGCCAAAAAAAAAGGTTTGTCAGTGGTTATAGCCTCAACAGTAAGAAAAATAAATACGTTTTTTTATTTTTTATTTTGCGGTTTATAACTGAACTGGGGGGTCGCAAAAGGTTATTCCTTGCAAAGTGGTCGCGTATTCATAAAAATTAAAAAACACTGCTATCGAGCAGTGCCTTTCTTTGTTTCCTGTGTGTGACTTTTGCTGCTGGGGGAGGGGGGGGGGGGGTGTTTAACGGAGCAGAACTGTAATATCCTTGACCATACCAGTTACTCTCTACGTATTTTCTTTATTTATTTATTTTTTATTTTATTTTTTTATTTTACTTTCATTCCTCCCAGCTGAAGGCCGGGAGGCGGGCTGCTGGAGATTCACGAAGACTCTTTTCAGCCTAACTAACCTACGGGTTGGGAAGGGGGATGGAAGTTGGCCGTGGCGTTGTAGGGAACCATCCCAGCATTCGCCTGGAGTGACTTAGGGAAACCACGGAAAACCACAGTCAGCATGGCCGAACGGGGTTTGACCTCCGTCCTCCCGAATGATAGGTAGGAGGGCGATTTCACCATGTTCCCACCTCTACGTAATGGTGTGAAGAGAAATATTATGCAAATAATATGAAGCTTTTCTGTAATTCTTTCCAGATATTTCTTTCGTTAATCGCAGCTTACTTATTTTAATTAATAGAGTATTTTTCTTTTCACATCCATGTTTTATCGTACAGACATTTAAAATCACTCATTACCATACACACTGGAAGAACTGATCAGTGAATTTATAATAAATTTCTTTACCCAGATTATTATTATTATTATTATAAATTTTGCTACCCAAACCGAGCGTGATGGGTTAGTGGGGACAGGAGGACGGCAGCTCGATTCCCGTCCGGGCATCAAGATTTGGGTTATCCATGGTTTGTCCCAATCATTCCAGACGAATGCCGGGATGCTTCCTACAAAAGGCCATGGCCCGAAATCCTTGCCATTCCTTGTCCACTGTCCCATCCCATCTCTAATGACCTCGACTTCGACGTGGCGTGAAGACGTAAGTAAAAAAAAGTTTATACCCAGACTCAATTAAATACAAAAAAATGTTCAAGTATTATTTCTGAAATTATTTTGATCGCAACACTTGACAAACCGAGCGTGGTGCCTGAGGGGAATCCCCGTCTGGCCATCCAGATTTGGGTTTTCCATAGTTTCCCCAAATCACTCCATGCCAATCCCAGGCTGGTTCCTTCAAAAGACCATGACCAAATCGTTTCCATTTCCTTGCCTCCAGACCTCTCCCACCTCTAACGATCTCTACGTTGACAGGAGTAAAACCAAAAACGAAAAAAGAAAACATGGCCAGACACAATATTTGATTAAAAACACTCATGTCAGGAGTCGGACTCGAAGCTTTGACCGTCGCAGTTCGAGGCCAGTGTTTTGGATTGGCCTTGTGGAGGGTTAGGAAGAAGCAAAATACTCACGGCTGTAATTTTCACGCGGTAGAGCACAGCATTCGGAAACTTGGGGAGCGTTTCCGACTGGGAGAAATACCCGGCGATGAAGTAGTTTCCCAACTTGTCGCCTGGGCTGTGATATTGTTCTAAACGACAGTGCTCAAGTGAAAACAATAAACTGAACCTCCAGTGTGAAGTCGAGGACGGCTGGGGCGACCGTGCTGTAAGTGTCCGCCCGTGTTGGCAGTAATCACACAATGCGAGCTCGGGAATAGCAGTTCCTCCAACTCCCGCGTCACACCTCGCGGCGCTACAAGTCGACTTCAGTACATGGCGACCAGCGCCAGGACATGGCTGTAAACCACGCTGACCAAACTCAACTTCAGATTCAGGTAAACAATTCCAACAGGTAAGTAAATGACAAAAATATCTTCAATACAGCTGCAACTTCTTTCTTGCTTTGATTTATATTTAGTCCAAGCCGTGGAAAGAGTGCTGAAAATTGCAAAAATGAAGCAATTAGAAGCCAGAGCGTGATTCACACCGGCAGATGTTACCTCTCCATAGTATCGCGCTGGAGGGGTGGAGGGGGGTGGTTTCCCTACTGTAACAGTAGTACTGTGAGTATAGATCAGTGTGATGGTATGTATTTTCGGTGTAGAGTTTTGTTTGTGCTGTGGATAAGAAATGAAAGAAGGAGGAGGGCGATAACCTGTGAAGGCGCATTAAACCCTAATCTTCCGAATCTTCAGGCCTAACGTCCCCATCTGAGAGACAAATTATTATTATTATTAATTTAATCGCGATGGAGCTGACAATTCCCCTACTCATCTAATTTCTCCATTTTATAATATTTGTAAAATTTTCTTTGAAAGTTGCAGTGTTAAATTCCTCCCCCATTCACTTCTCCGATTTCAAAATTTAATTTTCAATTTCTTAATCGTTTTTGGTAAATTATTCATAACTTCACTTGGTAATTTGTTCCAATCCCTGACACCATTACCAAGAAAATAAAACTTTCCCACACCCATATGCATGAAATAGAGTGCCAGCTTGTAGTCATGGTCGCCTTTCCCCTTCCATGCACCATTCCTAATTCTTTGACCAATATGCCTCCAACATACCCAACACCCTCTTCACCTTCCTCCTTTCCTCCAATGACTCCCAGTCCAGCTCCTTTACCACATTAGTTACTGACTGGGTCCTGCGATAATTTGCACACTCTTGAACTCCTGTATTTGACAACCAAAATGTGGGTCCAAACTATGTCGCCATATTTAACCAATAGTGTGACAAAAGTGTTGTAACCCAATTCCCTAACTTCTCTGGTACATCCTCTCATCACCCTCTCCAGTAAAAGAAGGGTTTTGTAATCTTTTCCTACCACATGCCCAATGTGCTCTGCCCAGTAGATTTTGTAATCAAACGCTATGCCAAGATATTTAAACCTCAAGCCTTCGACAGGCAATTCTGATCCCGCCTCTTCTTGGCATTTATCTTCATTCCATGCTGACCAACCCACTGCAGATGTTCTCTGTTTTCACCTGATTTGATCTTAAGGTATACCTCGCGTCTGATCTGGTTAACCGGGATTGTGGTTTCCAGCTAAGTGATGCATGGATACCTGTTATTGAGGCTGCTGTGTGTTTTGTGCTCCGCGGGCATCTGATGAAGTCTGATATGCAGCTAGCTAACGTAACAACGTCTGTCGTCGCCATGACAGTTCTTAAACAACGAGCTCAAAGCAAACTTCAAGTCTTACGACTACACCTAAGGATGTTGACGGAGTTTTATGTCGCCGAAATATCGTGTACAAATAATAATATTACTCGGTTTGTTTCCCGAGAAACATTCATAAATGGTACAACGTTATTCGGGTAACTGACGTTTCGTAAAATTGACGTTCGGATTACCAACGCACTACTTTAATTCATTTTTGATTGCGACGCTAATTATACTTGACACAACTAATTAGGCTACATTAGCTGGTATGAAAGTTTTCATTTGCAGCAAAATAGAGTTCATTGGATTTTTGTATGTGGGCTACACAAATCCGCTCCCTATTTCGTGCTCTTTGGAAATTCATCCGCATTCAGAAATAAATATAATCAGAGTTTTATTCAACGAACGGCATGAAAGGAATATCTGGAACCGTGCCCAGTTAATAGCAGTTTTTGTTTTATTACTCCCAATATTTGTTCGGGTAGGTTTAATAATAGAAGCGGCCTCTGAAACAGAAAATGAATCGAAGAGGCGGACAAAAGTGGCGAGTACAACAAAGCCGGTGTGTGTGTCTGTGTGTGCGTGTGTGTGTGTGTGTGTGTGTGAGCAAAACATCCGATACCAAGATAAACAGACCGACGGACAACAAACAAATAATCGCTGTCCCGTTTGCTTTTGATATTATTTGAACCTTTCATCTGTAGCCTATTCTCGCAGCATTGATCGCAGCTGTCAATCAACCGTCTCCGATCACTGACGTTGATGGATTGAGTCGTCCGCCGTCACATTTCTGATTATTTTAAGAGTCAAAAGAGATGATTTAATTTTTAAACGCCTCGTCGGTAAGCGGACAGATGGGGGTTAAAGTATGTACAGATTTTTTCACCTCTTTTCTTTTTATATTGTATTCCCGTATTAACTACTCCACTACCATAGCGTTTATATCCTCTGTTAGGTATTTAGGGTCCATATTTTCAGTGGAATAACTCCCTTGCTCTGCAGCTGATTTTTCCACAAGAATTATTTTTCGTTGGTGATCGATGTAATAACTACTTGAGTTCTGTAGTTCGAGAATTGTTTTATAATTTCAAATGAATTTAATAATTTTATACATAATTCCGTCAAAAACAACTGTTTTGGTGAATTTTGTTTTTATTTGATTCCCCAGATGCGTTTCGCCCTTGTGAAGTAGGGCATCTTCAGTGGCTGTAAAATGATTTTATATGTGTTGTTAGAATAATTATCTATAGTTCAACTCTTTATAAATATATATGAACGTATCTATATGTAAAAACACTTTATAGCCACTGAAGATGCCCTACACCACAAGAGCGAAACTCATCTGGGGAATCAAATAAAAACAAAATTCACCAAAACAGTTGTTTTTGACGCAATTATTTATAAAATTATTGTTCAAGAACTGCGGAAATATGGCCTATGACCGGATTAATATTAAGAGTTTAAATTCGTTGTTGAAAAATGACTTGAAAAGCTCATGAACCGTCTGTTTTAGTATATCAAATAAGATACCACCATACATTGTTTAATTTAATTAATTTTTATGGATAATATGCACCCGGTGCAAGTTACCTTACACACCTACCTCCTCATATCAAGATTCTATTAAAACCTTAAATCACTTGTTTGCTATCTCCCAACTCATCTACTTATGCCCGTTTCGAATTTTAATGCTAAATTGTTTCAGCGTTTTTACTAAATTATTCATCATTTCCCTTGGTAACTCATTCCAATCCCTGACACCATTATTTAAAAAAGAGAATCTTCCCACAGCTTTGTGCCTGAAATCAAGTGCCAGCTTGTGGTCATGGTCATCTTTTCCCTTCAATGCACAACTCTTTAATTCTTCCCCCACTATCTTTCCACACCTCACCACCAGTATATTGTCTGTACAGTCAGTCCCATGACTCTCTTCACCCTCCTCCTTTCCTCCAACGACTCCCAATCCAGCTCCTTTATCTTATCAGAAACTGACTGGGTCCTGCGTTAATTTCCACAGACAAATCATGCTGTCTTTCTTTGCAGTCCTTCTAACTGAAGTATTTGAATAATTTATTAATTTTAATTAATTAATTCTGGCGTTTTGTAAGATACGCACAGAGTGCCGGAAGTGTCACTGGAATGTTTAATTATCCCTGTACATTATGTGGGTCATCGAAATGAAAACAAAGTGACTTCCGGTCCATTGTCTGAGTATCTGAACACCAGGAGACTTCGCTCCAGAACGCCTCCCATTGTGACATCCAAATTGAAAATCACTTTGACGTCACTCAGTATCGGAGACAGGAGTGGGAGGAATAATCACCAGCTAAATTAAGAGATCTCCCGAGTCTCTCAGAAAGGGCGCCCAGAAGAATACAATTGCCCTAAACAAAATTAGGACCAATCACGGCAGATATTCCACATACAGTGAATCTGGAGCTCAATGCAGAACAACCCACCTAAGGGCGTACTACCACCAATTTACTGATTTGCTGAGTATGAATATCACTGCAAATCGTTATGTTTGAAGTCCAGAGATAAGCACGCAGCAACGACTGTTGTTTGGTCTTTTACAATTATTTTATGCCGCATTCTGTGTTGAATTGTGATCTGAGTGAATGACATTCGCCTAGCAATAACTTTCAACGAAACAATTAAAAACGACTAGAACAAAACTAGTATTAATCGTTCTATTGTAATTTAAACATTTTTGTTTTGAGAACAAACTAGATGAACCGAGAGAAAATTTTGCGAATACAGTGAGTAGCAAGGTTGGGTGTTTCTAATGGGATGAAAGAAGAGCCGCCTTATTTGTTTGAATTGTTTATTTGTTTAGTGTAATAGGTACGTAACAAAAGTCGGCGCCAGTGAAGAACTTTACTAATATCTCTGCGATATGTGTGCTACTGCTATCTAGTGGCTTGGCTCTGAACTCTCTGAATCGCGCGACTTTCACGGTTATTACTTTTGCCCTTTTAAGAGTAAAATTCCGAAAAATTTCGTTCTTAAGATAGGATGTGATCAAAACAGATACCTTAATCTTTAATATGATAACTCATTTATCTATTCTGGTTAGATATCAAGAGAGATAAATGGCTCACAATAATAAAAAATACGTTACGGAGATAATGATAATTTTTACCTTTAAGGGTCGAATTCTGAAAAATTCCTTTCTTAAAATATGATTTCATCCAACCGGAGACCTTAATCTCCAAACTAATATCTCATTTCTCGATTTCAGTTAGATAGCAAGGAAAGATAAATATATGGTGACGAAAAAAATACGTTATGGAAATAATTATAATTTTGCCCTTTAGGGGCCAAATTCAGAAAAATTCCTTTCTTAAAATGTGTTCTGACGTAGGCGGAGATCTTAATCTTTACAATGATACTTCGTTTAACGATTTCCGTTACGTATCCAGGGAAATAAATGGCTCGTCACACAAATAACAGCATTTTAGAAATGCTGACATTTTCTCCGTTTAAGGGTCGAATTTAAAAAAATAAAAAAATAAAAAATTCTTTCTTTAAATATGGTATTATCAAAGCAGATAACTTAATGTTTAAAACGATACCTCATTTATCGATTCCGGTTTTGGTATGAAGTGAGATAATGCTTGTGATATGATAGGTAAAAATTAGGTTGGTGAGGAAGTTGCATAAAAACATTACAATCGCGAAATGAGAAAATTACGTTGACGCATTCGGCAAAGCGTAGGCTCGAATTCCTGACAGGCCATCTTGATTTTTCCTTGTCCCCAGTGCTTTCACGTTTCTAAAGCCCTCGACGTTAACAAGGCGTATAAACCTAACCAATATATGATACACTGGATTTCAAAATACTGTGCGTTAAAAGGTATACAACCATCAAAGACGAGTAATACATGAAAAGATACATAAAGTCACCACGTTTCAGGCACATACTGTAATGTTCGATGTGTGCCTCCTTACCCATGCGGCACACATCCAAACGGTAATCCAGTTCCGTCCATACGCTAGGTAGCATGTCCGTCTCAGCAGCAGTTTATTTATTTATTTCGTATGCGTAAGCAACTAATGTAATATATATAAATATGTACAATACATACAACGAAAAGAAAGTTGGTATTATTCACAAACTGATGTGCCAATTATTGCAGCCATTATACGATGGAAGTTGTACCACTGTAAACATCTTGAAATGATCCATCATACTTCCTTTGGGGACATTCCTTGATGATATGCTACACACTCTGAGAAGGAGTTCCGCAGTCGCATGTAGGAGAATCCTGAAGACCCCACTTATACAGCATGGAGTTGCATTTCGCATGGCCTGTTCTTAGGTGGTTTAGTTTGACCCACTGGTCTCTCTTCAGGTGGAATCCCGGAAGTCCAGTTGTAGGATCTACAATATCTGGATGTTTCGCAGATTCAGAGTTCCAGCTTTGTCGCCATTTTTTTTTTTTTTTTTTTTTTTTTTTTACATCAAAGTCAAACACGTCATGAGATACTGGGTTTTTGGATTTACGACGAGTGTGGGGTAGGTGATTTCGGACCTCGTGGATTGTGAGATCCTGTGCATGGTCAGGATGGTGTAGTTTTATCCACTCACGTGCCGTTGCTTCTTGGCGTCTTACCTCTGTAGGTGGTGTTTTGCTGACCAGATGTACTGCAGCGGTAACATCACAAGAAGAAGTCATATGGGGTCAGATCTGTCGACCTGGGGCACCGTGAAAACAGAGGAAGATCACTTGGACCAGCGATGTGGCAGTTCTCTGTGAATAATGTCGCAGACATTTGTACTCTAGTGAGGTGGAGCCCCGTCCTGTTGTACAAGGGGTGATCAAATGAAAAGGTACGAAACGACACGGTGGGTACAAATGTAGACTTTATTAAAAATATACACCATAGGCCAGAGCACAACGATCCCACTGATGAACAAGCAGCAGGATTCCTTGTTCCTAGAATTCCTGTGGCCGTGACGAGACCCAGTCCTTCACAGCGTCCTTAAGTACGTCGTCCGAGTTGAAGCGCTTCCCTTTCAGGTGTTTCTTCAGTGGACCAAACACATGGAAATCGCAGGGCGACATGTCCGGACTGTAGGGCGGATGGTCCAACGTCTCCCACTTGAACTTGGCCAGTTCCATGTGTGTGACTCTGGAGACGTGTGGACGCGCGTTATCATGGAGCAGAACCACACCCTCCGTGAGCAGCCCCGGTCTTTTGTTCTTGATGGACCTGTGTAGGCGTCGGAGTGTCTCACAGTACACATCCCCCACCTGTACGCCATCCTATTCCTCATAAGGACTGCCGCATCATTTGGACGCCGCTTTTGATAAAAGCCTCTGCTCTCTACCGCGCATGCAGCCGCCCGCGCATGCTCCGATCCCAGTCAGAGACTCCAATCTCATCCCGAGATGTCTCGCTACGTTCTCCCATGGCGTAATATGCAAATATGTAACTGTTACGTTTTTACGTCGTTTCGTACCTTTTCATTTGATCACCCCTTGTAGGATGAGAGTGGAGGAGTCAGATCAAGCACAACTGCAACGTATCCAGACACACTGATCCTGTCACCGTCTGCTCGACGAAGGAAAAGGACCCATACAGCTTACTCTTTGACAGGACCTGGCATTCATATTTTGGCGAATCCCTTTTCCTTACGGCTGTGTGCCTCGTCGACGTCGAGATCATTAGAGGCAGGAAAGGACTTGGGATAAGGAACTGTCGTATCCCCGTCCACGCATCCAGAGATGGCTTTATCATGGTTTCCCCAGATCAGTCGAGGCGAGTGCCGGGATGCTTCCTTCAAAAGGCCATGGCCGGGTTCCTTCCCATTCCTTGCCCCCCCCCCCCCAATCCATTCCCGTCTCTAAAGACCTCGCTGTTAGACGTTAAGCAGATTAAAAAAAAAAAAAAATGTATCACTCATCTTGGTAGGTCGTATACTTTTCAATACAAGTGTTTTGAAACCTGATTTATCGTTTAGGCTAACCCTGTTTAGTGCAGTTGACAACTACAAATTTAAGAAGAGACTGAAACAAAACAAATATCTATAGTGCTGTCATAATTTAAATGGTTTTGATTTTTAAAAAATTGGGCAAAAGTAGGTCGGTGATGAGGTTGCATTAAAAACAATTAAGGTAAAATTTTTAAAAAAGGAAATATTGATATGATGGTTTGAGAAATTCGGTAGAAAAAACTAAATTTATTACAAACATTAAAAACGCTAGAAAATTTTTAACGACAGATAATGTATGAATACAAAAAGTAAAGAAATTTAAGTATCTGGGTGAAATAATTCAAGAAAATGAATTAGATAAATCCACCATAGGAGAAGTGATACACAGGATGGAAAGAGTGTGTGGTATCACTAAAAAAAAATTATAAGAAAATGTGCTTGTCTAAAAATGTTAAAATAAGGCGCTACAACTCGGTCGTGAAACCAAAATCTCAATATGCTAGTGAATGCCTGGTGCTGAGCTATAGATTGGATAAACTGGAATTACTAGAAAGAAGAATCATGAGAGAAATCTCGAGTCCAGATAAAACAGCAGAACTACGGAAATTAAGAATTAGTAAGGAAATATACCAGAACATAGAAACTATGACAGAATAAATAAGTAAAAGGCGACTGATTTTTTTTATATATATCTAAAATAATGTATGATAATACACTAACGAAAAAGATATTCAATTACCTTTGTGAGAAAAATAAACAATCAGCTGAATTCAAGGGGTTAAGAAAGATTTGAAAAGAAATAAGCGAAGAGGAAATTATTGAAGCAGAGATCTTCAGAATGAAGATTACCTTTGGGGAAAAAATTAACAACCAGCTGGATTCAAGAGGTTAAGAAAGATTTGGAAAGAAATAAGATAAGAGAAGAGGAAATTATGGCAAGAGAGAGCTGTAGAAAGAAGGTATTAAGTTTAGAAGGATTCCAAGGCAGAAGATGTAAGACATCTGCTCCAAGTGGTCTGAGAAGAGAAGGAAGAAACATAGTGAAATGATGAAGGAATACTGGACTGAAAGGAAGAAAAAATAACAACAATGGATGAAGAATTGAAGTTGGAACGTGATCCCAGCAGGCCTTATCAGAAAGAATAAGAAAGGAAAGGGAAATTAACCCATCACATACCAAAGCTGACGGCCGCGATGAAACACGTAAGACGGACACACAAATACAGTATTAACCTTCTTCGTGTAGTAGAGAAACGAGCCATTTGGTTCCGGACGTGGATGTACACAGAATGACGCCCCATGACTGGCTCAGTAGTGGGAGAGATGGTAGGGGAGGTGCTGAGGAGTGGGCTATCGATACATCGACAGTGCCTGAGATAATATATTTCGGGCGATGGTAAATAGAATGTATATAACGAAGAGTGCCTAGTACTGACGCGAAAAATTATTACTAGGTAAATACGTAAAAAAAAATTGATGCCAATAGCCATGATTCCAATAACCTCAACGACTGCTTTACTCTGAGAGCAACCAGAGTTTTCCCCTTAGCACGGCTGCATCAGGACTCTGGAGCTGGAATCTAGCGTACCAGAATATCCTGGACACCAGACACCTGGCCTCAACCACCGAAAAAATCCTACCACACAACTCATCACGTTTAATTAATTAATAATTCATAAATAGGTTCTCCAGGAGTGAAACGATAATCCTACCACTGTATATAGGTCACTTCATGTGCCACTGTATCAGAAAATTTTATTTTACAAAAAGTTTCACTATTTTCGAAATGTTTATTTCTTTAATTTTTTTTCACCCCCGAAACATTGGACTTTGTACAGTTTATTCCATGCAATTTCTACAGAATTAAGAACTTTTGCATTAGAACAAATGGCAGCCATTCTGAACAATTTTCATAATTAACGAAATAAAAAAAATGTTTCCTGCATTTATTCTATCTGTTATTTGTATGCACACCATAGCAAAAACCTTTTTTTTTTTTAAAAAAAAAATCATTATGTTTAAAATGCACAATTGTCTCTTTAGCAGATTAAACTACCATTAAACAATAATTTTAAAAGAATTATGTAATAATTATACCATTTAAGATTTTTTAACATTAAGAAAAAGAACATGTTTAGATGACTCATTTATCTTTGAGTAAATTTAGAAAGCGGGGTTCAAAATTTCTTAAAATTTGTTGAAATCGCATGGAATAAAGTGAAAAAAGTAACATGTTTTGAAAAAAAAAAAAAAATTTAAGTAAAATCAATACCTCGAGAATATTTAGACTTTTACTATTTATGTATTTTTTATTTTTTTTTATTATTTTTTTATGTTGTAGTGTATCCCCTTTAATATTCAACTTGTATGTAGAAGAAGCAATGAAGAAAGTCAAAGAAAAATTTCCATGTGGCATAAGTTTACATGGAGAAAACATCAGTATGCTACGATTTGCTGATGACATTGTCTTGTTAGCAGAGGGGGTTGAGGATATTGAGAAGTTACTGAATGGCATAAAGAAAATACTGAAGGAAGATTTTGGACTGAGTATAAATCAAAGCAAGACAAAAGTGATAAAATGTTGCAGAAATGATACCAATACTAGTAGATTAAATATAAAATTAGGATCGGATGCAATAGGAGAAGTAAGTGAATTCTGTTACTTGGGAAGTAATATAACAACTGATGGCCGAAGCAGGAATGATGTTAAAAGCCGAATAGCACTAGCAAAAACAGCCTTCATGAAAAAGAGAAATCTTTTAGTTTCAAATATTGATCTAGGAATTAGAAAGAACTTTTTAAAACTCTTTGTGTGGAGCACAGTACTTTATGGTATCGAAACATGGACTTTAGGAATACCGGAAATAAAGAAAATTGAAGCATTTGAAATGTGGTGCTACAGAAGAATGCTGAAAATTAAGTGGACAGACAAAGTAAGAAATGAACGAGTTTTGGAAATGATGGGTGAGAAAAGAAGTTTATGGAAGAAGCTTACGGAAAGAAGAGACAGGCTGGTAGGTCATATTTTGAGACATGCTGGATTGGTTAATTTGTTAGTGGAGGGAACAGTCGAAGGTAAAAACTGTAGAGGAAGACACAGATTAGAATATATTCAACAGATAATTGAGGACGTGGGCTGTAAGGGGTATGTAGAAATGAAGAGGTTAGCACAAGATAGGAAAGGATGGATTATTGCATCAAACCAGTCGAAAGACTGACGACAGCAAAAAAAAAGTAGGAAATGATGTCAGGTATCTGCGACTGCAGGATTATCCTTTAATTCGTGGTCATCCTGTATATTCTGACTAGTAATAATTTTTCGCGTCGGTTCTAGGTACCCTTTGTTGCATATACACCGCCTGCATTGTATTACCTGAGACAATGCCGATATATCGATACTCCACTCCTCAGTAGTTCCCCCACCCTTTCTCCCATTACCATCCCAGTCATTAGGTGACGTGCTGTGTTTCCATTAGGGATTTAGCGGAGCTCCGCATCCGCATGTGCGGAACTTTCGCTTGAAATCCTACATACGCTTTCGCATCCGCATTCGCATTTTTTAATGCGGATGTACATTGGATGTTTTGTTTACACTGCACTACACAATACTGTTCTTTTCTCTTTATACGAGATCTGCCCAACGTCACTTAGCTAACAACAACGTGGTTGGGTTTTTTTTTCTGACGTTTCGCAATAAAAGTAACAATGGACTTAACGGTGTTATTACCAAGCCAGGAATTTGCTAGCATGAACTTGCATGTAAAGTAAAGGGGCCTGTTTACATTCTAACTTACAGGACATCCGCGTAGAACTACCGTAGGATGCGCTCACCCAGGCACGCTTCTTGAAGGAGTCCAACAGAATGTTCCAAGTAGTCCTTTCCACTCGTACTTCCTCGCGGCACACCATGTGTCCTTATCGCACACTCGTAGAATCTCTCCAATCATGATTCAATACCATAGCTTGTTGGACAGCAAGGACCCGTGTTAGTTGGCTGGGAGTCCAGCAACATCCAACACATCCTACATGTAGTCCTGTAACACCTTTTACGGCCGACTGACAGTTCTTTATCAAAAATCGGACCGTCGTAGGTCCTACAGGTTGTACTGTGAATGTGCCGCTAGAGCGGTGGAAAGGTGGGTGGCGGGTACGGAGATGTGCGGTGGCGTGGCCTTGTGCTTGACGCTTCAATTAGTCGAGCCGCGAAAGTTCATATGACAAAAGTTTTTTTTAGATGCGTGCATAATTATGTAAATAATTTTATTCGCTTGTGAAATCATCCCACGTTTTTTGTTGTTGAAGGATGAGGCAAAAAAAAAAAAAAAAAAAAATCAATGTGGCAGTATTACGAGGGAGAGTCAAATGAAAACCTTAAATATTTTTTTAAATATTATTTATTGTGCAGAAGTGGTACAAAGCTGTATCACTTTTCAACATAATCTCCACCACGCTCATTGCAAGTCCTCCAGCGCTTACAAAGTGCATAAATTCCTTAGAAAAAAATTATTTTGGTAGTCCGCGCAACCACTCATGCACCACGTGGCGTACCTCTTCATCAGAACGGAACTTCTTTCCTCCCATCGCTTCTTTGAGTGGTCCAAACATATGGAAATCACTTGGGGCAAGGTCTGGTGAGTATGGTGGATGAGGTAGACACTCAAAATGCAGGTCTGTGATTGTTGCAACTGTTGTACGGGCAGTGTGGGGCCTTGCATTGTCATATTGCAATAGGACACCTGATGACAGCAATCCAGGTCGCTTTGATTTGATTGCAGGCCGAGATCTGTGAATGATGCACTGGTGACAGTGGTCCCTATAGGCATGTAATGCTCCAAAATGACGCCTTTTTCGTTACATACCGTGTAGTTCGATATTAAAGCTGCCCTTCTGGAACATAGAAATATCAGCTGAAGTAGTTTTTCAACCTTAAAGCATTGACTTGCATTCATTCCCATTACTAAATCTCATCATAAGAAGCATTTTAAAGTGTATTTATCATACCAGGAAAAATTTGGTTGAAGAGATAATTCGATTTGTCTGTATAAGCCACGCGGTCAGTGGAGAGTAAATCCGAAAATTTGAAAAAACTTGGGAACGCATAAAGTCACAGCTGACATTTTATCACCAGCCATATTTATTTGTCGTATGGCTAAGCAACTAAATTTTGTAAAGCGAGAAAATTCAAGTGTTAAAGTAAATCGTAAAGTCAGATTGTGAACCTTGTTTTCACTATATCCCATCGAGCTATGTCACTTGGCTTGGTTAATAATTCTAGTTATTCAATAATTCAAGTTTAAATAATAATACCTTGAGATCTGGATGTCACTTCCCTCAAATAGGGAACACTCCAAAAGCAATCTTCGGCGCCCATCTGATTTTTTTTATTTATTTTTATTTTTAATATTGAAAACTATTTAGAAATCAATAACAGGTAGTACGTAAAAGGCCACAGTGAGGTCGAGAAGGGGACACTCAGTATGTTGAAAATTGGAGAAAAAATTATTTTCAAAGAAAAAAGAGCTTATTATTAATTAAATGAAAAGACAACACTTTTACATGTTAATCGTTCGTTAGTACAGTATGAACGAGAGTGGTGGGGGAACGGTTAACGTTCTGACCTCGCATTTGGGAGGACGCGGGTTAGAATCCCCGTCCGGGCATCCAGATTTGGGTTTTTCATGGTTTCCCCAAATTACTCCACGTGAATCTCGGGATGCTTCCTTCAAAAAGGAAATGACCAAATTCCTTCCCGTTCCTTGTCCCCAGTCCCATCCCTCCTCTAACGACCTTAGCCGTCGACCAGGCGTAAAGCCATAAGTATAAAAAAGTAGTTCAGTATGTACGTACCGTACTCTAAATAAGTCATTGCTTTCGAATCCCCGTCGGGGCATCCAAATCTGGGTTTTTCATGGTTTCCCCAAATCACTCCAGGTGAGTGCCGGGATGCTTCCTTCAAAAGGCCATGGCCGAATTCCTTCCCATTCCTTTTCCCCCATCCTTTTCCCGTCTATGACGACCTCGCTGTTAAGAGACGTTAAGCAGTTAAAAAAAATCATTGCTTGCTGACCATCTCGGTCAAAGTAAGCTGTTTGACTGTATTCATGCGCTTTAGTGCAGCCAAGTCGCGCATCCGCTTGTCAGAGAGAAGTTGCATGTGGTCACAATCGGGCTGACGCTCCATCCACTTAAACGCAGTTTCAAGGCTGGTAAATGTTTCACTAGCTGATGGGTCAACTTCGGCATTAAGGTTAGTTTCTTCGTCGCCTCTTTCAATAAGTTCATCATTTAGAATCTCAAACCCAGGGTCTAACGAATCACACACCACCCACTGTCCTATATCTAAAGAGCGATTCAGATATTCAGCGATTCGGATAGTCGGAGTTCGGATAATTGGAGGTCTACCGTAAATCATTTACGTGGCGACCGGATCGTTTCAGTATTCAAGGTACCGGAGACAAACGGTCACGAAGATTACTGTTAAAGGTTAAGACCTAGGGTTGCTTATCCCCCAGAGCTTCTACTATGGAAGAGAGAAGTTGAGGCGTGCTGGCATGCTTTAGCGTGTTGTGGACGGCTACTAAGAGGTAGGTTTTCTCATGTTGGTAGCAGCGTGCTAAACACTTTGCTACAGGTGCGTCCACTGTTACCCTCTCCCCTCCCCACCTCCTCAGCGCCCTCTAAGCCGTTTCCCGTGTTCGCAGTCATCCGCCGTGAGATAGCGGGGGGCTGTACTCTCCAGGGCTACCAACTTCCATCCATCACAATGAAACTAGCGGCAGCTCTCCCTCACCACACCGCTGCTGACGGCGTGGAGGGGGGAATGATAGTGGTCGGCAGCTTAGCGCTGATAGGCTCGTATCAGTAGGCACGCGCCAGGCTCCTTACTCACAGGACCAGCCTGTCCCACTGCTCACCTGCTCACACGGCAAGCGAAAGAACGAGATCCCACAAAAAGGACTTCCGTAAAAAATAGCCCAAGGCTCGTGTGTGTTTTTTAATTTATTTTTTAACTTATTGCCTTACGCCTCGTCGACGTGGAGGCGGGATGGGACTGGAGACAAGGAACGGGAAGGCTTTCGGCCATGGCCTTTTTGAAGGAAGCATCCCGGCATTCGCCCGGAGTGATTTGGGGAAACCATGGAAACCCCAAATCTGGATGCCAGGACGGGGATTCGAACCCGCGTCCTCCCGAATACGAGGCCAGAACGCTAACCATTCACCCATCACGTTCGGTCGTGTTCGTGCAGTCACAAAAAGTTATATCTAGTTCCGAGTTAAGTCTACGCCTCACAGTGTGTATTCACTTAACTTTCTGATACAGAATGGTTTTAACGTTGTTGCTGATAATTTAATTTAAAAATAAAACCTGGTGATGTGGTCATTATGAATGCCATGTTTAAGTAAAAGTACAGAATCAATTTTAGAAATGCAAAAAAGCCAAGATTTCCCTCACACATGTTTTGGGTTTGACGATTATTAGAACAAATTATATTTACTATGCCTTTCATACGAGTAAAAATTATTAAATGCATACTGGCGAAGTTGCCATACTTTTTTAAAATAAAAAAATCAACGATCTTTAGTAACGAGAGAAATCACACAAACTGTAAAATTTAGAGTTACCTCACTACCAGAAGTTATAATTTAAATGACCATAAAACTTGGCCTATTTGTACAAGAATTGTTTTTGTGGGACAAAAAATATTTCCTCGCCCTATGCGTAAGCGATCGTTCATAAACTGCGTGGCTTGGTTTGCGAGGGGGAGGGGGGTAGGTTAGAAAGCAACGCAGGGCTATGCGGTAAAAAAGGGGGGGGGGGTGAGAAGGGGTTCCGAGCAAGCCACACAGCTGTTCATTCATATTATTTGTCACAGCGAAAATAAGATACAAAACACTCAACGGCATGTGGATATTTTATTCTGTCATTTAATTGTCTCCGTATGTAATTTGGGTATCCTACCTACAGTACTAACAGTGTAGCGCGTGCGTATGATTTGAATGTCAAAGCGTTGGGTTGTACGCGGCAGATGCATTTGATTAACCGACAATACAATTCGAAAAACATTTGACATGCTGCACCTATGTGTGAGTGGAGACTTTCCCTCCGAACTGAGGCTATGAAATCTTCTCGGGTATCCTGCCGAATAGTGTTGTATAAACATGACGTTTCGACAGTTAGCTCTGCTGTCTTCATCAGGTGTCAGTTCCTTTCTAGCTGACTGTTACAGCCTAGACTTGCTTCGATAGGATGCTAAGCCAGTCTGAACGGTAACAGCCAGCTTGCGACAGCTAGAAGAGACCTGACACCTCAGGAAGACAGCAGAACTAGCTGTCGAAACGTCATGTTTACTTAGACTCAAAATTGTTTACAGATGTCATGTGGGTTTTTCTTGCTAAGATCAACGATATTCATCATATGCCAATCCAGCATAGAGGATAGCAAACTTAATGATTGATAACCTAAGCAAGGGTGAGCCAGAAAATGAAAGAGTACTGGCGACGGAGAAAGAAAACTCAGAAGAGGAAATGCAGTTGTGTAATCGTAGTCCATAGATGGCTAAAACGAAAATTGTAATTAATTTATAGGATAACTCTCATCGCTAGCTTCGTCACTTTTTTGTTTTTTAATAACTTTTTATTAGCTTGTTCTTCCGTTATCTGATTCAGCTGTCAGAAATAATATATAGTCACCGCTTAAAGGAAGGTAATGTATCCTTTAATTAAAATAACCGTTATACATTTCTGAACATCCTGAACATTTCTTTGATAAAATAACAATCTTTTTATATATATATATATATATATATATATATATATATATATATATCCAGAACTTCTATCAGAAGATTGCGAGTATAACATTGACAATTCAGTCTAGCTTTATTAAAATCCTTAAAAAAAACTATTTGTAATGACTTCTAGAAGATACAGGTCTGTTACCGACTAACCGCGATCTATATCTTTCCTTTTCTTTCCGTCACGTGACAGAAAGAATTGTCAGTGAGCGTCACACTAGTGTCTTCGTCATTGAAATTTATTTTCTCTAATTTCACAATTAAAATAATCAAATAAATAAATGATTAACTGATATTAAAATGATTAAATTCAGTCCCACTACAAAAGGTGGGGAAAAAGCTATCATAGCGACATCTCTGTTTGTAGAGTGGAATAATCTCTGGTCGTTGTTAGCCCGCACGTGACGTCATTTCGTGACAGACACCAGTTGATGAGTGCGAAGTTAGCCTTTTATGAGCACTCATTAATTTGATATTGCGCCCTGGAGACCATAAAGCGTGTGGTAGTCGCAGTGTTTTACGACCTCCATTTTTCCATGAGTCACTGTGCAGCGAACACAGTTTCCTGGAGGTAGTTTCAGAGGGCGAGTAGGAAGACGTCTTCAGCCAATACGGAACCTCCCTCCAATAAATATCTCCCTCCGCCGGCGCTGTTACGCCGGTCGCCGTTATTTACGACCCGAAATAACCGATAAATCCGGTAACGGGGGACTGGCTGGGTGCGCGGAATGATCACGTATTCACTGTATCAAGGCGCGCCGTATATATTACGGGCGCGCATTAAGACCCCCGACAAACTGCCTTAATGTGGACGTCGTACACACGGGGTAGATGGAGCTCCTCAGAGAGAATATCGCCTTGGAACAAGTGGCTCGAAACCTGTCGGAAACATTACACTGAAAGACGTTAACAAAGAATTCAGAGGTAATATAAACCTTCTTCTTCTTGTCGTGTCGTTGACAGCGTCAAAAATGAAGTAGTTTTTCCGCCAATGCGATAGTTTCGTCAATAGCTGATTGGATATCAAATTGGGATACATTCATCCCGATTTGTGGATAAGACAACAGATGTGGCATTCGGGAGGACGGCGGTTCGAATCCCCGTCCGGGCATCCAGATTTGGGTTTTCCATGGTTTCCCAAATCACTCCAGGCAAATGCCGGGATGCTTCCTTCAAAAGGCCATGGCCGAATTCCTTCCCATTCCTTGCCCCCCATCCTTTCCCGTCTCTAAAGACCTGAGATGTTAAGCAGTTAAAAAAAAAAAAAAAACTGTACCATGGTTTTTCTCTCCCCGCACGAACATGTGGTATCTGCTATTCTCGCAGGTATCCCCAAGAGGCAAGAGTATCTTTGTAATGGCCAACTCCAACTCGAAGTCTGTTTTGTGACTTCCATATGAGCCGTGTATAACCGCCCTCAAACCAAGACCTTAATGTATTTTGTGAATTATATGTAGCAAGAAGGGAGTTGAGTGAATATGGTTTTGCATATTTTCCTAGCAATTAATTATGAATTTGTGTAAATGGACTTTGGTTTATGGAAAGAAACCACGTAAATACTATTGAATATGTTCAAAGACAGTACAATGCATGAAACATTAGTTAAAAGTATATAACTCTAGGTATTGAGGTGAGCTATGATGTTTAGAGGACAATTTCCGACGGTTTTGACTGATTTGTGTGGATAATTTTGTGTTAAAATATCTCTAATTTTCATTTCTGTGCAGTTCATAATGATTGTGAATGATTTTGCATTAATCTGATTTTAATTGTTTAAGTAATGTTAGAACTCCAGAAACGTCTATCTGAAGTCCTTGAATTATCTTGTAATTTTCCTGTGAAATCTATATAAGCGGTCGACAGAGACGATTTTAGTTTTGTTTGAAAGTTACTTGATTTTTGGTGTTGAAAGGTATGATCGCTGGAGCATGTGTTTACGTTTGCAGCTAGAATCTTTGGAGTTTGAAGTCTTTAAGGAAACTAAAACAAACTTGAAAGTGTATCGCTGACTAATTATTTCATTTTAAAACGAGGTACCTATCAGGATAGAACAGCAAGAAAGAGTAATAAACGAGATAACTATCACAAGGTTTTTCAGACCCAGGTGGTAGACTCTCTTTTGGTTTGATCCACTCGATACCATGTTGCACTCCTCCCAAGCAAATATTCTGTTATTGCTTGGTGCTCCATTTAGTGAGGTCCGCAGGAAGTTTGATCTGGACTTTAGTATCTGCTGGTGTATAGCCATGTAGAAAGTGTCGATCTTCTTCGTCTAGTCTAAAGCTGCGTTCCCATGACTTCTTGTAACGGAGGTGCACACGCCGAAGTGTAGGGATGAGCGCGCGCCGCAGGTTAGACCTCGCTTACCTCGCCACCACCTCCTCACCACGTTGCCTAGTGTCGTTTGGCACAGAGTACTTTACACCAACAGAAGAGGTGCGCACCTCTGCAGCAAACCGATGGCAACAGCGCACCGCTACACACGCCTGTGATGTTTACCGACACAGAGTGGGTAGCTGCGTCTTATCCCCGATAGCAGGGGCTGCCCCATTCCTACGGCGTGTTGTTGGCTATCCTGGGAGGGCTCCGTTAAGAGACGTCGTGGGGACGCAGCTTAAGCCCTGCCGTGCTGGTGGCAACTTCCCGGCGTATGTCTCCAGGGGCGATGCCAGCTATAGTCGGCCACATGAAATCAGACCTGCCAAGGTCACGTAGTCTCCACTGCCTCCCCTGCCCGCACCAACCCTCTGTCCCTTGGCTGGGCCGGCGACATTGCCACATTAGCTTTTGCCGGTCGTCCATGCGTATATTTACACGCGGTCGCTTTATTTCCTTAATTTAAGGCCTATTCGAGTAATGTTAATGGTGGTGATGTTCAGGAACATAATCATGCAATTAGTGTATTAACAGAAAGAAGTAATATTCGGGAACCTGCAGGCCGCCTGGGCATTGTAAACCAAATTAAAATCATTGTAGCAGATATTTTGAAGTATTTTTAAGGAATATTACCAATAACGAATACACAAAAAAACTTTGATAAATTACTAACACTGACATGGAGGTATTTGTGGCAGTCATTTCAATGTATAATCGGTCCTTTATATTTGATAAATTAATTTTTGTTTTGTCTTTGCTTTTGAAGTTTTCTCGCGAAATTTGTCAGGTATGGTCCATTGTGTACAATGACAATAATAATTCTTACAGAAGCTGAAAATCGCTTTTCTGTGGAGAACAGGAAATATGTTTCTCAGTCGTAAACGAACCGACCGACCAGCCGGCACTGGAGCATGCGCTGTGCGCAATCATTCATGCAAATATAAACTGTGAAACAATCCAAAAGGTGTTGTCTGAAGAGGCTTTGCCTGCTACCAGAATTAATTTCAGTATTTTCTTAGAAACTTTCTCGCTGGAAGTATTTACGTAAACAAATAAAACGGAAGTTAGTCAGCGACAACATTTTATATTACACAGCCGAAACAACTAAGCGCTTCGTGTAACATTTTTTTTTTTTTTATTCAATGCTTCCCTATTTAATGAATAGAATGTATTCGGTATGAGTCTGTTAACTTTCAGGAAGGCTCATAATTTTTTTTTATTTAGTTGTTATTAATTTTATTGCTTTTTCCGTCGGTTGAAGTGAAAAAACATTTTGATTCTAATTTTCATGGACAAAAATTACTATTTTTTTAAAAACAGTCACACAAATGTTTGGAATTATAAAGCACATCACCTTGTTCCGCATGTTAAGTATTATGTTTTAGAAATTTTTTGGCACTCATTACTGAAAATTGATTTTTTTGCTGATTTGCAACACTGTTCGGATACTCCGTGATCTTCACAGGACTAATTTCGCGACTGCCACTATAGTATCTCCACTTTCCCTACAGGCGTTGGTCTGAGGCAACCTGTGATGAGCCGGCATGTTCTGTGGAGCGCAACGTCTACTGTCTTAGCATGACACGGGACATGCATACTCTGCTCCGGAATAGCATAATGCTAAGGCAGAGGTGCCGATGACGCTTGGGTTAGCTCCCCACCTAGATCCGGTCAACTTTCAATATAAATGAAAGCACGATATAGGTCAAGAAGTATTGCGGAAATGACACAAATAACAATAGATATAGATATAAAAGTATGTTCACCTAATCTTTAACATGGAAAAAAATGATCGATTAGTTATTGGCCGTTCCTCCACAGATGTTTGTTCAAGATTTGTAAATGAAAATACCGTCTCTTAACAACTATTGTTTTATTCCTATACTCTCAGACGCGTTTCGCCATTGTGGGCGGGGTCATTATCAGTGAATGTAAATGTACACAAATTGTGTTGTTCAGGTTTTTGCATTATTTTTATACAAGAATAAATATTATCAACGTACACTCAAATTAGCTCATTGCATGAAGTAAATTCTTCATCATTTCTCTTGCAAATTAATTCCAATCTCCGACTTACCTATCTACAAAAAATTTTCTCACTCCCTTATGCATAAAATCGAGTGCCGGCTTGTGCACATTGTAACGTCCCTTGGTGACGGGAAATTTATGCGTGTGAATTCCACATTTCTTTGTCATCGGCGAAAGCCAGGTGACTAATACCTGCGCTGAAAGACCGAACGATTTATGGCAGGCCGTAAAGTTAAAAGCTTTACGCATTCAATGAAATTCAAAGGACAGTATAGGGCCGAAAGATGATTTCCTGGTAGAGTAGAAAGTTGAAACTAGAAAAACGATGCTTCGAAGAAAAAGTCAGGTTGCGGAACACCTCTGTTGGGAACCAGCGAATCAGACAGTGTGTTACGAACTTTTAGAAACCATAAGTTTTTTTATGTTGCATGAGGAGCGCAAATGGAGATCGTGGACGACCCGCCAAACGCTGCGACTCGCTGAAATTTCCCGCGTCTGCTAAAACTCCGGAGCCTGCAAGTTTTCAACGGGGCGAACAAGCGGGAGAGAAGACATTCTGTTTCTGGCCAGCAAACAATCCACACCGGCGCACCCCGGGAGATTGCCGGAGTGGTCACTAGAAGCGGGGAGTTACCTCGCCAAGTGACCTTCGCCCAGCTGATCAACAGGGTCCGTGAAACTCTGTTTTATCCGCATGTCATCTGCCACGGTAAAGAACGCCGGCGGTGTATAGACACTCTTGCGTCATTCAACCCTAGGCAACGCTCTGAAATTTGAATCATGATCTAAAATTGTTCAAAAGAAACTTTTAATATTCAATTCTGTTCAATAAAATCAGTCAATTTTATATTCAAAGAAAATAATAGGTGTTGTAAACCCTGCTTTCAATAACTTCCTTTCCAATATATAATTTGAATAGATGAAGATTTGTGTTTTTTTAATGGTAATTTTAAAAGTACAATTGCTTTGAGTAAAAGCATTTCAGAATTGGAATGTCGCTTCTCTAGGATAGAGAACACTTCCATTCTTGGCGCCTACCCGGGATTAATTTTGCAAATTAACTTATTAATTAATGCATCTCATTATTTTATTTTAATTTTTAATAACGTCTTAAAAACCAGACGCTACAACATGGACAACTGTCCCATTAGATGCACTACACTTATTTTTTCGATCATTATACCTCTAACAAGAGACACCTCTGACCTCGAGCGCTTGGAACCGCACGAAAACACGCTTAGAATAACAAGCGATCATAAACAAAACAATGCTCGTGTCATTTCCACGCAGAACGTTGCATTCTACCACAAGCAACATTTTAATAGAGAGAAACAATGTAACAAGATATCAGTACCATATGAAGGAAATTATAAGTAATTCAATGGCGTCAGTGTATCCTTACATTTTCAATCAACAGTGCAAAAACTGTCTGCTTAAAGTACTTAATATAGCGCAAAAATGCATATACAGCAGTACCACATCCCTGATAGTGCTTATATTAGTCCTCAAAGTGCAGATGCGGGATTTCGATGAAGTGGTTAAAACAAAGTGGAAGAGAACAATGTGCACACCTCATTAAAGCCACGTTAACACATTCCAAATCACTTCCGCATTCACGCAGTCCAATATCAAAAGCCACACTAATTACATTTTCAAATGATGATGTTGGTATGTCAGTGTCATAAAATGCTTGGAAATGACACACACCACTGTTTTGTTTATGATCGTTTGTTATTCTAAACATGTTTTTGTGCGGTTACGAGCGATCGAGGTGTGCCTTGTAAGTCCTATGATCAACATATGCCATGTACACTCTTCACCCTCCTCCTGTCTCCCAATGACTCCCGATTCAGTTCCTTTGTAGTATCAGCCACTGATTGTTCTGTAGTGTTATTTCTGCACACGAATCTAGCTGCCCTTGTTTGCACCCGCTCCAAGTCCTGTGTTTGATACCCAAGCTACACACCTATATTCAAGCAGAGCTCTGACCAAATGCCCTAACCGAATTGCGTCACTTCGCTAGCACATCACCTCCTACAGTAACGCGCAATCAGTGCAGTCCCTGATGTGTGGAGACCGTGAAAGGTCGCGTAGTCGCTGACGGGTGTTGTGTTGTTTGTGGTTAGGGCCCAGCCGCGGCGCGGCGCCACCGTCGCTAATTGGATTGCGAATGACAGACAGAGTGCGCCGCGTTTCGACTCAGTAATTGAATTGCAAATTGCCGCCGCCGCGCGGCGCTGGCGTGCCGCGCGCGTTTCATACTTGATTTCGACTCCGCGGGGATTACCTATCAGTTTTATGACTGGTAAAGCGTTTTACATATTTTAGCACCATCCCCTTCCGAAACAAACCCACACGGATTCGCGAAGGGTGGAAACGGAATCCACATACTGACGCCCCTCACTTATACAGACCTCCCCAATCAAGCACCACATACACGTCGCTACCACGCAATATACAACAGAAAAACGAAAATACATATTTTTTAAGTGTAAACGTCTATAGGAGGGCTGTATCCTAGGGGAAACTGTATGAATTAGCATCACTGACACTCTATGACATGTGATATGCGCGTTGGACGCTTTCTGGAACACTCAGTTTTTGACCGATTTTGATGGAACTTTGCATACGTATACTTTAAAACAAATAGAAAAATACCGTTTATGTTTGATTTATGGAAACATAAACGCTCTCCTCCGTTCTGCGTCACCTTAATTTCTGTTTTTCATACAATTTCACAGTTTTTATACGTGTACTTCAAAACAAGGTGGTTCAGGTAGCTCGGCGTTTAAGGCGCTTACTTCCGAAAGTTTCTCTCTCCGGTCGCTGTTTAAATTCCGTGGTGAGCAAGTATTTATTGGAGTAGTATTTGATTATATGAGCAACGTCGAGATCTTTCCTAGTTCTCATTCCAAGTCAAATAGTAGACCCCTGATTAAATGACTGTTTTTTTTTAACTTATTGCTTTACGCCTCGTCGACGGCTAAGGTCATTAGAGGCGGGATGGGACTGGGGATAAGGAACGGGAAGGAATTCGGCCATGGCCTTTTTGAAGGAAACATCCCGAAATTCGCCTGGATTGAATTGGGGAAACCATGGGAAGCTCAAACCTGAATTGCCTGACAAGGAATCGAACACGCATCGTACTGAATCTTAAATGGGTATCTTAATTTCCTTGCTTGCTATAATGGCCACGTCTATGAACAACGAATTTAGAGAAAACATCGCAATCGAATGTGAATACAAATAAAACAAAAGTAATCGAAAATTATACTAAATTGTGGGTTGAATAGAAATGCATACTTTCTTTGAGTCTGATTTGCAACTCAAAACATAGCGAACCGTTACACAAATATCCGTTGGTTGCTACAACAACGTTATCTTTGGACAGAGGCCGACAATATCTCTGGCCGGGTGCGTGGCGTAACATCGTCACAGATACGCGACTGTTTTTATTTTGTTTTATTCTACTAGTGTAAACCCGTCACAGTTTTTTTTGCTGTATCGCTACGGGTCTAGAATAATTCTAGTTTTCAGGGTCACACATTATGATACGTTGACCTGATTTGACCAAATAAGACTTTGACCTGTGACCGAGTGTGGTGGGTGAACGGTTAACATTGTGGCCTCACATTCGGGAGGACGGGAGTTCGAATCCCCGTCTGGGCATCCAGATTTGGGTTTTTCATGATTTCCCCAAATCACTCCAGGCGAATTCCGGGATGCTTCCTTCAAAAAGGCCATGGTCGAATTCCTTCCCGTTCCTTGTCCCCACTCCCACCCCGCCTCTAATGACCTTAGCCGTCGTCGAGGCGTAAAGCCATACGTAAAAATAAAAATAAAAAATTTGATCTGTGTTTCACCCTTAGCGTGAATAAAATCTCTTGAGCTCGAAGAACTCAGAAGTATTAATAGACGTCGGTATTAAACACGGACAGGGACAATCGCGACATCGTATAAGTGTTTCAAAGGTAGTAGATTCGAGCTTGCTGAAATACAAACTTGACTTCTACGTATTTGACTCTTGAAGTTCAATCTGCAAATTTTAAAGAATTCCTGTTCGCTTCAAAAGCATCAGGATGTTTTTTAGTGAGGCTGGGCAAACATTCATAATGTAATCATTGGTCATAGTGTCTGTAATGGCCAGAACTTAATACAGATTGCAGATTATCAAAGAGTTGAGCAACTCCAAAGATGTGAATTGCCAGAATAGTCCACTTTAAACAGCCTAATAATTCACGTGCAGCGAACATGAATAACGACCAGTGGTCGGTAATGTATAAACATTGGTCAAACAACATCATTAGTGAAAGTTTTAATTGAACTGAAATTTAGCCTGGGCCGGAATGATAATTGGCATTCGTGGTTACAGTAAATACCATGAGTAATTTCAGTTTTTTTAAGTTTTTTTTATATTTCTTTCATTAGCCATATGTTACTGAAAAGCAGTTCCACGTTTTTTTCAGCCATAGAGTTTGTCGATATTTTTAACTATGAAATACTACGAAAAGTGTACTTAATGAATGTATTATGGCAATTAATTTGGTAGCAGTTGCTTGGCTATTCAATTTTGGACATAACTTCGAATTTCTTTTAAAAATATATCAAGTGGCAGTCAATTTGCGAGCGAAGGCTGAAACGAGACACCGTTGTGCAGCCAATAGCTCTCGAGGTGATCGAATGAGTGAGTGAGCTGAGGAATTATACAGTAGATTGACACCTGGCCTATTGGGAATACAGTCAGGGGACGCTACACTTAATATTGCTTCCTTATGCATGCATATACATACATACATTTATATAAAAGCCGACCTATTACGCATATACTGTACATAAGTCACTGATCTTATTTCAAGTTCACTTCATAGTTATTGGAACATTAAATGTTCAAAAAATGTTACAAAAGCATTAAGTCCCAGATTTAACAGTAAAATAATGAAAATACTTGTTAAAGTTAAATATAAAACATTTCAATTAAAATTTTATAAATAAAATAGTAAGTGTTCCGTAAACGATAAATGTTTACAGTATCGAGAGTAGAATCGAGTTCACACAGTTATATTTCTATGTTATTCCTTGTAACGAAGTCCAACATCCTCTGATGTATTGTGACATTTCCTATGTAAAGGAGCTGTCTTCCACTGACTGGGCAGTTTATATCCTATTGTTTTAAATCTTTCCGGAGCGAGACATGATAATCAAGCTAACCTTTGGTAGCCAAGCTGACCTTTGATAATTATAATAAAATTGTGATGGAGCGAATGCTCCGATGGCAATCTCGCTAAACTCCCGTCTTTCTCCTTTCCTCTTCCAACCTACTTTTCCCCTCAACTAAATTTTACTTTAAATTCTTTCAGTGTTTTTGGTAAATTATTGATCACTTCTCTTGACAATTTATTCCAATCCCTTACAATGAAAGATTTCCCACACCCTTATGCCTGAAATCAAGTTCCAGCTTGTGGTCATGGTCATCTTTACCCTTCCAAGCTCCTCTCTTAATTTTAGCACCAATATCTTTTCATGCTTTATCATTACTATATGCCTTGTACACTCCCATGACTATCTTCACCCTCCTTCTATTCTCCAATGAATCTCACTCCAGCTCCTTCATCATATTAGTGTTTTGCGGTAATTTCCAAAGACACATCTGGCAGCCCTTCTCTGCACCCCCTACAACTCCTGTATTTGATACTCAAAATGTGAGTCCCATACTGCACCACCATATTCCAGCAGTGGTCTGGCCAAAGTTTTGTAACTCCATTCCTTTACTTTCCTAGTGCATCCTCTCATCACTCTTCCAACAGGTGAAGGATTTCGAACCCTTTTTCCTACCACCTGTCCAATGTGTCCTGCCCGGTTAAGTCTGTTGTCAAATGTTATGCCAAGGTATTTACATTTAGAGTCTTCAATAAGCAGCTCCTTCCCAACTTTATACTAATAACCAGTCTTTAGCTTTTTATCTGTGTATCTAATAAGCTGGCTCTTCTGTGCATTTATCCTTATCCAATGTTTACTCACCCAGATTTATCCTATCTAGATCACACTGCAGCTGTTTAAAGTCCTCTATTGTTTAGATCCTATTATATTTATGTCAACAATCTAACCTCTGACAGTAAACCATTAACTTAATCATTCATTAGAATAACGAATAGCAATGGTCCCAATACACTACCCTGTGGAACTCTCGTGTTCACTCCTACTTCTTGTGATACTGCATTTCCTACCTATGATATGCGCGGTGGACACTTTATCGATATGTAAAATCTTATGGGTTCGTATCGCCCACACGCTAATGATAATAGTATATATGTAGCTATAAGTCTGACGTGTTGCGCTGGGACAGGTTTCTACCTTGTAGGAATTCTTCTACTCAGCGAATCACCTTTTATTGTTGAAGTCTGATTATACGCTGCTTGTTCGTTGCTAATATCTGTGGATACTGGTACTGTGTGCCGTAGTTGTCGCAGCTCGAGGGGGCAGGTCCTCTGGTGTCCCTCGAGGGTGCTTTACGACTCACCGAGCGCGCTCCCCCTCCTTCTCCTCCTGTTGTACACTTTTCTGTGGCTAGACGGGCGGAACGGAGAGATAAGGAGGCTGCCCGGAATAACAAACAACAAGTAAAGTTCGGCGGTGCAACGGGGCGCTGGGGACTGATAGGACTGACAAGGCCTCGCGGAAAATTGGAACTCCCACCATGACGACACTGGGCAGCCAAATACACGCGACGCGTACCGCAAGGTAAGCCCTGGGGTATACACACTTAATTCCCCATTATGGGGTCTGTTTTTGTCTTCAGTTCTTTGAATGCAGTTTCACTAAATATGAGAGGTGTTTTTCTGGAATTCTCCCCCCCCCCCTTTTTCCCCTCTGCAATTCACAAAATTGTGGGTGGCAGAGGGTGCTCAGTACCAAAGCTAATCTCTTTGTTGTGCATTCCAATCCGGAATTGTACGAGGGAAAAAAGAATTCATATAAGAATCAGTGCGGCACCTTATTCCCTCTAGTGATATTTCGTGAGATTTGATGGGAACCCCCCTGCCTCCCTCTATAACGAAGTGAGATTTTGAGGGAGACCTCGCCCATTTATTTTTTTAGGTCTCATGCTCCGAAGGGTGGTTATACCCCCCTAGGATCAGTTTTTTTTTTTTTTTACCAAAATACCCCCCTAAAATCAACTTTCGCGTTATTTATAGACCTTTCATTAGCTCAACAATTTTACTACAATTTCAAAACCTCACGTAAGATTTTCGTTGAAACCCCCTCCCCCTTGGTGAGGTTTCGTGAGATTTCACCGGTCCCCTCCTCCCCCCTAGTTCACCTCACGTCATTAATGGACGCCCCCTTTCTAAATTTTACAGGAGAGACAAAAAAACTGAATACAATCTGACATATTATAAATTTTTGTTTTTTTATATTTTATTATCAAGTAACTAGGCAACCTTAGATTATATGTGCTTTAAAAAGTTCCGAACCGCAAATAACAAAGCTGTGGGAGATTTATTGTGTTGTGGACATGTTCCCCTTCTGCTGTAAACAGGATTTTGAAAACAAACTTTATGGGAAAAAGTTAAGAAAATAGCGAATTTCAATCAAAAATCATTTTGTTACTACAGAGATATAGTAAGACACTCGTTCCATAGAATGCACACGACGTGCAATAGAAATTACACAATGTTCAATAGAAATCACACGGGATTTAATAAAAGGTACACGTTGTCCGAGAGTAGGCACATTTTGTTCATGAGAAGGCGCATGATGTTTGAGAAATGGCGGAAGAGCTTCTGTAGAAGGCATGCGATATTCGATAGGAGACTCAAGATTTTGGACGCAAGATACGCAAAGTTCGATAGAAGGCATAAGATTGTAGTTTCCCCATCTGGACACCAGTAGGGGCCTATGACGATCCTGGGAGCAGGCCAAATGGAGACTTGACCAGATTCGAAGAGAGGACTGAGTGGATGGGTAAGGATCGAGCATAGAAGTCGCTCTGGGATTGGAGTGAGACATTCCTGGTAGGATCATCAGGGTGAATGATTTTATAAACACGTAATATGTACACTCTTTGGCAAAATAATTGACTGTGGGCGCCTGAGACTAAGTCCCTTATTTCGCACAATGTGGCATCATTGCGGGTATTCAACTCAGCGACATCTGTTATTCACTTCCTTAAGTCAATGCCTGGAACAAACTCTCCAGTGATGCCACATAGTGCAAAATAATGGACTTAGTCTCAGGCACCCACAGTCATTTTTTTTTTGCCAAAGAGTGTACACTATTTATTATCAGACAAAGTGCTGTACAAAATATACTAGTGGTATACATTATAGGATTACTGCCGAAGACTGATTACAATGTAAAGTGGTGACAATACTGTTATGACTTATCCCACAGTAGAGCAAACCTGTTAGGCGTTGTCCATCTTCTCCGTGTGTGGTGCCACTCCGCGGCCACGGCCGTCGGAGGGTGGCTCGACGTCTGCGTTCTCTCTGCTCCGACTGTTGCTGGCTCTGACTGAGTGATGAAGACGAGACAAGACCTCCTTCGATGCCTGTGCAGAGGTCTTCAACACAACCTCCCACTACGGTCCTAAAGTGGAGGGGAAAATGTTGGACCAATGATGGAGTCTATCGATGCGGTCATCTGCCCTACATAGCTCGACCATTGCGCATTTTTTCAAGCTGTCAGCGCTCCAAATCCCTGGTCGATGCCTCTGTGTGGTTTCTTAGCATTCAGATTGCCGTCCTCATACCATACTTAAAAAATATGTAGCTTTTAGCCAAATGAACAACTGCGTTCACTACAACATTTTCTAGAGCAGGCAGTTCAAATTCGATTGAATGAAGATGAAGTTCGACGGAGACACACGATGTTTGTTAGAAGGCCCACGATGTTCGATAGAATGCCAATGATGTTTAACAGAAGGCACACGAGCTTCAGTAACAGGAATACGATGTTCAAGGCTAGGCAAGCAATGCTAGAGGGAAGGGACGAAATGGTTTCAGAAGGGCCAGTGGGTTCTGTAGAAGGCACACGATGTTCGATAAGAGACACACGATGTTCAATAGAAGCCATCCGTGGTTTAATAGATGGTACACAATACTCGAAAGTAGGTGTGCGATGCTCGAAAGAAGGCTCACGAGGTATAGACAAGATATAAGAGGTTGGTAGAAGGCAAACGATGATAGAAGGTACATGAGAACCAATGGAAGGCACACGAGGATCAGCAGAAAGCACACAATGTTCGAGAGAAAACATTCGTGTTTTCAGAGGAGGGACACGATGTTTGAAAGGAGGCACACGTCATTTCAAGAGAAGACCCACATGGTTTCGTAGTGAAATCGAGAAACTAAATCTTTGTATTTATGATAGAGCTATACAAACTGGTTTTGACTTCACAGGTGTTGGATGTTTGGAAACATCATAAAGAAATAACAGTTGAGAGGGTAAAGGTATTATGAGCAATATAATCCTCTCGGGAGTCCAGCCGGATGGTGTTGTATAAACACAACGTTTCGACCGCTAGCTCTGCTGTCTTCATCAGGTGTCAGGTCAGTCTTGACAGTGACAGTCAGCTTGCACCAGCTAAAAGAGACCTGATTCCTGATGAAGATAGCAGACTTAGCTTTCGAAACGTTGTGTTTATACAGTACCATCCTGCTAGACACCCAACAGGATTATACTGCATCAGTACGCCGGGGAAGTCTCCACTCATCATCATCATCATCATCTTCTTCAGCCGTCTCCAGATTCCCGGGTGTGGTGTAGGAGACGAAGCCACCTTTGCCTGTCCGAGTATGTTTCCTCCTCTTGGATTCTAGACCATGATGCACCTTTCTCCTGTAGGTCCAGTTTCACGAGATCAATCCTTCTCCTTCTGGGTCGGCCTCTTGGAAGCCTCATCGGAAGCGGATGTATTGCGGATGCGGAAGTGGAAAAATAAATTTATAATTATTTAGATTTTAATAGTTTATCAAAAATAAACTTTTAAATCAAAATAAGTATATTCTTTATGCCGAATTCTACATTTTTCAGAAGTAACGTCTATTTCCATTTAATACTGCCACATTGATTTATTTTTTGGCTCGTCTTTCAACAACAAAAGACAAGGGATGATTTCACAAGTGAATCAAATTATTTACATAACAATACACGTGTCTCAAAAAAATCTTTGTCATGTGAACTTTGCGGAGTTCGCGGCTCGACTAATTGAAGCTTCAAGCACAGGGCCACGCCACCGCACATCTCCGTGCCCGCCACCCGCCTTTCCACCGCTCCAGCGGCACATTCACAGTACAACTTGTAGGACCCAAGATGATCCGATTTTTTATAAAGAACCTTGATGGGCCGTGAAAAGGGTTAGAGAACTACATGCAGGACGTGTCGGATGTTGGAACTCAGAACAACCAACACGAGTCCTTGCTGTTCCAACAAGCTATGGCGTTAGATTATGAGTGGAGGAAAAATCATGCGAGTGTGCGATAAGGACACATGGTGTGCCGCGAGAAAGTACGAGTGGAAAAGACTGCTTGGGACATTTTGTGCCACTCCTTTTGCTAGCGTGAATGGGTGAGCGCATCCTTTGTAGTTTGCACGGATGTCCTGTAAGTTGGACCGTGAAGAAGGCGCTTTACTTTACATGCAAATGTGATCTTGTAAATCCGTCGCTTGGGTAATAACACCATTTAGTTCATTGTTATTTTTATTGCAAGATCGTCAGAAAAAAACAACCATATTGTTGTTGGCTAAGAGACGATGGGCAGAATCACCTGTAAAGAGAAAAGAATAGTATATCTTGGAATGTAAACAAAACATCAGTAAACATCCACAATAAATATAGCGGAAGTGAGGTTTCACGCGAAAATTCCGCACTTGCGGAAGTCTGTTATATCCCTGATCGCAATCTTGCTTTGGAAATTTTTTATTGAATGGTTTTATTCACTATAATCTGTTTAGGGATCACTTCATTCTTAATCTTGTCCCTTCTGGTTTTCTGTACCATTGATGTCAAGAACTTCATCTCGGCCGCATGGCATTAAGTCTCCATTCTCACATCAGTATTATGAGCCTTAAAACCTCAAAACTAGGAAAACAAATAGAGAACTAGCTCTTTATATTTTGGGTGCCCGGTGTTGGTGAGTTTCACAGTAGATATAGTCAGGAGCCTACAATGGTGGCGGTGTTTATCTTGGTCGCTTGTTTTGGGTCTTACCCCGACTAATCCATCCCATATCCCGTATCCCGTATCCCGTCCCGATAAGAACGCGTCGCTTGTAGGCCAGGCACAAAGAAGGGTCGCGCTATGCGACAAGAAATGCCTGGAACGCGCAGCGTCTGTGAGAAGGCTCCAAGAGGAGGCCTCGTCTCCATGAAGCAGGCGGTTACCGATATTGGATGTTCAAAGCGAGGGCGGATATAACCACGCTACCTGCTAACTTTAACCAACTTGGCACCGAGAAAAGAAGAAGTGACTCTCGCCAGAACGACGCCGCAGGAAAACTGAGAGACTATGGGGAATGACGCACGGGATCAGCTGAACCATTCGTAATATACACCGTTAATGACTTCAGTGCCACTAGTTATAGATTACTAGTGTAAGCACCTGACTGTTTTTTTGCCTATCCTCACGGGTCTAGAATAGTTCCAGTTTTTAATGTCAAAGATTATGACAGGTTGACCTGATCTGACCAAATTCCAACTTGACCTATGTTCCACTTTTGGGGTGAATAAAATCTCTTGAGATTGAAGAACTCGTATTAATAGACGTAGTTATTAAACACGGACAGAGGCGATCGTGGTATAGTATAATAGTTTCAAATGTCACATACTCGCATACTCGAACTTGCTGAAATACAAACTTGACTTGTATTTGATCCTAAAAGTACACCTTAAAAAATCTGAAGAACTTCCCGTTTGCTTCGAAAGCATCACGTTATTATTATTTTTTTTTTTTAGGGTGGTCATTCCCAATGTAATCTTTGGTCATAGTGTCTGTAACGGCCAATGAACTTATTCCAAGTTATTAAACAGTTGAACAAATCTGAAAAAATGAATTGTCGGAATACTGGATTCAGTAACGTATTTGGTCTGATGTCCACTTTGAACAACCGTACAGCTAACATGAACAAAGACCATAAACGAAAGTGGTCAGTAAAATACGTAAAAATCAAATAAATCGTAATGTATAAACTTTGGTCAAGCAACATTATCCAAAGTTTTAATTAAATTGAAATTTAGCCTAGGCCGGAATGACAATTAGCATTCGTGGTTATGGCAGAGACCATGAGTAAGTTTTTTAAAAGTTTTTTTATTTTGCTTTTAATAACATATTACCAAAAGAACTTCCACGTTTTTTCAGCCGTAAAGTTTATCTTACTTTTTTTTTTTAAGCTATTGTATGCTACGAAAGCAAACTTAATGATTGTATTATCTTGGATCTCCCAGTGGAGCCGCGTCGATTTATTGAAAACTAATGTTTCTGCCATGGTGCTGTGGCTTTGATCAGAGGACTGCTATGTCAGTTGCCGCTATCGCCTTATACAGTAGCAGGAAGCGAGCGCGCGCTAACCGTCCGCGGTGACGTCACCGCGCCCAGTGTTGGCAGAATGGTGGGATCGTTCGTCTGGGTGTTTCCTGAGCGGGTAATTACCAAATATGGTCAAGTTTTAAACCACTGTCAACATACATGTTGTTCAGCCGTTTTTGTGACCGCTGAAGCTTTCGTAATCATTTAATGAATGTATTGTGGCAATTAATTTGGTAGCAGTTGCTTAGCTGTTAAATTATGGACATAACCTAGAATATCTGATGGCTGTTTATTTGCGTGCGAAGGCTGACACGTGACCCCATTCTCCAGCCAATAGCTGTCGAAGTGAGTGAGCGAGCTTAGGAAATTATATAGTAGGTGAGAAACCCTCTACCTTCGAACTACCAAGACTTTGTCCCTATCTCTTCTTTTTCCTATCCCGTGTTCTATTGTGGTGACAACTTGAAGTGTTATTGGTAGTTAACGGTGGACGTACACCGAGGAGCTAACATAATGACAACAGCCTACCGCGAGACTAAATGCCGTCAGTTGACGTTGCACAGCTGTCAAGCTGAAAGGAAAGCATATAAGCGGCGTAGAGATGCATGGGGAGTCATTCTAGAAACGAGACCTGGGCCAAAAAGAGAAATTCACTGACGTGACTTTGGTAAAAGACACACTTTATGGTTCAGCGCTGGAAACGAGCATCTCGGAAACGGCGATGCTGGTCTGCTATAAGCGCATCACCGAGCGAGGTGGGTGAGCGGTAACTGTCTGGCCTCGAATTCAGGAGGATGCCGGTTCGAATCCCCGTCGGGCATCCAGATTTGGGTGTTCCAAGGTTTCCCCAAGTCGCTCCAGGTGAATGTCGGGATGGCTCCATCCAAAGGCCATGGCTAAATTCCCTTCCGTTCCTTGCTCCCAGTCCTATCGCGCCTCTAATGACCTCGATGTCGTCGAGGCGTAAAGCCACAAGCCAACCATCCGCACTACTAAGGATGTATGGAACGTGGCTGGAGGAAGCTGAAACCTTGATTAGGTGACAAGATGGTGGATGTACGCTCCTCGTCACGGAACGTGGAGGTCAGAGGCTTGTCAACTCAATAAAGTTAGTTACGAGGCGATTTGTGGCAGATCTGACGACTATGCTGGTGTAGGAAACGGAGCACACTCGTTGTGTAGTACACGAATCTGCAACTGGGCGTTTATAACCACAATCATTGTCAGTTCAGGGCCGCCTGTGTTGTCAAAATTGGCTAATTCTGTTAATCTGCATTGATTGGTTTTGCTGGCGCTTTTTGTTATTGTTTCGTTTTTGATGATGGAAAGTTTTAGTGAACAAAATGCTACTATGAAATTTTGTTTTCTACTCGGTAAAAATGACGCTGAAACTGTTTTAATGTTGAAAACACATTACAAAGATGACGCTATGGGAAAAATTCAAGTGTACGAACGCTATTCTCGGTTAAAAATGGCGACATGTCGATTGAGGTCAAACCTCGTTCCAGACATCCATTAAAAACCCTAATGGACGAAAACGTTGAAAAAAATCGAGAGCTTGTGCTCTCAGACCGTCGACAGACAATTGAACAACTGTCGGAGATTAGTGGGTTATCTTGGAGCTCGCTTCAACGAATTTTAACAGATGATTTGGGAGTGAAAAGGATTGCTGCCTAGTTTGTTTCTCGGGCTCTGACTGCCGATCAAATAGAACGTCGAGTTGAAACATGTCGTGCTTTGAAACAACAGCTTGAAATTGATCCAGATTTTCTGTGACTGGTGATGAGTCATGGTGCTATGGTTACGACCGAGAAACAAACAATCAAGCCAAGGGAAAACGTCGTTTTCACGCCTCCAAAAAAAAAAAAAAAAAAAAAAAAAAAAAAAAGTCGTCAAATCAAGCATCTAAACAATGCTCGTTTTGTTTTTTCGATGCCAAGAGCGTAGTTCATTGAGAGTTTGTTCCCCCACATCAGACCTTCAATCAAGGATTTTATAGGGAAGTTTTAAAAGACTATGCAACAATGTTCGTATGTGAGTAAAGATTTTCCCAGCGTGTTAGTCGGCTGCTTGAGGTACGCAGTTGCTGTTCGAAAAGACCGGCGGAACACCGTTTGTCACCGCTGCGGATGATCTTATATATCGTCCTCACGTCCGATACTAATAATAGGCTAAGCGTGGTCTTTGTGTGACTGTGCCAACGTGACCGTAATACTGACGTAACGCCCCCAACGTTTGGTTTGACAAGCTACAACGGCCACATATCTTACTACAATAAAACAGAATACAATACAATACATCATTTCCCATTGATCCACTATAACACTCTGATTCTGTGTGATGTGGAAAGTTTTTTTTTTATTATTATTATTATTTTTTTTACGTGTGGCTTTACGTCTCGTCGACGTCGACGTCATTAGAGGCTGAATGGAACTGGGGACAAGGAACGTGAACGATTTCGGCCATGTCCTTTTGAAGGAAGTATCGCGGCATTTATCTGGAGTGATTTGGGAAACCATGGAAAACGAATCTGGATGCTTGGACGGGTATTCGAACCGCTGTCCTCCAGAATGTGAGGCCAGAGCTTTAATCACTGACCTACCACACTCAGTGGAAAGTTATCAATTCACAGATAAACAATTACACAACAAAATAATACATACGCCAAAAGAAGTAAAGTCATAGTATTCATAGCACATGAATTATGTCAACTACATTTGCAGAAACTGCTGGCAGTTATTTTGCAGATACCTAACAAACATATACTTCGATAGAGTGGAAGGAATTGATAATTCTTCATATTTTTTTCTGAATTTAATCTTACCATCTGCTAGACATTTAATATGTGTTGGTGCTTAATAAAGGGATGTAACCCTGAATATCGGAAGCCTTTTTGAACAAATGTCAACGACTTGTAATCCTTGTGAAGATAATTTTTGCTTCTAGTGCCATAATTGTGTATTTTACCTTTTATTTCAAACAAAGTATAATATGTGACTACAAAGGACATTAATGTGTATATATATGCAGCCACCAATATTAAAATCCTTAACTTCTTGAACAGCTCTCTACATGAAGTTCTACTGCTAACCCCTCATTACTCGCTATTGGGCTCTGTCTCAATCAGTAGAATTGCCCAAGAATAATATTGCATATAGCATTAAGGATTGAAAATAAGCAAAATAAACTAGTTTCTTCATATGGAGATCACCTATAGCGGAAATTGTACGAATTTGAAATGTGGCTGCACCCAATCTCTTTAGTAAGTCAGAAACATGTACCTTCCAATTTAAATTATGATCAATACGCAAACCTAACCTACAAACTAGAGGTTATTTGCGTTATTTAATAACATTTCTATTTCGATAAGCATCTGCGAAAAAAATAAGACGCCATACGGCTGAAAGAAAACTATGTAATGCATTTAAATTAACATGTTGATTATTAGTAGCTTATTGTTTGATTGTTTTCGTTGGATGTAGATGTTGTTGTTAATTATTTATCAGTAGCTATAAATAACAAAGCATCCTTTGTCATTCATGTCACCTAAAAGCCGCAACCTTTTTTCTTAGTATCAATAGCTATGTAAGATATAAGATACCCGGTTCGAATACCCGTCCGCGCATCCAGATTTGGGTTTTCCATGGTTTACCCAAATCACTCCAGGCAAATGCCGCGATGCTGCCTTCAAAAGGCCATGGTCGAATTCCTTCCCGTTCCTTGTCCCTATTGCCATCCCGCCTCTAATGACCTCGACGTCGACAAGGCGTAAAGCCATAAAAAAACATGAATGCTTTAATTTTCAAGCAGCGAGATCTGTAGAAGCTTTGTGTGATCGAAATTTAGCCTGCATCACAATAACAACTCACGTTTGATCTTACAGCAGGGGGCATGAATAGTTTTTTCTAATAATTAAGTTGTTTTCATGAATAAAATATTACTAAAAAGATCACTTTATACGCATGAAAGTAGTTTCACGTCTATCTTAAACTAATACTGCGCTGCATAACGTAAGTTTTCGAGGTTTATTTTGCTCTGTTTACACTGACGAAATATTACGGTCATTATTATTTTAGATGCTTCCAACTGCATCGCGATGTAAACGACAATAGAAATATGAACAACATTATAAAATCAGGGTCATGAGCGTTTGATTTTTATAGTCAAATATAGCCTAAGGAATTGAATATTTGTTCTATTATTTTCTTCCCGAGCTGGTTTCACTTCTTTGATGAACCATTTACAGCGGTTTTCCTGTTGACTCCTTACACACTTAAAATATTGTTGTTTTGCATTTTGAGTATCCAAATTTTCATCACATTATAATCGGCTTATATTTTTGATAAATTGCTCTATTTATCCACCATTATCAGTATATAAATTTTGGGAAAAAACGCGCCACGCACGAAAGAAACGGAAGACAAACAAGGAAAGCAAAACAACATCACAGGGCGTGACTCAGCCACAAGTAAACAAAACAGCTATTTCATACAAAATAAACAATGCAGTGCAGTGCAGTGTTAGTTTGCTATGTGCAATAACAAACAGAAAATGACCTGAAATCCAAAAAGCAGACAGAAATCAGTGGTGCTGAGAATGGTGGAAAATAGAGCAATATATCAAAAATGTAAGCAGATCATAATTTGTACAAAAAATTTCAATACTCAAAATGTAAAACATAAAAATATTGTAACATGTATATACCATCAACAGGAAAACCATTGAAGATGCTTCAGTTAAGAAGCGAAACGCGTCCGGAAAGTAAATAAATGAACAAATATTCAATTGCTTGGTCTGTGTTTATTTATTAATATTATCAGCAATTGAGAAAAATGATCTGTGAAATCATAATTTTACTAGCGTTTATAACAGCCTTCATATCCAGTCCTTCAAGGAAGCTGTATTTTAATAACTATGTATAGCAGCTAGTGAGTGTTTTAATTAGAGTTTGTACATTTTTTTGTAATTAACTGTGATTTTGTTTAAATGAACAGACTGGAATTAGAAATATACTGTAACAACGTCAAAGCATGTACATAAACTGTTCTATGGCACCGAGGATGATAAATGAATAATCGAAACGCGTCTGCCAAAAAGTTTTTTTATTTAGCTGCACCAGACGGATAAGTCACAGAAACCTTATTATTAAAGCATCCAAGGATAAAAAGGCATGTTTATCAACATGCTAACCTTTGATAATGCAGTGACGGGACCGGGTGTCATTCTGATACATGTGAAACAGTTTTTCGCGAATTTGAAGTCACTTGATGGGTTTGTGGGGCTCCCCTCCTTCACTTAACCTGCCACGGATGTTACCGACTCCGCCCTGCGTTTTGATTCCTCTAGAGAAACTTGTTTGTATAAAATTGATACTTGCTCCAGTTAGTGCGATTTATCGCTAGTTCAAGATTACAACTTCTTTTCGTCCCAGACTTTTACTAGTTTATTGGTAAGTAACATATTCTCGAGTATATCAAATTTTAATATTGTTTATTTTATTATTTATTAAATTGATGTATTTATTATAGCATAGAAATTGCACAGATCTTTGGAATATTTCATTAAAATGTTTAATTTAATTTAGTTAAATTGCAATGGAGCACACGCTCCGTGGCAATTTCCCTAAACACACATCTTACCCTTTTTCTGCACTCTCCTGCATTTGTCCTCTGTAGATAATGACATTAAATTCCTTCAATGTTTTTGGTAAATTCTTCATCATTTCCATGGTAACGTATTTCAATCCCTAACACCATTACTAAAAAAAAAAAAAAAAGAATCAATCTTTCCACTTACTAGTGTCTGAAATCGAGTGCCATCTTCTACTCATGGCCATTTTTTCCCTTCCATGCACTACTTTTCATACCTACACCAATATCTTTCCATGCCTCATCACCAGTACATGCCTTGTACACTCCCATGACCCTCTTCACCCTCCTCTGTCTGCAATGAATCCCATTCCAGCTTTTATCATATCTGTTACTGATTGCATTCTGCGATAATTTCCAGAAACAAATCTAGCAGCCCTTTTCTGCACCATCTTCAACTCCTGTATCTTATACTCAAATGTGGGTAACATATTCGAGCAATGATCCTGACGAAAGTTCTGTAATCCAATTCCATTACTTCCCTCGTACATCACCTCATCACTCCCTCCAACCAAGTGCACAACTTTAAAATCTTTTCCTACTACCTGTCCAATGTGTCCTGCCCAGTTAAGCTTGTTATCAAATGTATTGCCAAGATATTACATTTTAAGTCTTCAGCAAGCAATTATTTCCCCACCTTATATTCATAATTAACCTTTTGGTTTTTTATTTGTATATCTAATATTTGTGTATCTTCTTCGCATTTATCTTCATCCCATGTTTACAAACCCAAACTAGATATCCTGTCCAGATCACCCTGCAACTGTTTACAGTCCTCTATCGTTTTGATTCTCTTATACAGCATTATGTCATCTGCAAAGAATTTAATTTCTGACAGTAAAAAATCAACACAAATATTCATTAGAATAACAAATAGCAATGGTCCCAATACGCTACCCTGTGGCACACCCATTTTTACTTCCACTTCTTTGGATACTGCATTTACTACTCTAACTTTCTGTTTTATACCTTCAAAAATTCTTCTACACACCAAATTACTTTCTCATCCATTCCAATAGTTTTTACCTTATTTACTACTATTTTGTGATTTACTCTGTCAAACGCCTTTGAAAAGATCTAATGCTACACCTATCAATTTGGCCTCCCTTGTTAATTTCATCTGAAATATCTTGCATATATCCCACCAACTGAGATTCGCATGAATATCCTTGCCTGTACCCATGTGCCTGCTTGAATACCACTTACGTTCCTCACATATATTTCTGATGTGGTTGCATATCAATCTTTCCATTAATTTACCTACCACAGATGTCAACTGATTGGCCTGTAATTCTCAACTCTATTTCACACCCCTCCTTTATGTACCAACACTACTATCGCACTTTTCCAGTCCTGTGGTAAGCAGCAAGTGTCCTAGACTCAATTTAAATAATATTTCAAGATAAGGTACAATGTCACGTCCGGCTATCTTTAAGATATCTGTAGTAATATTATCTACACCAACCCCTTTATGTTTTTTCAGCTTTCTTATTTCCTTTATGATTTCCTTAGGATGTATTTCAATTTTTTTGGTATCTTCATTTCTAATTGTATTGTTAAGCTCGTTCTCTGATTTAGTTCCTCCCGTTTCTGATTCATTGTCCCTAATGCTTTCACTAATCCAGTTACTTAAAATCTCTGCCTTTTTCAAATCCTCAGTAACTTCTTCTCCATCCTTATCTATAAGTGTCTCTACATCCTAACTTCCCCTCAGTTTCCTGATATAGCCATAGAAATTTCTAGATGCATCAGTGAATGGTCCTCCTGCACTGACAATACTCTTCATAAACCAATCTTTAGCCACTTTCTTTGCTGTTATTAAGCCCTTGTTTAGTTGGTTCAAATATTCCCTACTATCTTGCTGTCTCTTAACTATGTTATGTTCTCTTCTTACCAACCTCTTTAACATCTCACTTCCCTATTATAATACACAGGTTCTCTATTTCTGTTTATTTTCTGCTTTGGACTAAATTTTTCTTCCCCCTCTTTTATTATCTCCTTGAACTCTTCCCACCTTGACTCTTCTGAACTTGTGTCTTCCTTCCATTTGCTGAAACATTGTCTGAAATATCTCTTCAAATTTGAAATTTGTGCTTTTTTATAATTGTACCTATTTCCTCGTTTAATTTTGGCTGCTTGGTCACTGAATCCTCCAATACCCATCAGAACAGCTTCATGATCACTTATTCCTTCGGTTATTTGACTCTCCACAAGGTTATATAGACAAGTTATATAGACAAATTATATAGACAAGGTTGTATAGAAAAGTAAGAGTTCAGTGTTTCTTAAAACAAATCGTTGTACCTGAGTAATCTTTGATGATAACTGACCTAATGTAATTGTTATTTTTTATTTTAATAATGAATTCTTTCCTATTTCTTTGGTCTAACTAAATGCACTAATCATTTACAAAGATATTTTCAGGATTAGATTATGTTTTAAGGACTTTCTCATAAAATTATTTTTGATGTGTTTTTCTTCATTTTAGTTAAATAAAAAAACCTCTTAAAATTTTGTCTTTAATGCCCCTTATACATACAATCGATATTAATCATTGAAGTACAAAAGAATTGTGAGTTTCTAACGGCTGCATTTCGACCCTTAAAGGGCAAAATTGTCATTCTCTCCATAACCTTTTTTTTTTTTTTTTTTTTTTTTTTTTTTTTTTTTTTTTTTTTTTTTTTTTTTTTTTTTTTTTTTTTTTGTTACAAGCTATTTATCTCACTTGATAAATCAAGAAACGAGGTATTATTTTAGAGATTAGGGACTCCGCGGTGGTCAAATGATATTTGAAAAAAGTAATTTTCAGAATTCGACCATTAAAGGGCAAAAGAATCAATATTTTCACAGCGCGTTTTTGTGTCACGAACCATTTACCTTCCAAAATATTTAACCGATATATATAAATGAGGAATCATATTAAGGTCTCTGATTTCATCACATCATACCTTAATAACGATTTTTTTTTGGAATGTGACCATTAAAGAGCAAAAGTAATAATCGTGAATGTCGCGCGTATGATACAGTTCAGAGCCAAACCACTGGATAGCAGAGAAATTGATAAACTGCTTCCCTGGCGTCGAATTTTCTTACGAACCTGTAAAACTAAAGTAGTAAACAATAGAAACAGATGAGGCGGTTCTTCTTTCACCCTATTACAAGTCACCAACCTTCCTATTCATTGTATCCGCGAAATTTTCGCACGGGTCTTCCAGTCACAATTAGTTAAACAAATTGGAAGAAACAGTACAGCATTTCGCGACCCTAGGTATTAGCTACAGAAGAGATTAGCCTCACAAAACAGGTTCACACATGTGTCTGCGAGCCTTGTTTATTGATATCGTTGGATTTATTTTTAAAAAGTGCAGGAATAACAAACACGTGTGCGGGACTTATCCGATGGTTGGATTCGGATCAGTTGCCAGTTGGCTTATGGCGGCGCTTTCTGTAAGCCGCTGATCCCGCAGGCAGCAGATTAAACGAGGATTACTGTCGAGAGGGTAGGGGGGGGGGGGGGTTAGGCAAGGAGGCTGGTACAGTCGGTACCACTCCACGTAGACCAGCCGGCCACGTGACAGGACTGGTACCGACGACAGGGCAGCCAACCTCACAGCACTCTCTACACCTAATCTTATATATAAATATATATATATTTATAAAAGACGTGTGTTTTCCTATATTTCACTTTTCAGCCACCCCTACCTAGCACAGATCACTGGTGTTTGTTTGTGGTAGTAGCACAGAGTCACCTGTCGATCACAACGTTGGCCAAATTTCGGTAACTGTGGTAGTGTGGGAGATATGGTGGTTGAAAGTGGCCGATCAAGGATATTTTCGTATTTCGACCAAAGACATGTGTCTCCGCATATGTCACTCTGCTGCATCGACTACATAACATAGACCATTGGTGTTTGTGTGTCGTAGTGTTACCGTGTCTCCTATCGTGTACTATGCTGGTTAGATGTCGGTAGCTATGAGGGTGTGGGAGATATGGTGGTTGAAAGTGGTCGACCTGCGGCACTTTCATATTTCTACCAAAAACGTACGTGTCATGGTGTGTCACTTTTCAGCCAAAACTATCTAGCGCAGATCACTGGTGTTTGTTTGTGGTAGTAGCACAGAGTCACTTGTCGATTACAACGTTGGCCGAGTTTCGGTAAGTGTGGTTGTGTGAGAGATATGGTGGTTGAAAGTGGCCGATCAAGGATATTCGACCAAAGACACTGTGTCCTTATATTTTACTTTGCTGTCTGAACTACATAGCGCAGATGACTGGCGTTTGTGTGTGCTAATAGCATCGAGTCTCCCATCGTGCACTATGGTGGTTAGATGTCGGTAGCTATCAATCCAAATTCTTTAAAAACACGAACGAAATCGTGGGTACCAGTTAGTGAGGTGATAAAGTCATTGTACTTACAGTACAAACATTACCACATACTTCACCCAGTTAATACAAGGGTCGTACTAATAAGGGACACATTTGACCTCGATCACAAGGAACCGCACGAAAATCGAGCGATCATAAACAAAACAGTAGTGTGTGTCATTTCGATGCTCAACGTTCCATGTTACCTCAAGTAACTTTTTAATAGAGAGAAACAAATTAACAAGATATCAGTACCATATGAAGGAAATTATACGTATTACAATGACGCCAATGTATCATTACATTTTCAGTCGACAGTACCAAAAACTCTCTGCTTAAAGGAGGTTAATATAGCGCAAAACACGCAAATAAAGCAGTACCACACACCTGATAATGCTTATATGAGTTCTCAAAGTGCAGATGCGGGATTTCGATGAAGTGGTTAAAACAAAGTGGAAGAGAACAATGTGCGCACCTCTCTAAAGCCACGTTATCACATTACAAATCACTTTCTCATTCATGCAATCCAATATCAAAATTACATTTTCAAATAATGATGTCTGTATGTAAGACATAACCTGGCTTTCGCCATGCATATTGCGACATAGACATATACGTGCGTGCAGCAAATTGATTGAAAACCACAGAGTGAAGTTTCATGATGGAATAACGATCATGTATCTTCACTTGTGGTTTGGCACATCAAAGTGTCATCCTTCTGGTATAGAGCTTATATTGTCGAAGGAAGTAAACATCAGTGGGTTGGCTATATTTTGTTGATTTCGGTGTCAATATCTTCACCATAACATCTTTGTTTGGAAACGTTGCATCTAGAAGGGTACGATCTATATTATTTTGGGTGCTCAGGCGAGATGGACGACGTTTTTTTTTCGCTCTGCCAAGTTGCTATTAGGGGCCCCCTGAGTTGAGCTTGGGGCCCCTGAGGTGTGCATGGGGGCCCATAAGCAGTAGCGTACCTCCTCAGCTGTGATATTGGAACTTTAATAAAATTTGTAACCAACTAATTTTATTGCTAGTATTACTATTGAATGGAAATTAGTACCAGATCGGGTCGTCTAAATGCAACACACTGTCTGTCGACGGGAGGAAAGTGAAATCGGGAACGGGAACGGGACAGGGTGTTCGGGAACGGGTCGTCTAAATGGGCCTTTAAGTAGGAGCGCGGCATACAGTATTGGTAGCGGGGACCGGGCTTCTGTTTAAGATGTATAAACAGGGTAAAAGAGCAACAAAGTGCTGTCCCTTTAGTTTATGTAAGAATCTGTTTGCCAAAAATGCTTGCAGCTGATTTGGAGCGCAACATTCTTTTAATAGTAGGACATGCCAGGCTTCACATTGTTTAGTATAAGGAGGACCAGAAAGCGAGTTAGTGTTGTCCACTTAATATGAATTTCAAGTGTCGTAAAGAACATTTGAGTCGGTAGAATTTCCAGTACGTGTGAGTACGCGGCAGTGGAGCCTATAGCGTGGCCAGACCCTGTAGTCTGAAGAGAAAAAGTTTCGCGATAGCCTTAGCCACGGGCAGTAAGCTTATTTCATTTAGCGGTGGTGATGGGCAGTATATTTGTTACGTGAATTAAACCAGGATAAACTATAGAGCTACTGTGTATTTATTTCTGGACCTAATATCTAATCTGCAAGACCTTTTGTTTATTTCCTCTGATCGCAAACTTTCTGTTTTATCGCGACACATTCACAAACTGAAGTCCAGTTGTGGCAGCCGTTCTATGAAGGGTAGTTGTATGACAGAAAACGTCTTGAAATGGTCCATAGTACTTCCTTGATGATGTGCTCCTCACTCTGGGAAGGAGCTCCACAGTCACAGACAGGAGAATCCTGAAGACCCCACTTATGCAGCATGGCGTTGCATTTGGCGACGCCTGTTCTTAGGCGATTTAGTTTGACCCACTGGTTGCTTTTCAGATGGAATCCCGTAAGTCCAGTTGTAGCATCTCCAATATCTGCAAGTGGGTCAAAAGTTTGGAAATCTCTCCATGTTGACGAGGGACAGGTGAATTACAATTATCCCTCTCAGATAAACGGAAGTACTAATGATATACGAACAAAACTTGCCAGGAGAGCACGCGTTAGTCTAATGTTTAACAGAGGACTCAAAATGTTCTGTCATTGCTGGCAGGATTCCGGAAAATTGACAAGAGGTACCGAGCGTGGTGGGTTAGCGGTTAGCGCTCTGGCGTCGCATTCGGGAGGACATGGGTTCGAATGCCCGTCCGGGCATCCAGATTTGGGTTTTCCATGGTTTACCCAAATCAATGCTTTCTGATACAAGACCGCGGCCGAATTCCTTACCGTTCCTTGCCCCCCGTGCATTCCCTCCTCTAATTACCTCGACGCCGACTAGGAAAAGGTGTCAGGGATTGGAATAAATTACCAAGAGAATTGATGAATAACACTAGCCAGCGATGGTTCTGATTTTTAGCTTTTGATGATCGATTCCAATGTATCTTGTGGCGCTGAAGCCGAAAATGTCTTTAGTTAAGTTTCATCACGTCAAACTTTTTTTCTAGTTCGCATTGAGCCAGATTTGGTATATCTCGAAAAATATCACAAATATGAGACTGAATGACAGGTAGAAATAGGTTGGTTTCATATAAAACGTATTATTTTTGGCTTATAATATAGAATATTATATAATCCATATATATAAAGATGAATGTATGTATGTTTGTTTGTTTGATATTCATACAAATCCACAGTTTTCATCCGATCTCGATGAAACTTTGCACAATTATCCTTTGAAACAAGTAGAAAAATACTATTTACATTTTGTTGAAAAATTATCTGTAAAAATAATACATGTTTTCTTATAATTTCGACACATTAATGAACGGCGGTAGACAGACGCGTTCGATGTCTAGGGGTCTGTACTGCATTTTAACACAGCGGTCAGGTAGCTCAGTGGTTAAAGCGCTTGGTTTCTGATGTTTGGATCATGGTCTCCGGTTTAGATCTCCGTGGAGGGAAAGATTTTTAAAAATTGTTTTCGATCGTAAGAGTCACGCCTGGGCCGTCGTTTATTCGGATTGAATGTTAAACTGTAGATTACAAATTTAGGGGTGCAATGCGAGGCAAATCGTAGGCAGTCTTGCAATGCTGTAGGTGTACACTTTTTCACGTTATATTGATCCATCAGGGGTGTTTCGCAGTCAGTGTGTGTGTGAACTGCAGTAATAATACAATAAATGTGAAAGTAAGTCTCTGTCTTTTTGTTACGTTTTGACGTCTAAATGACTATACCGATACAGACGGAATTTGACAAGAAAATTTTTAGGGAGGGCATAGGACATTTTTTTTTGGTATGATTAATAGTTGTAGTCACGAAATTTTTAGAGCTAATCGAATGGTGACAGAGTGACGGTTGTGTGTGTTAGTCTGTAATGTTACGTCGGTTGCCCAAGCTATGCTTCTCGCGCATTATGTTAGTGTACAATTTTTAATAAATTTAGTTTAGAGAAAAAACGTATTATTTAGTACAGATATAGATTTTCTCTGTCCTATTACTTTGTGTGTGCTTAAATGTTTCTGGCACCAGTTAATTTTTCCATCTTTTCTGACTTGCCTTGCGAGCATAAACTGGCCTAAGTTGTAGCTCTAGCAGAGCACGAGCAGCTAAAGTTATTAAAGTATCGGATGCTCATGCTGAAGAAAGAAGAAAAGACCAATCTTAATAAACCTGTCCTTAGTTAACACCCCCCCCCCTCCCGAACCTCCCCTAACCTTCTTTAGTTTTTCTGTTTTTAAATATATTCTTCAAGAGACGGTAGACTGATATAGTGATGGCTTTCCTGTCATATTAAGCCGACTCGGTGTGTTTTGGGACCAATCCTTCGTTATCAACAACTTTCTATATTCAATTCTGGTAAAGAAATTCTTAATCCACGCGTACGAAGTCGCGGGTATCAGCTAGTATAATATAATATAGAAATTGAATATATTATAGAAATTAGAAAACAGAACACTTACCATTTTAGTCGTTGTGTCGACCTCTCTTGGGACCAGTCATGCTTTGTATCAGGCTTTTCCGTGTATATACTCTTCTGGGATCATCTCGATGCAACATCCAGCAATAGTCCACCGTCATTGTAGTATTCCATCTGCCTTGGTAACGCTTTTCCATGTCTTTCATGTCCTGATCTAATTTCTCACCCATTTCTTCACTAACTGCACCTAGATTTTCAGGAATGTAGTCTAAAAGTGTATGTAGGAAATGAGCCTTCAATCTCGTGTAACAGCCTAAATTTTGGTACTTATGCAGCAATGTCTCAACGATAGACTTGAAATCCTTCTTGTTGCCCAGAAATTTGGTTACTACGACCCCGGCTTCTTTTTCAGCAACTATTTCTTTTTCAAAATTTTCATGTTTACAAAGTTTTCTAATGTCTGGACCCGCGGAGATATTCTCTTTTAGTTTTGCGGTTGACGAGGCTGAATATTTGCTAAAAACGTACTAGAAACCTTTAACATCTTTTGGCAAGGCTTTCACAAATTGCTTCATCAAACCTAATTTGTTGTGTAAGGGTGGAAGGAGATCTTTAGTCGACTCGATGAGAGTTTTGTGGTGCATATTATTTATTCCAGGTTCCAATTAAAGTCATTGTGGCCATTCTTTCTTCTTCTTCCAATGATTTTCCTTGATTCTGCTATACCACTCACATAAAAACATGGAAACTTTGTGTCACCGCCTTGCTCTCCAAGGATCATCGATACTACTTTGAGATCACCACTCATGAGTCTCTTATAATCGTAGTGCCTAATTTTCTGGAGATTACATTATAAATTGATTTGTTTTCATTATAAACCGACAGATGTCAGCATTTTATGTCTTTAAATCTGGCAGTACGTCTTATGTTTTTGATTTCCTTCAATATATGACACCCTTGACAGATTGCGATTTGTGTAAAATTCTGACGTGATGGAGAAAAATTAAAGTCATTTTCGGATTCAGCGCACAAAAATACATAGTAATCCATGACCAGAACTGGAAAAACATGATAATACCGAATAAATTCAGGCCTGCGTAATTTACCTAAACCGCTAAAAGAATTTAAAGTGGAAATTAGTAGGGAGAAATGGTAGGAGGGAAAATGAAATGGGAGAAATGGGCATGTATGGAATTTGTCACCGGAGCAGGTACTTCATAGAAATTAAATTAATTTTTTTTGTTACGATACATTTCATCCAGTTAAATTTCATTTCTAATTTTCTGCTTGCGAACCACGATTTAGAATCGGTGCTTAAGAGGACTGCTTGTCGCTACTTAGTCTCAATCAAGCGGGCGAACTTCCCTGACTAGGTTGCCTGCTACACGCCTGCCCCCTGGCGGCTTCGCCCGGAGTCACTCCGTTCGCAATTAAGGCCAGCTGCTACAACAATGGGCCGGAGTGTGGGAGGGAGAGAGTAAATCAGGCTGTCTGCCCCAATCAATTACAACCCCGCACCGCCGTTATTGTGGTCGACAGACACCGTAGACTCAACACAAGTTGGCCAAAGAGCTTCAGCCAACAAGTCCGTCAGAGAGCCACATTTTTCACGCCGCCGTCATGGCTAGAGGCGGGTTTACACGGCTCACTTTTCGTAATCACTCCGGATGAAAGGAAAATGAACTGTGTAAACAGAGAATCATCCAAGATGACGGATGTAAGAAGTTGGCTCGGGTTCAAGTTTTCGTTCACTTTTGGTGTTTCACTCGGATGAATCATCAAGAGCGACGAGTGTTGGTAAACAGTCAAAATATCGGAGTGAAACCTCCTCCAGTATCGACCGCAATGGTTTGATTTTGATTGTTGTTGTTTTCAACACATAAAGCTTTTTAATTGGGAAGAAGAAACATTTCTTTATTTTTAAATCTTTCCATAACAACGAGTGTTTATATTAAACAAAATTTGAAAGCCATGAAAATAAAAACATAAGGAATAATGCTACAGAGGACATGATTAAAGAACTGAATCTCCCACTTTTGACAATAGAAGACTTAAACTATCCGAACCAGGTATTCTAGCGAATTAACTAAAATTTTCAAACAGAAAAATGTGGTGTAAATTGTGCTTCCAGGCGCAAGTGAATGTGTTATCAGTTGAAACAAACCTGAGAGTAGTTTCTAGCTTCAGTTTAGCCAGAAAACAATTTCTCATTAGTTTCCTGTTTTGTAATTAGTGGGGAGTATTTTGACAGCAAAACTTTTTGATTCATACATTCGAAGATGGTTATTACTTATTATATGCCATTTTGTCCTGCAATACCCATTCTACCACTCCGCAAGATCCAATTTCTCATCCACCACCTTCTCTTTTTTTCAATTAACTTTCTTCATGATGTAACTCTTAATTCCTCAGGCGAGGTTTCTGAAAATTAAATCCACTCCAATACGCACAAGTTTGTTTGTTGCCATCTTGAAGTGAATTGAATAGTTCACTTGTGATGGTACGTCTAAAAGAAAAGTGAATTCACCTTCACTTTCACTGCGAGTGATTCATCCTGAGTGATTGCGAGAAGTGATCCTTGTAAACTCGCCTTAACTTTCAGTCTGTGCCGGGACTGCCGGGCATACAATCATATCCTGCGTCTCATATTCCCCCACTATGTTTGTCAATCATAAAATAGGATAACAGCTTCAAAGTAAATCAAAAGTGACGTGTTGATCGCAGTGTTCTTGCAGTCCATTCCTCAGTTAAATAAATAGAAGTACCTAGATGACAGATCTTCTCTCGTCATCTTTCGATTTCTGTTCAATGTGTAAGATGTTGCGTGAAGTTTGATTAAAGTTAAACGTTTTCCTTGAAAGCTTCCAGGGCATTTTGAATTGTACAGCCCCTTACTCTAACCAAAGAGAATCTTAACTAGGGTTCCCACCTATTTTTATTGAAAATAAAGTACATTGGTTATTAAAGATAAGGAAAAAAATGTACACAGTGGCAAAATAAAGAACAATTTATTTTTGTTTCTTATTATATTTAAAAACATATTTTTTATTGCTTTTCGCAAGTTTTATCAAGTTATTATCACTGCTAAACAATTGCACAACATCTTTACAGTCTATATTTAAGTTAAAGTAAATAAGTAATTCGTTTTTTGAGAGTCAGACACGCTTTGTTTCTTCGTCTCGCCATTTGCAATTCAGTACGGAAAAAACTCTCTCTGTGAATTGACAGTAAAAATGAATATTTTTAATTCAAAAATATTTATGCAACAACTGCGAAACATGGCCTACAACAAAGTTACAGTAAAAATGAAATTGCTTTATAAAAGTTTGCAGAATTATCATGTCTTATTAAATACTTGCTGCAATTTTTGTGTAGTAGATAATACCGGCAAACCTTTAGAACTATATATCTGATTATAAAATTTGTTTAATAAAGCAATTTCTCCATAAAGATAATCCATATCTGTATTAATTTTTTGCAGTTTTAAATTTTTTATTGTGTTAACAATATCAAATTCAGCATAGCTCTTTAAATTTATATTGCCAAGTGTAAATAAACAGTTTGTGCCATTAAAACAAATCATTCATTTAGGTACTCTTTACATAACGCTTTACATAAACGAAACAAACAAACAAAAAGTTTCGACACGACAGTGACATTGATAATGTTGACATCTAAAGTCGGCTTGCATTCAAAAATTATAAAAAATGAGCGTTCAAGTGGAACTGGGGACCTGTCTATTCAGCACCAATAGATAACGTACCACTTTACGCAAAACGCTTACGACCAAAGTTTTTTAAATCCCGAAGAAATCAAATCATGCGAAATAAAGTATTTTTGCGTACTTTATTGTTTTCATAAAGTATAGAGTACAATTACCAGAAATAACGTACAATACTTTATTATAAAGTACGGGGGCAACCCTAATCTTAACTAACGTTAGTAGACTTACTGCTACCTGAAAATTCTACGAAATGGCGTTAGGGCAGTTTCAGAAATACAAAATATAAGAATTGCTCCTTTTTTAGCTAAAATCGTGCAAAAAAACTTGAAAAGCTAAATGTTATATAAATATAAAATTTCATCCAAATCGTTAGATTAGTATCCGGGATATTTTATATATATATGTTATTGTTATTAACAATCGCATGTGACCTTGATTTTTTTATTATTTAATGTACTGTACATATTCCTTTGCTTACAATAGCAGCAACATCTATGGACAGAAAATGTAATATTTATGGTCATATGATCATTTTTGAGGAAAATCTGGTAATTTTTTGTTAGTACCCAGAATTCGCTAAAGTTATAGATGATCAGAAATTAAGATAATTATTCCCAGAAATGTACTCCTATTAAGCATTGGTGAAAAAACAAATCTAATTGTCACTGAATTGATCAGAATTCAACAGTCAAGGATTAAAGTTGTACATTATTGTCACTCTCTAGACGTTAATGTTCCGCCCGCCTTTTAATCTCGACAATGCAGCAGCAGCATGCCTGTGTCGATCAGCGTCAATCAATATCTCACTGTCACCAATACTACAGAAAATAATCATCAGTCAGTGTTAAGCTGCAGTGCTTCAGTGAGTACCGCCATGCCGAAAACAAAATTTGGAGAGATGTATTTTAGTAGAGACAAAATGTGAAATTAAACTTACTTCAACACAGCGATTTAAAATTTAATTTTCCAGTGGTGCAGAGAGTGCACGGAAGCAAATTATGCTGTCTACGTGAAAGCGACGCAATAAAATAACCGATGTATAACTGAGTATTTTTTGATGTATTGTTAATTTAAGCGTTTGGTAGCAATTTTTTTTCATTTTTAGGTTATGTTTGCCCATTTTTAACTTCGTGATGGGCACGAGTATGATTTTGATGTATGTGAAACAGTTTTCCCCGAATTTGAAGTCACGTGATCGGTGAGTGGGGCTCCCCTCCCTCAACCTGCCTGTGATGTTCCCGACCCCGGCCGGTGTTTTGTTTTCTCTGGAGAAACTCGTTTCTATCAGATTGATACTCGCGCCAGTGAGTGTGATTTGTCGCTAGTTCAAGATTACAACTTCTTTTCCATAAAGCATTTTATTATTTTATTCGAAAGTGACATATTATCGAGTATATCAAATTTCCTTCATGTATCCGTTTGTAAACACCATTCGTATCAAATTGGTACTATGAAATTTTTGAAGAATATCTTCAGCAGCGCAAGAAATTTCCTGAAGACTTAAGAAAATTCTCCCGCTAAAAGGAGGGCAGAAGAGAATACGAACGACGATGAGGCAATTTGTGGCCCAACTGGAAGGGAGAGGTGTCGACTGTGCCTAAAAGAAGAAGAAGAAGAAAAAACAAGACTAACAGCAAGAGCTTGCATTCTTTGTACCAGTCTTACATGCGGTCAAATAAATATGCACTGATTACATTGCAGAAATAGGAGGTGTTGTATAACACTAATAGATTAAGATTTTATTATTTATTATTTTTTATATTTTTCCTTCATTTAGTTAAATAACGAAACCTCTTTTTTTTTGAAATTAAAGTTTGTCTTTAATGCCCCTCATACATACAATTAATATTAATAATAAAAGTTAAAAATATGAGATTCTAACGGCTGTATCATTTTGATTAGGGATGCAAGGTAATATCAATATCGATGCCAGACATCGATGATATCGATATTTTTAGATATTCGTATATATTATTTTATAAATAAGTATGTAAATCAAAATCAAAATATTAAGTTTGAGGTAGTTTAATGAAAAAAAAATAGGTCTGCAAATATTAAGCGTCAACAGATCCTGAAAACGCAGTTTGCTTAACCTTTTCTCATGGAGTCTATTCCTAGTTTGAGTGACAGTGTACCGACGAGGTTACTTTAAGTGAATGATTAATTGACAATTTGAACATATCTTAATTCAACTAGGATACCAATCATGATTGATTTTAATTTAATTTTCCACCGTAATGTACCGTAATTTCCAAATAGTCGCTGTTATTCTATAAGTAATATATATATATATTTCATCAAATTTTGTTTTAATAGTTCCACGAATAGCGAGTCTCTATAATGGTGCTAAGTGGTTCATTAAATCTTAAAACCTTTGCCTTCAACTGCATTAAGAGGTCTATTAGCAATACTGGTAGCAATTGTATCGGTCAGGTTTTCATATTTTTTTTACCCTCTTTAGATTATTGTGATCCCTAATTTTGATACTTGCGCCCTGAAGTGCGCCTTTCGCAAGGTTAAGGTCATATTTGCCGCCTTTTTTTCAATTCCATATATTTGCATGCATATTTCCCTAATTTTTTGGTCATAAAAATCCCTAGTGATGCGTAAAGTAAGTTTCAGGTCCCCCTGTGAGGACGTTGTTGGATGAAGTGGATTTTAGCGCTTCAGTATAGGATGGCGCTAACGGACTGCACGCTCAACTCTGGGAGCCGTTCGGATCTGAGTAGACGTGTTGGAGGTAACCAGCTGCGTTGTTCCCCCGCGTTCTTTGTGGGTCCACACGCGGCCTCGTTCAGCCTTAAACAAGGCGGCCCACTCGTCGGCAGCCTCTGTAATCGGAGGTAGGGAACTGCGAACACTAGAACGGCATCGTTCACTCAGGGGCTGCCTCTAAACAAGGCTTCCGCTCGCACGTTGCCGCATAAAGTGCGTACCTCCGCAGACAACCTGGGCAGCGGCGACGGCTGAAATCGTTGCAGTCTGCCAGACAGTTAGTTCCGTAACTTGATGCTATCGGATATTGTCTCTGAATATTATCACGAAGTGGCGTTTGCAATATAGGGATGTGGATGTTTTGCGGAAGTGGGAAAAGATATTTTTAAAAGTGATGAAATGTAGCAGAAATGATACCAATAATAGCAGATTAAATATAAAAATAGGATCGGATGCAATAGGAGAAGTGAGTGAGTTCTGTTACTTGGGAAGCAAAATTACAACCGATGGCCGAAGCAGGAATCATGTTAAAAGCAGAATAGCACTAGCAAAAAGAGCCTTCATGAAAAAGAGGAACCTTTTAGTTTCAAATATTGATCTGCGAATTAGAAAGAACTTCTTAAAACTCTGTATGTGGAGCACAGCACTTTATGGTAGAGAAACATGGACTTTAGGAATACCGGAAAGAAAGAAACTTGAAGCATTTTAAATGTGGTGCTACAGAAGAATGCTGAAAATTAGGTGGACAGACAAAGTAAGAAATGAACGAGTTTTGGAAATGATGGGTGAGAAAAGAAGTTTATGGAAGAAGATTACAGGAAGAAGAGACAGGCTGGTAGGTCATATTTTGAGACATGCTGGATTGGTTAATTTGTTAGTGGAGGGAACAGTCGAAGGTAAGAACTGTAGAGGTAGACAGAGATTAGAATATATGAAGCAGATAATTGAGGACGTGGGTTGTAAGGGGTATGTAGAAATGAAGAGGTTAGCATAGGATATGAAGGGATGTAGGATTGCATCAAACCAGTCTAAAGACTGACGACAGCAAGAAAAAAATATTTTAATATTTTTCAAAAATAGACTTAAAACGAAAATAAGTATAATTTTATGCCAAATCCTACATTTTTCATAAGTAACGTCTATTTCCATATAATACTGCCACACCGATTTATTTTGAGCCTCATCTTTCATTAATAAAAAACGTGGGATTATTTCAGAAGTAAGTTAAGTTATTTACATAACTACACACGCGTAAAAAACAGTATTTGTAATATGAACTTTGCTGAGTTCGCAGGTCGACTGATTAAAGCGTCAAGTACAAGGCCACGTCACCGCACATCTCCATGCCCACCACTCAACTTTTAACCCCTCAAGCGGCCCATTCACAGTACAACTTGTAGGACCTATGATGATCCGATTTTCGATAAAGAACTATTGATGGGTCGTGAAAGGTGATGGAGGACTACATGATGCACGTTTTGGATGTTGCCAGTCTCTCAAACAACCAACACGGGTCCTTGCTGTCCAACATGGCGTTGGAGCATGATTGGAGGAAACATCCTGTGAATGTGCGATAGGGACACATGGTGTGCCGCCAGAAAGTACGAGTGGAAAGGATTGCTTGAGACATTTTTTAACCCCTTTTACTATACTATGTTCAGCCAGGAAGGGCGGGTCAAGGTCACTCCGCTCTATCCCCACCTCGCTACCGCAGCCCCTACAGGCGAAGGGGAAACAGCTGCCGCGCATGCGCAAACGTCATCACGACGTATGTGGTACAATATGTTGCATCTAATTTGATGATTTCTTCAGAAAATCCAACATTTTAACTATTTGTCGTGACGAAAATGAGTGAATCGTATGTCATAGAAATTTCGTGTTTACCAATTACAATTTCATATATTAATAAATATAAAATTATTTACATATCAATGAATAAAACTTACTGCTTCCAATCATTATTTTTAGTTTTAAAAGTTGCGCAAGACATTTCGACGATTAAATCCAATTTTTAGATGCCTTTCCCAGTGGAAGTTAATTCTCTAAACACGTCGTTTAAATTTCGAAATGAAAGAGATATTTACTCGAAGCGATAGTTTCTGTTTACAGAAATCGTTGATGAGACCACAATTGCGTTTAGTGTGTCGCCAAATAAACTTCCTTGCGTGATTTTGATTTACCCATGTCTCGTCAAGGTAGATGACAGGTCAAAGAGGATGTTCCTTCCTTAAATCGTGCATTTTTCTTAAAAATGAGGCCCTTGCTGCTATAATGTCTGTCCTTTCCATTAGAAAACGTCTACCGTCATTACATTTTCTGTATATGAAATCGAGTGCTTTTAATAATTTATACGCCTCCAGTGTAGTTAATTTTCTCTTTCAGTACCTCCCTCAATTTTCGTAAGGTAGGGTATTGACCTCGGTCATAAAATTCTAGAACGGAACGGCGAATGACATCTTTCTGAGTCATCCATCTCCGTGACCAGTTTTTCTCGGTGAATGTTTTTCTTTGGCTCAGCTGGGCTTCGCTACGTACACGCTGCACGGTTCGTAACGATACGCCGTCACTTTTAGCGGTTCCCTAAAAAGTATATTAACTTTCTCTTCAGAGTTTTCTAACGTCTTAAAAAACTATACACATAAAAAATAATGTCGCCTAATGTAACAACTATCTGATGCCATTTCATTTCTATAACGGTGTATCGTAATAAACACGACAATACTGCGACAAACGACAATGCCTGTAGGCAGCGGTCTGCTCGGAGGGGAAGGCTTCTGGAGGGGGCGATGAGGTGAGGCGCGGGACGAGGGGAATATGACCTTGACGCGCCACTTGAGAGTGAATATAGTATAGTGTGAATTGACGAGTATATCCTATAGTAGTCCTATACGGATATCCTGTAAGTTTGACCGTGAATAAGCTGCTTACCTTTACACACAACTTCAAACTTGTATGTCACTTAGGTAACAACACTGTTGAGCTCAATGTCATTTTTATTGCAAGATCGATAGAAAATAACAACCACGTTGTTGGTAGCTGAGCGACAAGGGGCACAATATCGTATAAAGAGAAACGAATAAAATGCAATGTTAACAAAAAGTCCGTTGTACATCCGGAATAAATATTGTGGAAGTAGGCGCAGTACTTCTCGCGAAAGTTCCGCACTTTCAGATGTGGAGTTAGTTTCATCCCTAGTTTGCAGCCAGTTTCGCCCTTGTGAACTTACAGTATATTTGTGAACGAATGTGAGTACTGTAAGGGAATCCTTGTCTTAATACCCACTATGTTGTCTGGTAGTTCAAAACGACGAAGGATAACATAAACCTTATTCATATATTTTTAATCCACGTAATTTGTTGCACACAGATAAAATCATAGATATATTTGGTTATACATACTTCTCGTACTTAAATAAAGGTTACTGTTACACAAAACGCGTTTTTTTTTTTGTGTGTGTAGTAGGAAGTAAGAATCATAATTTAAACACGCTTTGTTTTACTGTCCACATATATATTTGTTGTAAAATTCATTTTTACCCGATCTGTGTCCCCCAGAATGCAGGCTGGATAACATTGCCTTTACACCCCCTTCAAGTTATCTTCCTCCCGACACCTGACACCACTTTGAATTCCTGTTACGTTCAGCCTTCACTTTACTGGTCCCTCGTACAATCCTCTCCGGGTTGTTGAATGTTACTTGAATACTGGCCTTTGAGTGTTGTGTCGAATCACAAAGCGATTACCTCTAAGTCTGTTTCCTGACACGAGAGATTGGTTCGGAAAGCGGCGCCAGGCGAAATGGCGACGCGGCGTTTAAACCGCGCGTGTTCGCTGACCGCGCCCGATATTGCATTCGAGTCCAGAAAAGTTATTTCCGCGCGCAGCGGTACCAAAACGCAATCTATATTCGGCGCTGATCTATACAGGACATATCGCGGATTGAAATGGAAATTTCCAGGGACGGATTTCTGGGCGCGAAGCGAAGAGGGCGCTACAGTCTCGTCCGGTGAGGAAAAACGGCAACACCACTAAAAGAAAAACGTCGAGAGAACCTCAACGGATCAAATACAATGGCTGAAGGTGGTAGTCAGGATAGTGTGTCGAAACGTGAAGGCGCCTTCACAGAACTGATACTTTCATAATACTACGCACGAATTTAAATGCTTTTCCTACATAATTGTTCTTTTTTTTCGTTTCAGCGATCTATGCGCAACGTCATTTCCTGTTCTGAGTTTCCTTCCTTCATCCTCAGTAGTCTTTAATTCTCTTGCTGAATCTTGGTTTTTGTTCCTCTGAGAATACCCTCCTTTTACTGAATGGGTTTTCTTCATTCAGATCCTTTGTCTCCGCAAGTTTATTTCTGAATAGTTCCCTATTTCCGAATTCGTCAATGCTGATCCCACATCTTTTCGGATCATGATGGACCTCCTTCACCCATGAAACTTGAGTGTTTCTATTCTCTTTTAAGTTGAGAATTTTCTTTGTCATTCTCTCTGGTTCCATTTTCTTGATGTATCTATAGGAAGCTAATCTCCTTTTCTTAGTTGTGTTTGATACCTTTTAAACCTTATTGTATAATTCTTGGTCCAATCTCAAACGATAATTAAATCTGCTTCCTGTCACTTTTTTTGGTCCCAAGATCTTCCTTAGAAACTTTCTTTGTTTCTTATCTATTTCTGTCAGTCCCTTTGTAGCTAGTGTTTCTGCTGCGCATAAACATTCTGGCTTCACTACTGTACTATAGTGCTCTTATCTCGCTTCATGGAAGAGAAATTTCGATACGTCTTTTGACGTATCCTGAAAGCTGTTTCCATGTTGCTCGCCCTATCTTCAGCTACAGCCTGTTCATTAACATTATTTATTAATACAAATTTTTTTTCGTTTTGAAGGAAAACTAATTTGTTTTTTGGTACTACTGCTGGTGAAAGTCCAGCAAAATGGAGTGTTGACCTACACGGCTGTTACACTTTTGTACCTTTGCTCTCTCTACTGAATTTAACAGTTTCCACTTTCAGTTATTCCTTCTTTAAGTGATAAATTTATATGAAGAAGTATCATTTATTTTAAGTGTTAAATATACAGTGATCACACAAAACATTATGACAACCTACTTATTAATGTGTTGGTCCATCTTTTAAGCGCAATAAATCGCATGGATCCGAAAAGTCCTTGTAAGGTGTCCGGAGTTGTCTGGCACTAGATGTCATCGCACAGGTCACGCAATTCCGGTGGTTTGTGGGCGCGGCGCCTGGGAACGAACTTCTAGGAAACGGTGAGGCTGGTCGGCTGTTCGCGTGCTACTGTAGTGAGCATCTATGCAGAGTGGTTGAAGGACGGTGAAACCACGACTGGGCGACAAGGTGGTGGACGTCCACGCCTCATCACAGAACGTGGAGGTCGGAGGCTTGTCCGCTCTCTAAAGCGGGATAGGCGGCGATGTGGGGCAGATTTGAAAGCAGAGTACAATGCTGGTGCACGCAGAATTGTTTTGGAGGACACTCTGTTGTCATATCTGTCACATATCGCCACCTATCCCGCTTTATAGAGCAGGCAAGCCTCCGACCTCCACGTTCTGTGATGAGGCGTGGGTGTCCACCACCTTGTCGCCCAGTCGTGATTTCACCGCCCTTCACTACAGTAGCACTGCAACCGCCGACCAGCCTCTCCATTTCCGAGAATGTCATTCCCAGTTGCCGCGCCCACAAACCAACGGCCCTAAATTCAAGGGAACCGCGTGACGTGTGCGTAAACATCTGGTGCCAGACAACTCCGGAAACATAACAAGGATTTTTAGAATCCATGGCAAGACGAATAGTTTCTGTACTGCGTACTAAAGATGGACCAACATAGTAATAAGAAGGTGGTCATAATGTTTTGACTGATTAGTGCATTTGAAAAGGTATCATATCTTTCGCAGGCTATACATAATTTCGAAGTGATATTGAAACCACGACTCAGTATTCTGCAACTCACACCGTCCGTCAGTCGAACAATAATTTGGATTGTATCACCCTAGGAGAGAACAGGAACCTATTTATGTCCCTCTGTGTCAAATTAAAAATAATGACTCAAGATGCATTTTTAAGTATCTTGAAGAAGGAATACAGTCTAATAGTTTAGACGCCCTCCTAGATGGCTAAGTCAGTTCGATAACCGTGATCGCCGATGGTGTCCGACAGTGTCACATGGTTAACCTGTTCCAGTGTTGGTGGCGGACGAAATGTCCATCATCAGGTCTTTGTCAGCGGAATAGGAGTGGTGGTGGTGCCGAAATCCTAATCACCGAATTGAGCACCAAAGTCGTGGGTTAAATCCAAAACCTCTCCGCACTGCGTTTGGAACGAGGGCATACTACACTCTCGATGATGATTCGTTCGATGGATGGATGGATGGCTGGCTGGCGGCCCCTTTGGTGTCTTTCGGAAAATTAGGTCGTGAACGAACCGGCAGCGGGTTTTTCATCTCTCATCTTTGAACCAAAACACGAACAACACTGTACTGGGCACACACTATCACAGTGTGTGCCCAGTACAGAGTAACATATACGAACACATATATGATTAACTGACCATCCTTCCGCAGTCGCTTGTTGAACAATTGTAAATAAAAACACCGTCTATTAGCTACTGGTGTTTACTTCAAATAGACTAAAATGCGTTTCGCCTTTATGGAACAGGGCATCGTCAGTGACTGTGAATGTAATAACATGGTGCTGTAAAGAAAGTTGCAATATTAATATACGTAACTAAATACACTCTACTTACGAATTATGGTTAAGACAGTTACATGCTGGTCGGGAGTAACTCTATCTGCACTTTCTTTTTTACAACCAGAACTGTTGCTGTGGTTCCACATAACTACTGTTACCCTTATCAAAATCACTATACCACTGTCTTAAAATATTTACACTTTGTTTTTGTGACGTTGTTAAAAGCGTGTGCAATGATGCCAACCTAATGTTTTTGCTTCCATATTAACATTCGAATCTATATTTTATTAAAATATATCTTTGTTTGTGTAATGGTGAAAATGTTATAATTTGCTGTTGTGTGTATTGTATTAGTGCGTTCAGCAATAACATTAGGTTGGTACCATTGTACACGCTTGTAAACAAGAAGATTCTTGCTGTGCGTCACAAAAACAAAGTGTAAATTCCGACAGATTTTAACACAATATAGTGACCTTCAAAAGGGTAACAGTAGTTATATGGAACCGCAGCAACAGTTATGATTGTAAAAAATAAAATGAAGATAGAGCTACTCTCGACCACCATGTAACTGTGTTAACCATATTTCGTAAGTAGAGTTTATTTCGTTAATAGTTAGTTATGTATATTGGTATTGCAAATTTCTTAACCCACCATGTATGTACATTGACAGTCACTGACGATTCCCCGTTCCACTAGGGCGAAACGCGTCTGAGTCTATACGAATTAAAAATCAGTTACTTATAGACGGTGTTTTCATTTACTGGGGAAGGAAAAGGGGAATTACCCCAGTTCATCACCCCCCCCCCCCGCGATGGTTCCATGTAGGGCTAAGCAAACCCTACTCTCGATGGTAATAACTTATGATCGGACAAGGGTAAGCCATCCCAAGAAGAAGAAGAAGAACAATGCCTTAGACTACAGGTTCCCAAAATATTTCTTACGCCCCCCCCCCTCTCAGAAAAAGAATAGCTCACTCCATGAGATACAGAATTCGTCAGTTATAAACAAAAATCTAGCAAATTATGTGCACCAAAGTCCAGGGCTAAATATCCAATCAATGGCAGCTTCCTTAGAACTGTAGATTCCGCTAAATACAAAGGGTTAAAAATTCGTAATAATTTGTAGTGGAATGAGCATATCGAGAAGGTAATTGGGAAAGCAAATCCTATGCTCCGATTTGTAGATCGTAACTTAAAATAGTGCACACTGAAAGTTAAATCGATTGTATGCAAGTCACTAGTGCGGCCTCACTTAGAATATTGTTGCTCTGTATGGGGTCCCCATCAAAAGGGATCAATGGAGGCATTAGAGATGGTCCATGGTTTTCCCAGATCGCTCCAGGCGAATGCTGGGATGTTTCCTCACAATAGCCCATGGGCGCCTCCTGCCATATCCTGTATATCCCGTCCAAACTATTACACTTTCGGATAGATGCAATGCACCCTCCGCCACACACTTTTAGTGAATTGCGGAGTATTAATAATAATAAATCGCAAACTCTCTCATGATGCGTATGGAGTGAGGATATACGACGCTGTTGATCGGCCCGACAGAAGGACAATTAATTAATCGTTAAAGCAACACAAAAAGAATTCCTCCTAGGTGCATAAAAGACAAAGGATGTGATCGAAACAAAACAAAAAAATAAATAAAAAATAAATGATTTTACTTGCCAAGTCGTGGTTGGCAGTGCTGTGCCCAAAATCTACGACAGCGCACCATACACAATGCGTTAAAATGCTGTGGCTGCAGGCATAAACTCCCTGTTTTATCAGTAAATGAATGTTTCAAATAAATTAAGAGAGTTGATGAGTTAATTCATGATAATTATGTTTGTGTGTTAGATTTTGCCGGCCTGCCCGCGAAACACGAATTTCAATGTTGTTGACAGATTCAGTCAGCTGTTCAGGCAGCCATATGCAAACAGAAAGTCACGTGGTCGACCATATGATCACTATAAGGTTTCTAGTTAGTTGATCAAAGTTTACAAATTTTGTTGCGTCTGTTAGAGTATGAGAATGTGATCAAAGACGAAAATCTGGTAGTAACTACGCAATATGTCTAAAAAATGAAATGGAAACTAGAGGAAAAGCATTTAATTGGGTTCTTGGTAGTGTTAGTGAGCTTTGTGGTTGAGTGGTTAACGCTCTAGCCTGGCATTCGAGAAGATGCCGGTTCGAATTCCCGTCCGGACAATCAGATTTGGGTTTTCCATGGTTTCCCCAAATCACTCCAGGTGAATTCCGGGATGCTTCCTTCAAAAGGCCATTGCCGAATTCCTTCCCATTTCTTGTCCCTAGTCTCATCCCGTCTCTAATGACCTCGACGTCGACGTGGCTTAAGTCCATAAGTAAAAAAAAAATCTTGATAGTGTTATAACATATGTATACACTATGTGATCAAAAGTATCCAGACACTCAATGTGACGCGTTATTGAAAGCTGGGTGTCACGACATTGTTAGGGAAGGCGGGGGTGTATTGCGTTGTCGGTAGAGAAGCAGTAACAGTAGAATGGGTCCTTCAGGAGAGCTCAGTGCTTCAGTGCAGGAACTGCAAATTCTTGAGACGGCGATGCTTTTTTTAGCTCCACTGCAACCATCAGGAGGGCGTCGAACTTGGAGAACTGCTCAGTACTGTCCCGGACGACAAATTCATGTTTGAAGGGGAGGCGATCTCAGGTTTTTTCCCCGGTTCGGAAAATTGGTAGATCCGTCACCGCAATACGTGGACTAATCATTGGATGTCACCATAGTAACAAATCCGCCAGAGGTATTTAAACCCTTCTAAAGATGGCTTCCCAGAGCCCGTGAATTTCTTGGTCGGGCCGATCCAGCTATCAACAGTGGGCCGTGGGAAGGGAGCCGCCTCTGCTGGCATGGTAGGGATGGCGCACCTCTATCCGTCGCCTAGGCTGTAAACATCAAACGCCCGGGTAGCTGGGCAACGTGGTGGGGAGGTGGCGAGGGGTAGTCTGCTGCGCGTGCTGATTTTGCAACTGGGCTGCATGGGGCGGCCTACAAAACCACGGGACGTGGGAAGCCAGCATAAAGTTGACAAGTCGACTGTTGGTGTCGTGACTGCGAAGAGAAGTCGCGAAGGAACAACCACAACTACATCCTGATTCAGTGATGGACAGGGACCGCATAGCACTGTGGAGCGTAGTTCTAATTAATTGCAATAAATCAGCGAATGGAATCACTAGTGAGTTCCAAAGTGCTACCAGCACAATGACTGCATCGGGAATTTAAAAGAATGGGGTACCAAGGTCGATCTGCTGCTACTAAGCCACTGCTGCCAATTATACTGAAGTATCCATAAATCTACGGATTTTTGTAAAAAGGTTAATATTTTCAGATTTTGTTAAAATATCTACGGATTTTTGCTACTTTTTCTATTTGTAGATTTTTCCTTCTATTGGTGTTTTGTTAAACTATGAGCGTATAGTGTTAGTGCATTACGGAATTGTCAATAATGTTTGATTATAGATCTTAAAAGACTGTAATACAGAACTATCGGCGCACTCTTTATGCAGATTGACACGCTCACTAGCACGGCTCACAAAGCTGTGCCTTCCGAGAAGGTTTAACCAATAACCGAGAATCACATTAGTACTTAGAATTACAAACTTTTAATTAATGTTTCATATATAATACTGTCGTTGAATAGATTATATAGCATTTACATATTTTCTCCCCATAATACAATGTCCATTTACATGACAAATATACACAAAGATACAATTAATTACAAGAAAAATATGCAAAACCATAATTAATCAATTCCATCGTTGATTTACATAATTCTTCAAATAACATTTCATACAAGGGCTGCATATGACGGTTGTTATACACTCAGGTCATAGTACTAAAATCATCTTATAAGCACAGTTTTATTAAATACATAGATTTTGTATATTTTCTTCGACGAGTAGTTGCATATCCTGGAAGAAATAATTCTATTGGATTGGGTGAAAAACTTACTCGTCGGGTAGAGGAATTCTTAGAAGTAAAGTGTTAGAGTAGAGATGTAAAAGTAATGAGAAATTCTGTACCCGTATGTATTCGTTACTAAACCAATCAATACCCGTTACTTTCGAATCGTTACTCGTTACTTTCGGTACAATCGAACATTAGCATGAAGCATTGTACCGAGTCGCGCCGCGTACGGGATAACTTCGTTACTATCGTATCATTTCGTCGCTCGTTACTTTCGGTACAATCGAACACTAGCATCGCATCGCATACGGGACGACTTCGTTCGTACTTGGTAAAGTAATAAAATAAGTTTAGGTAAGTTGTACATTTGTATAAAAGTAATTAGCACATGGATCTTACGGAAAACCTCTGAATGTACACTCGATCTACTGTAATGAATATTACATACGAAAGAATAATCTAATTTTAAAAAAAAGACCTGTTTGCATACAAAAAAAAAAAAGACCTGACCTTTCACCTGACGGTGACATATCTAGTGACAATAACTAATGACGATTATTTTTTAAAGTAGCCTGCTCAAAACCCCACATAGAAGCCTGATGTGATAATGGGACATGTATTTAACAAATATTATCATCTCATCAACGCATCCTCCTTAAATAAGATGTTTCACCACTGTCCTCCTTTAACGTTTTTATTTATTTTTGTAAATACTACATATTTTTGTGATAGGTTTGTTAAAATAAATGTGGACATACTCGTATCAAAATGGGCCTGCAGGCAAAATATTATTGCCCCCTCGTTAATTGTTTTATTTTAAAACTATCAATATTCAAAACTTTTAAATCAATATAAAAGGTTCGGGACAAACATGCGATTAGATTAATTGTTGTTGCGTCGCGGATACAACAAACATACAACATCAAAGCCAGAACCACATTGATGATTGATCACATGGATCCTGAGGTAATAATACAATAACTAACACCAGGCTTAAGGAATAAAGTCCATTGTAACTTGTTCTTTGTTTATGCAATTCTGTAACTGCTAAAAAGGGCTGCTAGATTTGATTCTGGAAATTATCGCACAACGCAATCAGTAACAGATATGATAAAAGAGATGGAATGAGATTCATTGGATGACAGAAGGAGGGTGAAGAGGGTCATGGGAGTGTACAAGGGCGTATATTTATAGTGAGGCATGGAAAGATATTGGAGTAAGAATATGACCATGATCACAATCTTGTACTCGATTTCAGGCACAAGGATTTAGGAACATTCTCTTTTTAGGTAATGGTATCAGGGATTTGAATAAGTTACCAAGAGAAATTCTGAATAATTTACCAGAAACGTTGAAAGAATTTAAAGTTAAAATTTATAGAAGGCAAATGTAGTTGGATGCATGAAAGGGGAGAAGATGAGTGTGTAGGGAAATTGCCACCGGAGCGTACGATCCATTCAATTTTATTAGAACACTACAAATGCAGAGATTTATATCACAAACTATTAGACAACTCTTTTATATTGTAAATTACACTATAAAATAAAATAGAAGGTATCAATTTTTAAAATAAACAAATTTCACATATTTTTTAAATCAATAAATCTCACCAATGAACTGTCAATGAAAAAATAGTAACTATCTCAAATTATCCATTCAAATTTACTATTTACAAATAATGCGCGGTGTATTTTAATGTTAAACAAAATAAAAAGTACAAAATTAGTCTTTAGGTTTGCAAAATTAGTTACCTGCGGGAGCTGGAACGTGTTCGTGTCTATACGACAAATGCGAGTAATGAAATGAATTTGTGAGTAACGATTCTGTGCTTCGAGTCAGGCGACGAATCCGTTCTCAGTAACGAATACATAGTTACTTTTACAGCTCTATGTTAGAGTAGAAAATACATTTTCGAAAGAGGTGGAAATAAATATTGGAGTACAACAGCGTATTGTAATGGGACCGTTGCTGTGCATTATTCTAATTAATGACTGTGTCGGTGGGTTACTGTCAGAATCTAGGTTTTTTGCAGATAATGTAAGGATATACAATAGGATCAAAACAGGTGAAAACTGAACAGCTGCAGGGTGATCTGGATAGAATATCTAAATGGGTAGGTCAGCATGGAATGAAGTGCCAAAAAGAGTCAGCTTATTAGGGTTTTTTTTTCTGTCATCAGTCTTTCGACTGGTTTGGTGCAATCCTCCATCCCTTCCTATCCTGTGCTAACCTCTTCATTTCTACATACCCCTTACAGCCCACGTCCTCAATTATCTGCTTCATATATTCTAATCTCTGTCTTCCTCTACAGTTCTTACCTTCGACTGTTCCCTCCACTAACAAATTAACCAATCCAGCATGTCTCAAAATATGACCTACCAGCCTGTCTCTTCTTTCTGTAAGCTTCTTCCACAAACTTCTTTTCTCACCCATCATTTCCAAAACTCGTTCATTTCTTACTTTGTCTGTCCACTTAATTCTCAGCATTCTTCTGTAGCACCACATTTCAAATGCTTCGATTTTCTTTCTTTCCGGTATTCCTAAAGTCCATGTTTCGCTACCATAAAGTGCTGTGCTCCACACAAAGAGATTTAAAAAGTTCTTTCTAATTCCTAGATCAATATTTGAAACTAAATGGTTTCTCTTCTTCATGAAGGCTCTTTTTGCTAGTGCTATTCTGCTTTTAACATCATTCCTGCTTCGGCCATCAGTTGTAATTTTGCTTCCCAAGTAGCAGAACTCACTTACTTCTCCTATTGCATCCGATCCTATTTTTATATTTAATCTACTACTATTGGTATCGTTTCTGCTACATCTCATCACTTTAGTTTTGCTTTGATTTATATTCAGTCCAAAGTCTTCCTTCAGTATTTTGTTCATGCCATTCAGTAACTTCTCAATATCCTCAGCCTTCTCTGCTAACAAGACAATGTCATCAGCAAATCGTAGCATACTGATTTTTTCCCCCTGAAAACTTATGCCACATGGAAATTTTTCTTTGACTTTCTTTATTGCTTCTTCTACATACAAGTTGAATATTAACGGGGATAGACTACAACCTTGTCTCACACCCTTTCTAACTGATGCATGTCTCTCATGATTCTCTACTTTTATTATAGCCACTTGATTCTTATATAGTTTATAAAGTATTCTTCTATCTCGATACTTTAGACCTGACTTCTTTAAAATTTTGAACATCTTGTCCCATCTAACATTATCAAAAGCTTTTCTAAATCAACAAATGCCATAAAAGTATCTTTGTTTTTCTTGATCCGCCCTTCAAGTATTAATCTTAATGACAGAATTGCTTCCCTTGTACCGCGATTTTTCCTAAACCCAAACTGATCTTCACCTATTATCTCTTCTACTACCCTTTCCATCCTTCTGTATATTGTTCTGGTTAGTAATTTTGAAGCATGTGATGTTAGACTAATGGTGCGATAATTCTCACATTTGTCGGCTTGTGCTTTCTTCGGAATTGTGAAGATGATATTTTTATTAAAATCGGTTGGAATTTCTCCTGTTTCATAACTTTTTGATATCAGCTTGAATAATCTTTTGATTCCTTCCTCTCCTAGACATTTAAGAAGTTCTGCAGGGATCTCATCAATTCCAACTGCCTTATTTGCTTTCAAGTCATTCAGAGCTTTAATAAATTCTGTCCTCAAAACGGGATCTCCTAAGTCATCAATGTCATCATCGCCTTCCTTTTCCAATACACAATTGTTCAAGTCGTCCCCAACATATAGTTTCTCAATGTATTCCTTCCATCTGTTAGCTCTATCTTCTGAGCTTAAAAGAGGTTTCCCATCGGCAGTTTTAATGTTCATACCTCTTTTCTTCATTTCTCCAAAGTTCTGTTTGATCTATCTATATGCAACATCTACTTTTCCTGCGACCATTTCCTTTTCTACTTCTTCACACTTTTCTTGTAGCCATTTTTCTTTTGCCATTTTGCATTTCCTATTTATTTGATTTCTAAATTGCCTGTACTGCTCTCTTCCTGCTTCATCCTGAGCATTTTTGTACCATCTCCTCTGATCCATCAGCTGCAAAATTTCTTCTGTGATCCAAGGTTTTCGGGCAGCTTGTTCCCTAAATCCTAATGTTTCTTTGCCAGCTTTCGTTATTTCGGTCTTTAATGCATTCCATTCATCCTCGGTAGAGCTCCTTTCACAGTTACTTCTTAGACCTAAGTCTACCATTTCTGCAAATTTTTCTCTTGTGCTAGATTGTTTCAGTTTATTCACTTCCAGTCTGTTCTGCTTATGCTGCTTCCTTATTCGCTTGAATTTCAGTCTGCACTTCATTACTATCAAATTATGGTCCGAGTCTATGTCTGCTCCTGGGTACGCTTTACAGTCTAGAACTTGATTCCTGAATCTCTGTTTGACCATGATATAATCTAGCTGATATCTGCCTGTATCCCCAGGACGTTTCCAGGTGTATATTCTTCTTTCATGGTTCTTAAACAGTGTGCTCGCCACTACTAGCTTATATCTTTCACAAAATTCTAGCAACCTGCTTCCTCGTTCATTTCTTTCTCCTAGACCAAAACTTCCTACAGTATTCCCCTCTTTACCTTCTCCCACTATTGCATTCCAATCACCCATGTTTATTAGATTCTCCTCCCCTTTCACATATTGGACTAATTCTTCGATTTCAGCGTATATTTTTTCTATTTCTTCATCATCTTCCTGTGACGTTGGCAAATATACTTGTACTAATGTGGTTGGGACGGGCTTAGTTTCTAACCTCATCAAAATAATCCTGTCACTAAATTGTTCATAATAACACACCCGTTTTCCTACTTTCTTGTTCATTACAAATCCTACACCTGTGACTCCATTGACAGCTTGTGTGCTAATTATCCTGTGTTCCCCAGACCAGAAATCCTGTGCATCCTTCCATTTAATCTCACTAATCCCAACAACATCTAGCTTAAGTTGTTCCATCTCCCTTTTTAAGTTATCTAACCTACCTGCCCTATTCAGACTTCTAACATTCCACGCTCCGACTCGTAGAATGTTTCTATCCATTCTGATGACTCCTCCCAGAGCAGTCCCCACCCGGAGATCCGATTGGGGGACTATTTTACCTCCGGAATATTTTACCCAGGAAGAAGCCATCCTGAAATATGTAATTTGAGAGGATTACATGTCCTCGGGATACCCTTTGGGTCTTTAATGCAGTGGTTTCCCGTTGCCTTCTGCATCCCCATGCCGTTGATCATTTCTGATTCATCCGCCTTTAGGGGCCGTTTCCAACTCCAAGGGCAAGAGGGTGCCCTGAACCGCTCCCCGCTCTTCCGCCCTCCTTTCGGAGGCCGTTGGCAAGCAGTGGGTGACTCCTTATACCGGGAATCTTTCAGTCGCCAGAGCCTCGTCCGTGCAAACAGGGTGCACCACGTGAAGGAGAGGTTGACATTTGGTTGGAAAAGACTAGTATAGTCTCTCCCAAACCCTTACACCCCGCTTATTAGGTACACAGATAAAAAACTAAAGGTTAATTATGATTAATTAAATTAAATTGCAATAGGGCGCACGCCGCATTGGAAATTTCCCTCACTCCCTTTTCTACACACACTGTAATACTCCTCTATATTATTAATTTGTATTACTAATTAAAGTCCACAGGTTTTTAGACGGTTTGGCCCTTAAATACCACCATTCCACCCACGTACGCGGACAGAGGAGCTAATTAGTTCCATTCAAAGGTTCTTACTATCCAAATAAGACGTCTTAACTTCATACAATAAATAATTTGCTATTTTATTGATTAATGCTCGATTACTGCTCTTAACAACTTTATTTTTACACGAGGCACAAAACTACAATTGAAAATACACTCGTTCTGTATATTAAGAAACAATCACTGATTCATCTGGCATAATACAAAATGTTAGATCGCCGCCACAATTTTGGCGCACGACCTCTCACACCTGTTCACCGCCAGAGACTCTCCATACCTCTGCACACACTCTAAACCATAGATGATAGCATCACTTATACTACCCTTTTTTACATGCTTAGTATCGTCTGTGATTTCCGTGAGCAAAAATACAATTACTTACAATGCATATTCATACATTTATTTTATTATTATAATATATATATATATCTAAATATATATTCGGGGATAGTGGATAACTGGATATGCTACAACACCTACATTTGCCCTATACAAATTTTAACTTTAAATTCTTTCAACTTTTTTGCAACTTATTCATCATCCCTCTCGGTAACCCATCCCAATCCCTAATACACTTATCTAAAAAAGAGAATCTTCCTACACCCTTGTGTCTCAAATCGAGTACCAACTTGTGGTCATGGTCATCTTCTCCCTTCCATGCATTACTTTCAATTCATATACCATTATCTATCCAAACCTTATCACTAATAAACGCCTTGTAAACTCCCATGACCCTCTTCACCCTCCTTCTGTCATCCAATGAGTCCCATTTCAGCTCTTTCATCATCTCTGTTAATAATTGAAATCTACGATAGTTTCCAGAAACAAATCTAGCAGTCCTTCTTTGCACCCTCTCCAACTCCTGTATTTGATACTCAAAATGTGGGTCCCATACTATACTACCATATTCGAGCAATGATCTGACCACAGTTTGTAACCCAATTCCTTTACTTCTTTAGTACATCCCGTCATAATTCTCTACAACAAGTGCAGAATTTTGAAATCTTTTCCTACTACCTGTCCAATGTGTCCTGCCCAGTTAAGCTTGTTATCAAAAGTAATGCCAAGATTTTTAAATTTCAAGTCTTCAATAAGAAATTCTTTCCCAACCTTATAAACATAATAAACCTTCAGTTTTTTATTTGTGTATCTAATAAGCTGACTCTTCTTTGCATTTATCTTCATCCCATGTTTACCAACCCAACTAGATATCCTGTCCAGATCACTTTGCAACTGTTTAAAATCCTCTACCATTTTGTTCCTTTTATATATCATTTTGTCATCTGCAAACAATTTAATTTCTGACAGTAAACAATCATCACAATTATTCATTAGAATAATGAATAACAATGGTCCCAAAATGCTACCCTGTGGCACTCCCATTTTTACTTCCAATTCTTTTGATACTGCATTTCCTACCCTAATTTTCTGTTTTCTACCATTCAAAAATTCTTCTAATCACTTTCTGATCCACTCCAATAGTTTTTACTTTTTTACTACCATTTTATGGCTCACTCTGTCAGAAGTCTTTGAAAGATCTAGTGCTACACTATCAATTTGACTTCCCTTGTCCATTTCATCCGAAATATCTTGCATATATCCCACCAACTGAGATTCACTTGCCTAAAGCCATGCTGCCTGCTTGAAAACCACTTACGTTCCTCACATATATTTCTGATGTGGTTGCATATCAATCTCTCCTTTAATTTACCTATCACTGATGTCAAACTGATTGGCCTATAATTCACAACTCTATTTCTCACCCCTTCTTTAAGTACCGGTACTACTATTGCACTTTTCCAGTCCTGTGGTAAGCAGCAAGTATCCAGACTCAATTTAAATAATATTTCAAGATAAGGTGCAATGTCACATCCTGCTATCATTCAGACATCTGTAGTAATATTATCCACACCAGCCCCTGCTTTCTCATCTCCTTCATGATACATTCAGTACGAATTTCAAATTTTATTGCCCGCTCACTTTTAATTGTGATGTTAAGCTCGTTATCCGATTCAGAACCTCCTGCTTATGATTTAATGTCCCTAATGCTCTCGCTACTTAAAATCTCTGCCTTTTTCAAATCCTCAGTAACTTCTTCTCCATCCTTACTTAAAAGCGTCTCAACACTCTCCCTTCTTCTCAATTTTCTAACATAGTTATAAAAATTTCTAGATGAATCAGCCAATGGTCCCCCTGAACTGACGATACTCATCTTAAACCCATCTTTAGCCACCTACTTAGCTTTATTAAGACCTTGTTTAGTTGTTTTAAATATTCCCTAATACCCTGCTGTCTCTCAACTCTATTATGTTCTCTTCTTACGAACCTCTTTAACCTCCTTACCTCCCTGTTATATTACACAGGTTCTCTACTGCTTTTTATTTTCTGTTTTGCAATATATTATTCTTCTCCTTGAACTCTTCCCACCTTGACTCTACTGTACTTGTGCCTTGTTTCCATTTGCTGAATCGTTCCCTGAAATATCTCTTCAAATTCGAAATCCGTGCCTTTTTATAACTGTACCCATTTGCCCCTTCAATTTAGGCTGCTGGTTTAGTGAATCCTCAAATATCCATCAGAAATGTTTCATGATCACTTATTCCTTCCGTTACTTGATACCCTACAAGGTTATCATGGGGCTTCATTAGGAATATATCCAAATTATTTTGTCCCCTAGTGTTATGCTCTACCACTTGTGTAAATCCTCCTTCCCTTATTAAATTATTTGTAAATCTCTGTTCCCTTGTGTTATTAATCTTATTTCCTACCCAGTTTACACCTGGTAAATTTAAATCCCCACCAATGACCATTCTATTCTCACCTCTGAAATCTGAGTATGAATTTAATTTCTCCCCAAGAGCCTCATCTGCATCTGTCATTCTTCCACTGTGGTAAGCAGCCAACACCCTGATTTTTTCATTTTTATTACCCCAGAAATCTATCCCAGGTAACTCATGGTCATAATCTATGAACACCAGTGAACTGTGGTAGGTTTTTTTTTAACTAATATGAAAACTCCTCCACCAATTGCTCCTCTATCTCTGCGATGCACTCTGTAACTACCTGGAAATACCTCACTGTCTAGTACTTCTTCTTTTAGATTGGGGTCAGAATTGCTTGTTGAAGGGTTTACATAACGCTTGATAACAAACTCAACTGGGCACAGCACATTGGGAAGGTGGTAGCAAAAGGTTACAAAATCCTTCATTTACTGGAGAGGGTGATGAGAGGATGTACCAGAGAAGTTAGGATATTTGGTTATAAAAGTTTATTGATACCATTGGTTGAATATGGTGGTGTAGTTTGGGACCCGCAATTTGGTTATCAAATACAGGAGTTGGACGGTGTGCAAAGAAGAGCAGCTTGATTTGTTTGTGGAAATTATCGCAGGATCCAGTCAGTAGCTGATATAATAAGGGAGCTGGATTGGTAGTCACTGGAGAAAAGGAGGTTTGTGAAGAGAGTGGTGGGAATGTACAGGGTATATGTTGGTGATGGAGCTTAGAGGGATATTGGTTGAACAATTAGTAATAGTGCATGGAAGGGGAAAGACGACCATGACCACAAGCCGGTGCTTGATTTCATGCCTAAGGTAGTGGGAAAATTTTCTTTTGTTGTTAAGCGTGTCAGAGATTGCAACAAATTACCGAGTGAAGTGATGAATAATTTCGCAGAAAGGCTTAAGAAATTTGCGAATTTGAAAAATAATGGGCGAGACATTTAAAAAAATAATGCTTTCCAAAGTCCATCCCTTCATCCTCATCGTGGGAGGCGGGCAACGTCACGAAGTAGGAACCTGCATCTCAGGTACCGTACCATCTGGGACTTGTTTTCTTAGTTGTCTGGGTTGAACCGCGTCAATTTAACGAAACCTAACGTTTCGGCCATAATTTTGTGGCCTTCTTCAGAGTACTGTCACAGCTGGAACTGCTGCCACCTAGGTTTTCGTTAGGTTTCGATAAATTGACGTGTTCAACCCGGCAACCAAGATAACATCTACAACTACCGCGGAGGTCTGCGCTCCCACCATCTGGGAGTTGTTTCCCTGGCACCTGCAAGGGTGATGGTCCAGCCTGTGGTGAACTCTGGTTTCCATGGTTTCCCAAATCACTCCAGGCAAATGCCAGGATGTTTCCTTCAAAAGGCCATGGCCGAATTCCTTCCCATTCCTTGCCCCCCCCCCCCATCCTTTCCCGTCTCTAAAGACCTCGCTGTTAAGACGCATTCCCACGATCCCTTGTAGGAGAGGCGAGACGGGACGGGACCTCATTAGCCGAAGTGTAGGGACGACCGCGGGCCGCAGGTTAGTCGTAGCTTACCTCGACGCCACCTCCGCACCACGTTGCCTAGTGTCGTTTGGCACAGAGCACTTTACAGCAACAGAAGGGGTGCGCACCGCTGCTGCAAACCGATGGCAACAGCGCACCGCTACACACGCCTGTGATGTTTACCGACTCAGAGTGGGTAGCTGCGTCTCGTCTCCGCTAGCAGAGGCGGATCTGTTCCCATGGCGTCCCGTCCCGTCCCCTCTCGTCTCGGCTCACCTACAAGGGATCGTGGGAATGCGCCTTTAGAGAGACGTTAAGCAGATTAAAAAAAAAAAAAAATGTGAACTCTGAAAAGTGGCCACGAATGGCGCTCTGTTGAAACATGGCAGCCTCTGTACCGCCAAGGGGCGGCTGGCCGAAGGCGTCTGTACTCCAGGTTAAGGGCGGCTTGCGAACCAGCTTCAGAGCTAGCACCTATGATTCTACGAGATATTCCCAGCAATGGGACATACTCCACAAACTATCGTCATGATTATAAAATGGGGTATTTAGATGACATGGGGAATTGGCTCCGGAGCGTCAACTCCATCACAATTACATTAGTAACAATGATATATGATGATCCGCCTCGGCGCAGTGAAGTGTGTGTACTACGCCTCATTATCACTTGCTGTTGATGGAGAGTACTCGCTCGATGGTAATTGCGGTCTGTTCCCCAACAGCCACTGCGCCGATGTCTGGAGAGCTATTGGAGGTAAGGGCCGATCGACGTGGCGGAATAACGACTCGCAGCCAACAGTCGACAACAGCCAAAGCGGAGTCGATAAACGATAATTGGAGCCGATCAATAGGAGCGGCTCGCGCGGCAGCAGCCGTTTGTCGGCGAGTCGCTAAACGAGATATCGGCCGAGGAGGGCTGCCAGAAGGGTCCCGATCAGCCTGACTGCTGACTCCGCAGATCTCCTGCCACGGCCAGCTGCTCTTCAAACGCAATTTACCGCCTTTACGGTATTTAGATTTTTTATAAAAATGTAAACTTCTATAGGCAATGTTTGGGTAAATTATGAGTAAAGCGGGATAGGCGGCGATGTATGGCAGGTCTAAGAGCAGAGTACAATGCTGTGCTGGCACAAGTGTTTCAGAGCACACTCTGCTATCAGACCTGCCACAGATCACCACCTATCCTGCTTTACAGAGCGCGCAAGCCTCCGACCTCCACGTTCTGTGATGAGTCGTGGACGTCCACCACCTTGTCGCCCAGTCGTGGTTTCACCATGCTTCAACCTCTCCACAGAGATGCTCACTACAGTAGCACGCGAACAGCTGACCAATCTCGCCGTTTCCGAGATGCTCGTTCCCAGCCGCCGCGCCCAAAAACCACCGGCCCGTAATTTAAGGGCATTTCGTGACCTGTGCATAGACGTCTGGTGCCAGACAACTCCGGAAACGTAACAAGGGCTTTTAGAATCAATAACATGCATAATCACTGCTATATTACGCTATAAAGATGGAGCAACACACTAATAAGCAGGTGGCCATAATGTTTTCGTTGATCAGTATGCGTAGAGCCTTGGTTGTACACAATAGAACATACGGCCCAATTAGATATAGATTGAGATGCTTACAGGATTAGTGCAGAGGTCGGAGTCCAGTGTTCGATGCCGGGCAGGCCCGCCCGGCCCGGCGATAAATTCTGTGCGACGTCCGCCGATCGCGTCTGATCGACGCAGTACGATCTCTGACTACCCGGCGGCCTTCTTTATATACCCAGTTGCTACTGATGTGACCCACTAACACCAAAGTTGCCTCAGCATTGCCTCACCTTCGCCGATACTACTGATGTGACCCACTAACACCAAAGTAGCCTCAACATTGCCTCACCTTCGCCGATACTACTGATGTGACCCACTAACACCAAAGTAGCCTCAGCATTGCCTCACCTTCGCCGATACTACTGATGTGACCCACTAACACCAAAGTAGCCTCAGCATTGCCTCACCTTCGCCGATACTACTGATGTGACCCACTAACACCAAAGTAGCCTCAACATTGCCTCACCTTCGCCGATACTACTGATGTGACCCACTAACACCAAAGTAGCCTCAGCATTGCCTCACCTTCGCCGATACTACTGATGTGACCCACTAACACCAAAGTAGCCTCAGCATTGCCTCACCTTCGCCGATACTACTGATGTGACCCACTAACACCAAAGTAGCCTCAGCATTGCCTCACCTTCGCCGATACTACTAGAAACCTAGGCATGTAGGCGACAATTTAAATCCATCGATATACGAGGTGTGTGAGAAAAGTAATGATACTGATTTTTTTACTTACCAAACTTTTATTTTTTTCAACCAACAGTATTATCCCTTAAAAGCAATTCCCTTGGGCAGCTATACACCGGCGGAGTGGTTGTTTCCACTCTTGGTAGTAGCGCTGAAAGGCTTATCTGTTGGGCTGTTAACTAGTGGGTCACAGTCTTTTGAATGTTCTCTCTAGAGTTCCAAAATGACGTCCTTATAAGACATGTTTGAATTGCGGGTGAAGAAAAGAGTCACAAGGACATATATCAGATGAATAGGGGGGTTGAGGAACAACAGGAATGCGTTTCCAGTTCAAAAATTGACTAATGGGACAAGCCGTATGACACGGGTCGTTGTCATGATGATGGATCCATTTGTCTGCAATAACTGGTCTCACACCAATCGTCTGTAAAAATTTGGTGTACGGTGAAATTGTTTAAATTTAACTGTTCACTCATCATCCTTATTGCTAAACGACGATCTGATCTCACAAGAGCCCTCACACGCAAAACGTTTTCGTCAGTTTTTGAAGTTGAAGGTCTCTCTGAGCGAGGTTGATCTTCAAAGTGCTCTTGGTCTTCCAAAAAAGATTTGTGCCAGCGAAATAGTTGTGCTCTTGTTAAGGAATGTTCCCCATAAGTTTGCTCAAACTTTTCAAACGTCACACTCGTGGAATCCCGAAAATTAACACAAAACTTGATTGCACAACATTGCTCTAAATTCCAGTGCTCCATTTTCGTAACATACAACTTCACTGATGGCGCTGGCAAAAATAATGCGTTGGCTGAACGGAGTTGAAACTCAGACTGAGCATGTGGAAGGGATGAACAAACCGTTCTAACACAGACCTGTAGACACAGCGGTTCCACATCGCTCCCAGTGGTACTGAGCTCGTTACTGTTCTCACCCGCTTCGTAACATATGCTGTATAGTGTCTTGGCCGCGCGTGAGCTCACGTGACATGGTAGCGGTGGCGTCGTTAGCGCTGTAGTGAGTGACGTGGAGGATGCTGACAGCTGCTCTCAGCAGCGGAGTGACACAGCTGACGAGGCTGGCAGTCTGTCTGTCTGTCCGCACAGTGGCGGGCTGACATTAATTAACCACACTCCACAACACTGTTTTAATACACGACTAAACTGACGCTCCAACTTGCAATGTCCCGCCCTGCATGTTGGTTGCACTGGATAATCGGACAGCTCTGAGACTGCGTTCCTTACAAAGTGCAACACTCCTCTTCCAAACAATATACCTATCTTGCTCTTTTCCAACAAAAACCAAATATACAAGATCCTAATGTCGTTCGCCAAGTATGGAGACATTCAAATACAAATCTAGGGAACCCAATAAAAATTGACCACCGTATACCACCCGATCAGAAATATCCTCGCAAAATATCATCATCTAGACATAATACTAGAATGAATGCCTAGGGTACAAGTGCTATACATTGACAAAAATAGATTTAAATCATAGTGTCCGAATAATCCCACTAATTATGTAATGAGCCCTGTACTGTATAGATAAGAAATATAACAAAGTATCTGATTTCATGACGATGGATTATATTATATGACCAAAAATGTAAACTAAAGTGTGTAGAATGTATAAAGAAACTGGAATGTAAATTGTTGAAAAATGAAATGTAATGAACTTGGCTGTCTGGTCGATAAGGCCGAAAGCCATTAAATAAATAATTGGTTTACAAAGTCTGGTCAGACCATTGGTTGAATATGGTGGTGCAGTTTGGGACCCACATTTCGGTTATCAAATACAGGAGTTAGAGGGTGTGCAAAGAAGAGCAGCTGGATTGGTTTGTGGGAATTATCGCAGGACCCAATCAGCAGCTGATATGATAAAGGAGATTGGATTGGGAGTAATTAGAGGAAAGGATGAAGGTGAAGAGATGTACAGGGCATATGTTGGTGATGGAGCTTGGAGGGATATTGGTCAAAGAAATTGGAATAGTGCATGGAATGGGACCATAACTACAAGCTAACGCTCGATTTCATGCATAACGGGGGTGAGAAAATTTACCTTTGTTCGTTAGTGTGTCAGGGATTGGAACAAAATTAAAATTTGTAAATCGGAAAAGTAATTTGGGAGGAATTTAACACACCACCTGTAAAAGATCATTTTTTTTAAAAAAAATAAAAAGATTAATTGGATAACTTGGGGAATTGCAACGGAGTATTAGCTCCATCGCCATTAAAATTAATAATTATAATGTATTCTGCCGAGCGCGGCAACCGATCAAAGGGAAATTGTGCGTGTTTTTAGTAATACCTGCGGGTATTGGCGTCACGTCGAGCGGTATGCCCGGCCGAACTGACTTTGAGGAGGATGCATTGCGCTTTATAAACGGCTTGAAACTCCTTTTCGGTTTAGACACGTTTCTGAGTCAGCCACAGAATCACAAACATAAAAAAAAAACAAGGCATAAACATTGCTCTACGAACAGTCAACTTAGTACAAAAACAAATAAACACTTACTTGGACAGAGACAATTATAAAAATTCAGGCATTTACCAACAGACATGTCAATATTTAGAGGCAACATACGTAGGACATACAAGAAGACAGTTTAAAACGAGATTCAAGGAACATATGAGGGCACTTAAGTACAGCAAACACTCCACATTCGCTGAACATCTAATAGAAAATGATCACTTCCCAACAGACATCAACACCGACACTAGAATCCTCACAATCAACAAGCACAAACACAATACCCTCACTCTACAAGAAAACTATCAAATTCAAAAAGCTATAAAAATGGTAAGTAGGTACTGAATGTTCACACTGGCAAACCTACATAAACCCTACAGAATGGTAAGTACAATAATAACAATAGATAAATATACCTAACAGATACATACACTAACACACTATGTATAAAATTTCAAAGAAAATAGTAAAAAATAAGGGTTCTGTGAGTTATCCGTCTATTGCAACTAAATAAAAAAACTTAGCTTTTTTAACATTCGCGTTTCTAGGGCACCGAGGATGATTGAACAAACAATCGAAACGCGTCTGCCAAAAACTAAGTTTTTTTTATTTAGCTGTACTTGACGGGTAAGTCACAGAAACCTTATTATTAAAGCAGTTAAGCATAAAAAAGCCCAGAATACCAACATTAAAAGCAGCAAAACATCACTGTCCCACGCATTTTCGAACTGGCGCTGTTGGCACACCACCTTCTTGACATTAAGAACACAAGATGGCCACCGTAAACAAGTGAGTAGTGATAGACGCAATGTTTACATCCAGCATGCAGCAGCCAAGCGGTAACATGCTCTGCAGAAAAAGCAGAGATGCGTGGTTACAAACCTGTAAACCACTAATCCAAATACTAAGTTGTAAATAATCAGAAAATGTTTCAATTTAGAGTTATGTTAAAGCTCGAATAATAAATTTGTGAAATTAATGTAAAATTTCAACACAAAATTCGTCGCTGATGATGCCTCGGAGATAGGCGAAACGCGTACGGCATTAAAGCATATGAAAACAGTTGCATTGACGTTATTTTATCATTTAACTAGCGGAGTTCCCGGCGTTGCCCGGTATAGTTGGCGTAGATTTACCCGTACCCTATTTTTATTCCCGCAAAACATATGTACAAAGTTTCATAAAATACGCGCCAACTTTTTCGGAATTAAAGCAAACTTACATTCACCCGCCCCCTACCAAGAAACTGGTGGGCTGAAGTTTATTTGCACTTATACTATTTTCATTCGTCCGAAAAGATTCATGTATATCAAGCTTCGACAATTTGGCTAAGAAATTTCATTACTAAATTACTGAACAACCCTAGATTATGTTAAAAACTCTTGTTTGATTCAATGCGAAGTGAATGGATATACTTGTGGCTCGAAACGCCAGATCCTTTAACTCTGCAGATAAAATATCAAAAGTGAATCCAGAATAATATTATAGTAAACAGAAGACTAATGCTGAATGCCAGAGATATTGTCCAGAGATCGTGCTCTGTTGTTTTTACGGCTATCTATGTCGTGTAAAAATTGATATCCCGAATTAAAGGAAAGAATACTTCAAGCTATGGCTTTTAAAAATTGAATATATCGAATTAAAAGAAAGAATACTTCAAGTTTTGTTTAGTGTGCAAAATAGTTAGTACCGGTACTATAAGTTATCTTATTGCTTTAATTAAAGGCTATAGTCAGAGACATTGTGTTGTGTGTTTAGTGCGGAGTATGCGGCATCTAGTGATTCCTCCCTTGGAATTTCTCACTATACGTTCAGAATTTCATTTAATGCTCTCACATTATTTAACGTTGAAACCTAAGACATGCCAAACAAGTGAATTAAGGTTTTAAGCTTTAAAACGGTGAAAACTCCACCGAAATCTGCCCCGTAGTTTCCGAGTTTTTATACGAACAATATGTCCGGATTTCGTTTTATAGATATAGATTTAATAACTATAAGATTTGATTGGGGAGTACCCGTTGATCATCCTACGTCACCAACAAAGCGTTTCCTGAGATTCCTACTAGTGGGACGTGTGCAAGTAGTGCTTTTTTTTCTGTTAAACGTCTCTCGAACAGTGAGGTCTTTAGAGACGGGAAAGGATTGGGGGCAAGGAATGGGAAGTAATTTGGCCATGGCCTTTTGAAGGAAGCATCCCAGCATTTGCCTGGAGTGATTTGGGAAACCATGGAAAACCCAAATCTGGATGCCCGGACAGGGATTCGAACCGCCATCCACCCGAATGCGACGCCAGAACGCCAGCCGTTACACCACCACTCGGTCAAGTAGCGCTAGTGGCAGTTCAACGAAAGACAACGACTCCTGAAAATGTTATAAACATCTGTGTTTATTTCCCCATCAGGGGAAGCCAGACGTATGGTAGAAATTCCTTCATAATGAGAATCTCTTACAAAAAGATTCCACTCATCCCAAAGCTCTTGAGAGTCATAAACTTCCTATAATCTGAAAACTGTACTACCAGTTATCATATATATTATTTCTATAAGGTGTTTTTTTGTCACAAGCCATTATGTAGTCAGCTGCAGGATTATCTAGATAGGATTACTAGGTGGGTGAGTCAACTCGGCAGGGGCAGATCCAGGGGGAGGCTAGGGGGCACAAGTCCCCCCCCCAAAAAAGTATCTAGGTCTACCCTCGACATTGTAATTTTGGAGACCTTATTTTTTATTATTTTTAGCTCTACGGATTCGAGGCCGAAGAGGCTATAAAGACTACCCCTGGCCGGCTCAAGCCCCCCTCCCCCCCGAAAACCAAAATCCACTAAAGGCAAACCCTCTGAACAAAAATTCACTTAAGCCAAGCCCCCCCCCCCCCACACACACACACACACACAAACCAAAATCCTGGATGCGCCCCTGCAACTCGGGATGAAGATAAATGCAAACAAGAGTCAGATTGTTAGGTACTCTGATAAAACACTAAAGGTAGATTGAGATTATAAAATGGGGATGGAGCTACATATTGAAGACTCGATATGTAAATACGTCGGCATAACATTTGATAGCAGACTTAACTGGGCGGGACACATTGGACAGGTAGCAGGGAAAGGGTTCTAAGTCCTTCACCTGTTGGAAAGAGTGATGAGGGGGTGCACCAGACACCACTGCTAGAATATGATTGTGTAGTATGGGATCCACATTTTGGGTATCAAATACAGGAATTTGAGGAGGTGCAGAGAAGGTCGACCAGTTTTGTCTTTGGAAATTGCCGCAAAACACAATCGTTATCTAATATGATAAAGGAGTTGGAGTGAGATTCATTGGAGTATAGAAGGAGGGTGAAGAGAGTCATGGGAGAGTACAAGGCCTACACTGGTGATGAAAAATGGAAAGATGTTGGTGACAGGGGTGTTTGGAAAAGTAAGGCTTTCCATGACCACAAACTGGCACTCGATTTTAGGCATAAGCGTGTGGGAAAATTTTATTTTGTAGGAAAGGATGTAAGGGATTTGAATAAATTACCAAGAGAATTGATTAATAATTTACAAAAGAATTTAAAGAAGAAATTAGTTGAGGGGTGCGAATGGAAAATGCCACCGGAGCATTTATCATTCATATAAATACTAGCTGTTAAAAGCGACTTCGTATTTGTGGACTTAGAATTTGATTTCCAGAATTGGATGATATACAAAGCTGAAGGTTATTTAAGATATGTCTCAAACAACACCGAGTCGGCATAATGTGACGGGAGCGCCATCGATATACCATTCTACCGTCGAACCTGTCTCATGGCTAAAACTTTATTCAAACCGGAAAAAAAAATCGTATTTCCTTCCTAAGGATATAAAGTATTTATTTTTGATCGGTATACACCTATGTTCGTCAAAACGTAACAAAACGATGGAGACTTACTTTCGCATATATAAAGTTATTAGTTTAGGACACACACAAACTGCCTGTGGAACCAGTATTGTAGTATTACATTCTGTGTGGTCCCCACTCACCAGTCATTACTGAGTTATATTATTACATTATTAATTGATTGTAAATGGATTTATAATTTTATTTATAGTATAGGTCTTCCAGCATAGTAGTTTGTGTAGAACGGGGTAATTATAAGTTAGTTTAGTAATTTCATGTTGCGAGAGTTGGCAGTACTGTATGGTTGTGTTGTCGCGGAAGGTAGAAGCCAATATGGCGAGAGACACTGTTTTTGGCTAGCATAAGGCGAACATGTGGAGAAACTGATTTCGGCTAGCGTAATGCAAATATGTACAGAATATTGTTTCAGTGAAAGCATTGTGTCTTGTGTGAATTTTTGAGTGTAATAAATTGTGAATTATAGTAAAAGTGTGGCGAAAGTCATTTACATAGCATTAGAATAACCGTTGCGCAAATTGAGAGATGATTGAAGGTTTTGTAATAAAAGTATTTTATATTAATACAAACGGTGAGGTGATAGCAACTACCGTAAAAAGGCATATTAGGGCCAAGTGCCAGTAAAGCGGGCTATCAATCTTTCTTGTCGCAGTCAAAATAGCGGAAAGGAGGACCTCGCATAGTGGCGACGAATCTGCCAGGATAAGTGCAAAATATTTCATTTATTCAAGAACGACATTGGATATTCTTCGACGGGAGCCAGCAGTTTTTGGAGCAGTGGTTAGCAGACGAGAAAATCATCGCAGAATTGGCAAGTACAGAAATTCAATATAATTTTCCGAAAGAGTGGCAGCAAGCAGAATTTGATACAATGACTTCCGTAAAATAAAACACCGGTAATGAATTTGTAAAGAGTGATTTAAGTTTCTTTAAAGAACGAACAGTTAAATGCAACAGTTTGAAAACGAATGAAAATCAGAAGTAAACTTTTGTTAATTTCGGAAGAATTAAATCTGTAAATTTGTCATAAGAATGGTTGTGGGAATTAAAGAATTTGTCCAAATTAGATTTAAATGCTGAGAAGACCTTAGTTAAGCAAATAAAGAAATTTTTTAAGCAATAGTGGGAAGGGTTTTATTTAATTTGGTAACTGAAAGATAAATGCATGTGTAAAAGCCATTGTGATTTGTAATGTTATGTTGATGCAAATTTTTTTGTGTGTTGTAAAATTTATGTTTGCAGTGCTGTGGCCATTTCTGTGTAAAGTAAGTAATTTCTGTGTAAAGTAAGTAATTCATAAAAGGTTGTCTGTGTTCAAAATGGGTTTCTGTACCCATTAAAGAGTATTTCTGCGTTGGAAAGCGGCGTTGTGAAAATTTTGGAAGTGATTTTATGTTTGTGTTATGCGTGTGAATTAACGGGATATTTCAGTAGTAATATTATTTTATTTGGCTGTGAATAAGTAAAATGGAAGTAGTTAAGGACAAATCCTCGGGTTGCAGTGATAGATTAAATTCTAAAGATGGGGATAGTGGTAGTATTGTTTGTAACAATGAAGATTCAGGGTTTGTCGAGCAGTCAGCTGAAAGGGAGGGAAGTGGAGTTAACTTGACCAGCGAGTTTAATTCAACTGAAGCTAGCTGCGTTAGTCTCTTTGACGGCATGGGGGGAAGCGGAGTTATGTATTCAACCAAAGATAGTATTGATGTAGATGTTAAGGATAGTGATGTTTGTGAAGTCGAGTCAAAGAGTTTCATGATTAGTGCGATGTCAACACCAATACCGGTTAATCAAATTAATATTCAAGAAAAAGAGACGGGTAATAAACAAATTGATGCTCTGAAACAGAAATGCGGCGAGATGTCGATGCTAATTGTTTTATTGGAAAAAATGAGAGAAGAGTCAAAACAAATCGCAGAAAAAATGGAAAGAAACATTACCGAAAAAATTAAAGAAGAAGGGCAGATTTTAAGGCAGGAAATGTTGTTAAAAATGGATAGATGTATTCAACGGTCGGAAGGAAAATGTGACAGGAAGATAGAGAGTGTAAGACAAGTATTAAAAGAAGATATCAACACAAAAATAGAGAAAGAAATGTCAATGGTGTATGATTACGTTGGGAAGCATGAAGAGGCTACCAAGCAGAATGTAGTGTGTCTGGTGCAACAAAAGGTGGAGGCAGCAGTGAAGGAAAATGGGAAGGAAATACAAGAAGAGCATATAGCCATGCATGAAGAAAATAAGATAATTTATGAAAACCAAAAGGACTGTGCAAAAGGATTGAAGAATTAAAAGAAAAAGCTGAAACCTACTCCAAACAAATTTACCGGCTGGGAGAGAGATTTATGATTATGGATAAGGAAGTGAAAGGAGCATTTAACCAAGTGGAAGACCAGATGAAATCAGTCAAAGAAGAGGTGAAGGAAGAAGTGAAACATCTAATTAAGAAATTTGGAGAAGAAGAACGGCGAAATTTGACTGCTATGGGGATTGGTGGTATCATCACAAACCAGATTAAATTACCGGAAGTAAAATTTGAACCGGAAAAAGCAGTGCATCCGGTAGATTTTGCTCGAGCTTATAAGAATGGATTACCTTGTGAGTGGTCAGACTTGGATAAGATAAGATATGTAAAGAATATGCTACGAGGGGATGCTTTTGTATGGAGATGTGGCAGTGTTGAAGAATGTAATAATTTCGAGGAAATTTTGAAATTATTTTTGAACAAATATTGGTCACAGAGAAATGTCAACGAATGTGATATGCAGATTATAAACTATAACAGCAGGGGGCAAAATCAAGAGAAATCGAAAGAACTGGATGTCGGGTTGTGTGACGAGAAGGAACCACTGAGGTGGTGGGAATGTTTCAAGTTTTTAGATGAAGATGGAAGACAGCGAAAAGCAGTCCTTGAGGTGAGAGAGACATTTCAGGAGACAGAAGCAACGAAGCCTGAAACTTTGCCGGAAGGAAACCTCGCAGTGAAACATGCTATAATGATAGATGAGTACTATTCATTATTTAAAGGCATAAAACACAAGGTACTTTATGGGAATAAAGAAGCTATGCAGAATAGAAGACAGTATGTGAAACCAGAAGAATGGTATTTGCTGAGAAAATATGTGGAAGGAAATGGAATGAAGGTGATGTGGAAGAGGCGCAGGAAGAAGTTACGGCTATATAATGAAGCGAAGAATGTAAATAAGAAGAAAGAAGGCAGAAGTGAAGAAAGTTGGAAGAAGTGTACGAAGGAGCGGGGTTTAAAGCTGTTTAGTGAAGGAAGAGGAAATATGCAAATAGCAATGAAGATGGAGGTGAAATGCCAGAGGAGGCAAATGTTGAAGTTTCGGAAGAAGGTAGATAGGACATAAGCTCATTTGCGGGAAATAATGAATGCAAAACAGATGATGGAAGTCAATTTAATAGAGAAAATGTAGACTTACAGCAGCTACACCTGAGAGATGGGAGTACGTTAGAAGTGTTAAAGTGTTCTCCAGAAGAGTTTGAAAAGGATTTATTACAAGAGGAAATTTTGAAGAAAGAAGAAGATGAAGTTGTAGAGGATGAGGAAATGGAGGGTGAAGAAACAGAAAGTGGGATGGAAGCGAACTATGTGATGGATATTGATGAGTTAAGGGGAGTTACCGAAGAACAGATTTCGAAGATGTCATAAACAGTGTACCAAGTGAGAGTACTGGTTACACCGCATATTTTTTGATGTATCATAAAGAAGAACCGAATTTGATTAAAGAAGTAATTAATTTTCCAGCAAGTCAATGTGTATTTAAGGAAGACGTTTGTAAGCAAGTAAGGGAGAGAATGAAGAGGAAAGCAGATTAAAGGAAGAGAATGCACAACCAGAGACGTAAACCTGTTGAATTTAATTTGAACGACTTGGTATTGGTGAAGACGCAAGAGAGGTCTTGTGAGATAAATGCGGAAATTAAAAAATTCTTTAATGTGTTCCATGGGCCATTTCGAGTGGAGGGAAAGCCATATAAGAATGCCTATTTTCTCGTGTACCCGAAGTCAGGAAGGAAGTTTGGGTTGCGAAATGTGACTGATTTAAAGTTGTACAAGGTGAGAGAGGAGAAATAATTACAATGTAATATATTATAAATGTTAATAAACTTCTGTTACTGGACCATAGCAAAAGACATTGAGTGAGAAATTGTAAAGAACCATGGTGTAATGGAAAATGTGTAATTTTTGTTACAAAGGCGTAATGCCTGGTGAAAAGGTTGAACTTTGCCCCAAATAATCAACTTTTGTGGTTACAAAAAAGTGCTAATTAGTGGCAAAGTGGAGGCATGTGTGAGGTCCCCACTCACCAGTCATTACTGAGTTATATTATTACATTATTAATTGATTGTAAATGGATTTATAATTTTATTTATAGTATAGGTCCTCCAGCATAGTAGTTTGTGTAGAACGGGGTAATTATGAGTTAGTTTAGTAATTTCATGTTGCGAGAGTTGGCAGTACTGTATGGTTGTGTTGTCGCGGAAGGAAGAAGCCAATATGGCGAGAGAGACTGTTTTTGGCTAGCATAAGGCGAACATGTGGAGAAACTGATTTCGGCTAGCGTAATGCAAATATGTACAGAATATTGTTTCAGTGAAAGCATTGTGTCTTGTGTGAATTTTTGAGTGTAATAAATTGTGAATTATAGTAAAAGTGTGGCAAAAGTCATTTACATAGCATTAGAATATCCGTTGCGCAAATTGAGAGATGATTGAAGGTTTTGTAATAAAAGTATTTTATATTAATACAAACGGCGAGGTGATAGCAACTACCGTAAAAAGGCATATTAGGGCCAAGTGCCAATTAAGCGGGCTATCAATCTTTCTTGTCGCAGTCAAAATAGCGGAAAGGGGACCTCGCAATTCTCATGTCATCCTCCACGAATATAGAGTCTGCGACTTACGATAATCAGATTATTTATTGTATTACCATATTCAAATTATTAATTATAACAGTTCATTCAATGCAAATTGTATTAGGCTTATTCAAATCATAAGGTAATTTATTCATGATAAGCCCGGGCGGCCAAATTATTATATAATTTTATTTAATCAAAGATTGCTATTTTAAACGAGCAAATCGAATATAAAATGGTGAAATATGCTTGTGGAAATATGCAGCGGAGAGTTCCCGGCGCCTGCGTGGCGGGAGAAATCCGTTACTTGGCGTCGGAGAGGCGCCTCGAATACAATGGAGATCCCGTTAGCCGAGGCCGGGGCGTTGTGCCCTCAGCTAAGACGCAAGGGGGTGAAGGGTCATCGCTGGTTCGACTACGCACGGAATCTTTTTTTTATCTGCTTAACGTCTCTCTAAAGGCGCATTCCCATGATCCCTTGTTGGCGAGCCGGGCCGGGACGGGACCTCACTAGCCGAAGTGTAGGGACGACCGCGGGTCGCAGGCTAGTCCTCGCTTACATTGCCGCCACCTCCCCACCACGTTGCCTAGTGTCGTTTGGCACAGAGCACTTTAAAGCAACAGAAGGGGTGCGCACCGCTGCTGCAAACCGATGGCAACAGCGCACCGCTACACACGCCTGTGTTGTTACCGACTCAAAGTGGGTAGCTGCGTCTCGTCTCCGCCAGCAGAGGCGGCCCTGTTCCATGGCGTCCCGTCCCGTCTCGCCTCCGTTTACAAGGGATCGTGGGAATGCACCTTAACAGCGAGGTCTTTAGAGACGGGAAAGGATGGGGGGCAAGGAATGGGAAGGAAATCGGCCATGGCCTTTTGAAGGAAGCATCCCGGCATTTGCCTGGAGTGATTTGGGAAACCATGGAAGCGCGGAACCAAAGGTAAATTGCAAATCACGTTATTTTGGCATACGCTATTCCACCAATGACATGTAACTACGGGGTCGACAAATATTAAGCCAGAGCTTCTTTTTCATGTAATGCAGACGCGGTACTGAAAGAGGAGGAGATCTTCTTCCTGGTGGCGGGAAGGACAACACAAGGGATTTTTCTGGCTACACGTGGAGTGATGCACATCGACTTCTTGCCTGATGCAGATCGAGATGTACTGGCTAACAGAGGGTGAGGCAGTCACCTTAGATGCACCTGGACGGATGGGCCGTCCGTGAGATCGCTATCTGACAGTGGCACTTTCTGTTTCAATCGCCGTAAAGCGGCCGACATTTGGTAATGTCTTCTGACGCCAGGTCAAGGTTTCATGGGTTTTAACGAGGTTTTAAATACCCGTAAACGCTACCTGGGAATAGAATCTCAGCTTTGATTGTGCGAGTGCCCCTGAGCTAGCTGGCATTTCATTTCACCAAACATTGAACTCTGAGAGCTTCTTTTTCATTGCAACGTAACTCAGATAATGCTCATTTTGTTTTAATTAGTGCCCCTGGGAATTTTATGATATGCATAACATCTAGTTGCTTGCCTGTGTCGCCACGATGTTCCATATTCACTTTGTTAATTATTGAGATACTAAAAATCCAATTATTGTTTGCACTAATTATCGGCAAATTGTGAGGTCTGGGTATTGCTTGCTTGAAATTGCGTTGTCTTGTGTTAGGAATAACGTTAAATTTACGCAGCAGTGTAAATGCTATAAGACATAATAAAACTTCATATTTATTCACCTATAATTCCACAGCATTCGAGGTTCTTGATATCCAGATTATCAAAACGGAAATTAATTTCATTATTCCAATAAAAGTAGTCCCTCCCCAAGCTCCCATTACAGTACACCATGAATACAGTAAACGCTTAAGGCACTGTTCTACCACCTACGATTTGCTACGCATTCCACCCCTGAATTTATGGGAAATACATTTCAACATGGTATCCTCGCTACAAAATCCCAGGCTTAGCTCAAACTATGAAAAATAATTCTTAAAAACTATTTCTCGCAGGGGGTTTGAACCCGAAGCCACACGAGAAATTCCTTATGAAGCAAGCCACTTACCCACTGCGCTACCAGCCCTCTCTGTCGTTAGGAATTACATAGACGTATACATATTACGCGTCTATCTTTCACAGTTCAGATAATTTTCATAATTCAATGACAGTATTTATTATATATATATATAAAATAGTATGCTATGTCCATCCTAATGTCAAATAGCATCTCCTTGTCAAATTTCACCACGATCGGATTAGCCGTTTAGCCCAAGAAACGTAACAAACAGACAAATAGGCAGAGTTTCGCATTTATAATATTAGTATAGATATCTTCTTTCATTCCTAACCGAAATCTGCTGGAATAGGCGGGATGAGTGCGACGCCTTCTTCAGAAGAAGGCAACAGAGCTATCTACAGATGGGAAGAACTGATAGAGAGACAGTACAGGCGCGCACACCCTCAAACGAGCTGCACCAGCTGTTGAACTGAACCGAACTGAATAGCGAGCGCTCCAGTGGCAATTTCCCTAAACATCTAATTACACGTTTCAAAGAATTTTTGTTATTAGGGGCCATCCACAAATTACGTCACACGAATTACATGATTTTTGTACCCCTCCCTCCCGCCATGTCACAGGTTGTCACCATTTTGGGACGCCCCCTCCCCTGGTGTGACGTCACATATTTTTAAATTTTAAATTTACAAATTAAAACACCACTTCCAAAATGATTTATGTATTTCTAGTTAAAAAATCACATCAACAATAAATAAAAAATTTAAGAATTTAAAAAAAAAAAACCGTAAAAAATCGAATTAATGATGCAAAATTGAGTTATCATGAGTCCATAGATCTTGAACCCATTCCTTGATACTGTTTATTATTGACATAATAGTCACTTCATTCTTGATTTCGAGATCGTTTAAATAAGTATGCCTCGACACTGGGGCAATACGAGCCAAACAGTGATACAAATTAAGCATGTGATGTCACAAAGTTTGACACGTCCCCCCCCCCCCACTTGTCACACGATGTCACACTTTGTTGAGCCGCCCCCCCTCCCCCTCAAGGTGTGACGTAATTTATGGATGGCCCCTTATTATCCATTAGGATAATAATGGGGCTTGAAGATTAACTACCAAAAAACACAATATATTACTAATGGTCTGCATGAATTGTACATTCATGGAATAAAAATTAAAAACGAAAATAACTTTTGCTATTTGGGCTCAATTTTAGAAATAGCAGGAAAATCGAATTTGGAAATTAATAAAAGAATTACTAATGGCCGGAAAGTAATCGGGATGCTCAATTCACGTCTATGTAGCAGGAATGTTATGAATAAAATAAAAAGAATTATATTTGAGTCATTATTGGAAGGTATAGTGTTATGTGGATCAGAAACTTGGACAATCAACCAAAAGCTTAGAAGATAAAAGGATTAGAAATGGATTTCTGAAGAAGATCAGCAAGAATATCAAGAATAGAGAAAGTAAGGAATACAGAAATAATAAGCCACGTAGCTCTGTTTTCGTCTACTCTGAACCCCCTCCTTCTTCCTACGTAGCCGACGTTACTTTTGCCTCATCCCTTCCCCCTCACCCCCCACCCCTCCCTCTACCCCACGTAACACGGAACTTTTTTCCCTATTGGTTTAAGTAGACATTTTCGACAGTTTTCTGTTGTCAGACTATCGTAAATTACATACGGATATAGTTAAGCGAAGGAATATTCTAACTGTGACAAATAATATGAACGGAAAGCTATATGGCCGGGCTCAGAACACCCCCCCCCTTCCACGTAGCCCAGCTTTCTTTTCCAGTCAACCCCCCCCCCCCCAGACCAAACCACGTAGTTTATAGACATTACCCAGCCTATAACCCGAAAAACGTATTTGTGTCACTGAAGACTCATTTTCGTCACGTTTAGTAGACTGGTGAGCATACGCAAAACACGTTCACTGGTTCACCCCCAGTATGATCACAACAGCACGGCGCTTCGTCGCTTGTTTGTTGTGGGGTCCAGCAACAAGGTGTCTGGACTCCGGAGGAGCCGGCTCCAGTGACCGGAACAGGTAAACAGCCCGCAGGTCGATGCGCCGCGCTGTTAATATCACTCACATCGGGCTCTGCACAGTGTCATTGTTCTGTTGAGCAAACAGGTATTTTATTATTCCGCAGAATATACAATAGACCTCAGGAGACCCCGTCCGCTGTTTCCTCTTCGCCTTTGACACAAATCCATTCTCTCCTCTGTCCCGCAAAAAAATACAGAAATGAGAATCAAACGCAGATGAGTGTTGTGTTGGTCGTAATATTCTCTGACTGTGGTTGGAATTTTTTATAAACATCCTTTGTTGTCCCTGGTACTTCATCGCGGTCGCTGTGCCGTTGCAGGTATTTATTCGAGTGTTCCATAAATTCCTCTTTGGATTTATTTTCGGTTGGTCGTGGGTATTTTTCACGTGTCTAAAAAAACACACCCATCTACACAATATAACTCACTCGCAAGCTCAAACTTTCACTGGTTTATGGCATCGAGCAAACATACAATCTTTGTGTGGACATTTCTCCTAGTATGTAATATCCTAATTTAATTGATTTATTTAAATTGAAATGGAGCACACGATTCACACATCTATTTTTCTTCGTTTTTTGGTAAATTACTCATCGCTTATATTGGCAGTTTATTCCAACCCCTGTCATCCTTTACCCAGGAAAGAAAATTTTCCCTCTCCCTTGTGCCTGAAATCGAGTGCCAGCTTGTGGTCATGGTCACATTTTCCCTTCCATACATTTCTTTTAATTCTTACAGCAACATCTTTCCACGCCTCATCACCAATATACGTATTGTACACTCCCATGACCCTCTTCACACTCCTCCTGTATTCCAATGAATATTATTTCAACTCCCTTCTCATATCACTTATTGAGTGTTTTCTGCAATAATTTCGAGACACAAATGTTAGAGCCCTTCTTTGCAGCCTCTTCAATTCTTGTATTTGATATGTATTTCTGTTCGATGTACCGCGGCATATCTACTAATTACCTTGGCAGCATTCGAGTCAGAGGTTTTTTTTTTTTTTGGTATAATAAAGAATATTTGTATTTCTCATAATTTGGAACAATATTTACAATATTTTTTGTATGCACACCAAAGCAAACATTTTTAAATCGTTATCATCATTTCATCATCTTTTTTTAATTCATGTTTAAAATGCACAATGGTCTCTTTAGCAGATTGAAGTAGCCTACCATAAAATAATCTTTTTAAAAAGTATGAAATAATTATGCCGTTTAAGAGTTTTTTTTTATAAGGTTTACTTAATGTTTTAAGGGGAAAAAAAGCCTTAATTTGTAGAAATGGCATGTAATAAACTGAACACAGTCACATCTTGGGAAAAAATATTTTTTTAAACATTTCTCGAAAAGGGAGAGACTTTTAATAAAATAAAACTTTGTCGTATAGTAGGACATGATGTTTCAGGATTATCCTGTCATTCCTAGACACCTTGCATACACTGATGATCCGAAAAATTATGACCACCTGCTTAAACTGTGATGGAAATTATTCGTTGAATAACTGAAACAAACAAACAAACTCTTAGCAAAACCTTTAGTGCAGGTCAGTGAAGGCATGAAAGGTCGCACAGGCGTCACTGGGCTTCATAAATTGGGCTGTGGGAAGACGTGTGGGGCGGACCAGCATTCTTTATCGAGCGTTGAATGCAAATGGATGTGGCGGAGTGCGACGGGTGAGGAACTAGATACCGCTATCAGAAAGGACGATGCGTGCGACTCAGCGCTGGTGCTCGGTCCCGTTGTGGGTTCCTATCCAGTCTGAGGAACGTCAGCACATTGACGCACACACACGAGTACATAGGTGCTTGTATTAAAGACCAGACAAGCTCATACCTAACTAAAAAAAAAAAACAACAGCATCATCATCATCATCGACGACGACGACAACAACAACAACATCATCAAAGACATCATCATCATCAACAATAACAAGAAGAAAAGTTACAAAATTCATTATCAACAACAACAACAAGAACAAAACTACAACAATACAAACAACAATCAGATCAACAACAAAATCAACAATATCAGCATCATCATCATCATCATCAACAACAACAACAACAACAACAACAACAATGACAACGACAACGACATCGGCATCAGCATCGACATCATCGACGACATCGATAACATCGACATCACCGACATCACCGACATCACCGACATCACCGACATCACCGACATCACCGACATCATCATCATCATCATCATCATCATCATCATCATCATCATCATCATCATCATCACCGACCACGTCGACTACGACGACGACAACTTTGCATCAATATATTTCGCTCAAATAAATCCCTAACTATGCTATCGTAATGTTACACGTTGGGGGAAAATGGGCTAGCCCCGGGCATTTAAATTTCTTACCCGCCCTGTAGTACAAAAACAAATGCAACTGAGCTGCGGTTTGGGCGCCCAGTAAGTTCCACACTAGCGTGTGTTTCGTAACACGTGTCAGAATCCGTTGCAGATTATTGAATACGCTGCGTCGAAAAAACGTACAGTAACACAGGCTCGAAAAATCCAAAAGGGCGTGATTGTAACATCTTCACCAAATTAAAAATTTGGAGAGGACGGGCAAAAAAGTAAAAGTAGTAAAAAGGCAAGCGAAAAAAAAATCAACAAAAAGTTATAAGCGCCATGGAGACGTTGAATAAAAAGAAAAGTATTCACAATCTTTCCGAAGCAAATCAAATAAAACAGACCGAATGCATCGTATGTGGAGAAATTTTTGAAGAAGACTGGATTCAGTGGTATGAAGCAAAGGTAGGAACCATAACTATTGTGATTGCATAGATTCTTCAGATATCGATTATTACTGTGATTACTGTAAGGCCAAAAAGGATAAGGCCACCATTTATTACTGTGTCCGGGGCTACACGACAACTTTTGTGTTAGCAAAAAAATTAAGGCGTAAGAGTTTTCAATTTAATTCGTTGGAAAAATGTTATAATTACGTATCATTAATATGACTGCCGAAGTTGCCAGTTTAATTTTAAAATAAAGACTTAAATGTGTTAGTTTTATTTTTATTTTCTATTAATTTTAGTGTCCGGGGCTATCCTAACTTCCCGTACACAGGGTAACCAGGAATGAAAGGATAATCCTGCAACCGCAGATAGGACACATCATGTCCTACTATATCACAAAGTTTGATTTTGGCAAAAGTCTCACCATTTTCGAGATACCTATTTTTTAAATAATTTTTTCGAAACATGTGACTTCGTTCAGGTAATTCCATGCCACTTCTACAAATTAAGACTTTCTGAACCCTGGTTAGATATACTCAAAGATATTTTAATCATTTAAATTTTTTTTTCTTAAAACGTTAAACAAAACATTATAAGATGTTTAAATGGGATAATTATATTATACTTCTTTTAAAATGATTGTTTTATGGTAGTTCAATCTGACCTAGCGTGGTGGTGTAACGGCTAGCGTTCTGGCCTCGCATTCGGGAGGACGGCGGTTCGAATCCCCGTCCGGGCATCCAGATTTGGGTTTTCCATGGTTTCCTCAAATCACTCCAGGTGAATGACGGGATGCTTCCTTCTAAAGGCCATGGCCGAATTCCTTCCCATTCCTTGCCCCCCATCCTTTCCCGTCTCGTAGTTGTTATAGGAGACGTTAAGCAGTTTTTTTAAAAAAAGTTCTATCTGCTAAAGAGATCAATGCGATTTTTAAACATGTATTCAAAAATGATGGTAATAATTTTTAAAAAATAGTTTTTTTTAACGTTTGAAGAAAAAACAACATACGTGACTGAAATATCCTTTAGTTAGTTAAAAAATAAAACCAGGGTTCGAATACTCTTAATTTGTAGAAATGGCTTGGAATAAACTGAACAAAGACACATGTTTGGAAAAAAAAACAACAATATTTCGAAAAAGGTGAGACTTTTACTAAAATAAAATATTTGTCGTGTAGTAGGACTTGATGTGACCTATCTATCAGGACTATCGTTTTATTTCTGGACACCCTGCACAGTTGCATGTATTTAAGACGCTGGAAACAGGTTTTCACTAAAAGTGTAAGGTAAGGATTTAAGGATCAAACGAGATACTTTGCGTGGTATTTTAAAGCCAACTGAGATTTTTGTATAGAGTGTAAATAAAGAATACTGCTGTTCCGTGGTGCTCCGTTATCAGACGTTGTGAAATACAATTAGGGTGAGTCGGGGCGCGCTGCATGTTGGACGTGCAGAAACGAGTGCCGGGCCCGCTACGTGGCCACCGTCTCCAACACACATCAGAAACTAGTCTGCGCGCCCCTCAGCCCCATGGAGGAAGGAAGATAGTGGAGACGAAATAAAGCAAAATCTGTGAAACCTCATATGAAAACTCGTCTCCTAGTGCGCATGCGCGGCGGAAATAGTAACAACCCCAAATCATTGTGCTGTTTGCGCTGTGTCTGCTGCTGAGAATATTTCATTTTCTAATATTCCAAAGTTGTCTATAACGCTAAGTTGAGTTGCGTACGGTTGCACAAACAGACAAGATAGGAAACAACCTGGAATAACTTTTCATAATTATTGTTCTTGAAATGTCTGCTAGGTAACTGCAACATTAGGGTCTATCGCTATAAATTTATTCATAGCTCTCAATAGGATGATGTCGTTATCAGATGTTTGTTAGTGGAGTGTAGACAATCAGAATATGTTACTACTGTGCACCTGAAATCTAGCCTTATTGTAGACTAGCCCGTACCCTCGACTACGTACGCGTGCATTAAGAATTTTTTTTTACCAGAATTAAATACAGAAAGTTGCTAACGAAGGATTGGTCCCAAATAATATCGAGTAGGAATAATATGACAGGAAAGCTATCACTATATCATTCTACCGTCGAACCTGTCTCTTGAAGAGAATTAATTTCCAACATATTTCTGTCACCATTCGATAAGGTATCAAAATTTCGTGACTACAACTGTTAACCATACTGGAAAAAATATCCTCTGCCCTTCATACAGATTTCCGTATAAAATTGATCACAACGATATAGCCATTTAGTCGTCAAAACGTAACAAAAAGACAGAGACTTACTTCCGTATTTATAATAATATTACTGTGGTTCACACTCACACACTGACTGCGAACAACACCTGAGGTATCATTATAACGTAAAAAAGTGTACACCTACAACATTTCAAGACTACCTACGATTTGCCTCGCATTGCACCCCTAATTTTCTAATATCTACAGTTTAACATTCAATCCGAAATAACCTACGGCCCAGGCCTGACTCTTACGATGAAAAACAATTTTTAAAAATGTTAGCCTCCATGGTGATTTGAACTGGAGACCACGACGTTTGTAAGCAAGCGCTTTAACCACTAAGCTACCAGTCCACTACACGGAAACACGGTAAGGAGACGACCATATCCACCGTGTCTGTCTATCGCCGTATTTCGAAGTTATGAGACAACATGTGTTATTTATGCAGATAATTTTTCAACCAAATGTAAACAGTATTTTTCTCCTTGTTTCAAAGGATAAGTGTGGAAAGTTTCATCGAGATCGGATGAAAACTGTGGATTTGTATGAAGAACAAACAAACAAACCAACAAACATACATTCATCTTTATATATAAAGATAAGTGTTGAAAGTCTAATTTAATTGGGTCAAGTTTACATCGCGACACTGAATATGGTATTCTGTATGCTTTAGTCCAGTTTCAGTTTACACTGAAAGTGTACGATGAAGTTAATTGTGATAATTTATTACTGCACGTGCCTTAGTTCAATTGCAGTTTATACTGAAGGTATATGTTGAAATTAGTTGTGATAATTCATGCTACATGTACTATGAATCCTGTTATTGCCAATGTTGTTGTAGCTAGAAATGTAGTTTAAACTGAATTTTGTGTGGTGATGTGGGCAGCACTATCGTGACCATGGCGAAGTTATTTGATGATTGATTCTCATGTAAATCAACGAGACTAATCGAAAATCAAGAGTAAAAGTTTTTGATATCTCCCTCAGTTCTCTAATATCAGCTATCAAAAATTTGTTACAGGAATACTTCCCTGTGCCTTTAGTGACGTTTTTATTCTGGTCCAGGTCGCGTTTCAACCTAACCGCAAGGATTAGTAAAAAATAAAACACCCAATCTACATGTGCAGAAAAATTATTATTTTGGTCCATTCAGCATCACAACCTACAACCTCAATTTGAAGAGAGTATATCTCGCGAACTAAGCAAGATATAGAAAATTTTCGATTTGTCTCGTCGTGTTACATAAGAATCTATCGTCAAATTTCACTTTGGGGAAATGTTTCTTCTGAATTTCAACCCAAAACAGCTCACTTTTGAGACAGCTCGAGAAATAAGTTGGATATGAAAAAAATTATTCCTCATTTCTGATCTGTCTCTTCGAGTTAGATAATAATCCATCATCAAATTGCGGTGCTACGGTTGTCGTATGATTCCCTTGAGGTTTTTGTGTCTATTCTCCGTGTTTCTACGGCTGACCAATATGGCGATCTCCACACCCCACTTCTCTCTACCCAGTTTCACTCTAGTGCGTGGTAAAGGTCCCTTGAGTTGTCTTCCTTTTTCCATGCTAAGGCCGGCATTACACTGTGAAAGATCTTTGTCAAAGATCTTTGATAAAATATATTTTATAAAATATTTTACAGTGTAATGGTACCTATTTTATTAAATATTTATTTTATAAAATGTAATACGTTGTTATTACATATTATGAAATATTTCAAAGTAAAAAAAAAGAAAATGACGCAACCAAAGCTCTCGTGTTCCGAGTGGATGTGGGTCTCCGTCGGCCAGCGTCGTACTACTGCCAGCAGTAGACTCGGCGCCTTCTGATGAATAGCAACCCCACCGACATGGTCATTATCATACTAACCAACCCAGTGTCGCCCTAGAGAAAATCCCACTGCCCCGCTGAGCTTAATGATCGGACAAACAGAAAACTCTGAGAACTGATGCAAAATGAATCCTTTGTTTGATTTCAAGATGTTTATAAAATAGTGTCATACTCTTTCTAATAAGATTTGATAAACGATAATTTTGTAAAAAAGGTATAATAATTTCAAACGTAGCCACAATGGTGTTGTTAATGTTCAAAGCCATATCGCGATTCCTTATATACACAATTTCTATAGTTAATTATATTTTATTGTTAATTTATGAAAACAAAAATTTAGGGACTACGATCTACTTGAATCCATAGCGTATAATCCTATCATGACGTGGTATTTGGAATCATAGAAATGGAACCTGCTATATTACGTTCATGATTCTAATGGGTGAGGCGTTTCGTTAATTCATTTGCAGAATCTCCTTGTGACGTCACATTCACCTTCCGCGACCCGTGAGTAGTACCTGAGTAGCGGACTAATACATTGTTTCAAGTCAGTCGCGACCTAAGTAAGTGTTGTAGCGGGCGGCTCGTTTTGCGTGGCGGTAGACGCTTCAGTAATTGTGCGGGCGGTTTCTTTAGTATCAAGGAGAGAACTGAACGTGTTAGAACAGTACGTGTGATATGAAAAGTTTCAACAATATATAATTGAAGGAGAACATTACCGGTGACATTAAAGTAACTTAGTGGAAAGCGGAGTCAATTATTAATTTCCTTCTTTCTTAAAGAACTCTGCATTCTACGGAATGATGAAGTTTCGATTAGCCTTTGTATTTAAAATTTGGCGGTGGCCAACCAGTTCGATGTTTTAAGATCTTACAATAAACGTGTGGTGCACTGAAGTTTGTGTTGACGTACTTGGTGACTTTTTTCTTTAATTATCAACCCACCTCCAGCTTATGGCTGGCTTGGTACATCACCTGGCGACCGCGGCAACAACGAACCTGTTTCTTGAACTGTGTATCAATGATTTACTGAACTTTTATGAGTTTTATGCACCGAGTTCTAGTTGAGTGAACATACTATTAGATTGCGCGTGGTTTTAATTTCTTATATGAAATAACTGGTCCACGATCAACTTTAAAAAACTTGTTTTATTGATATTAAGCACATCCAACTTCAAAGATACTGGACACATGTAAACAACACACTCCAACTATTACAGTTGACGCTTCTTCCAAACACAATACTACCAAAACTGTTCGTTCAAAACTGACCTTGGCCAAAGTAAATTGAGTCTGTAAAACTCTGTCGAAAACTAAATCCGTCTCTTAGTATCTGCTAGTCGCTTTAAGTTTTATCGATAGGTCTAGAACACTATAAAGGCTTCTGACCGATATTTCTCGAAAATTAACAATACTTAAACAATTGAAAACAATCAGAATGAATACATAATCATTTAATATCATTACAAAATACTTAGAAATGAAAATTAAAGATACTTAAACACAAAATTATCGACATAAATCACTTTTAACTGTAGTAAATCGATCTCTAAACATCGTAGCTCACCTTAATACCTACAATTACAAACATTTAAGTAATTCTCTTGCATTGTTCTGTCCTTAAACATTGTGAATGCTATTTACAGAATTTCTTTTCACAAAACAAAATCTATTTACACTGATTTACAATAAAATACAAGACAAATATACAAAACCATTTTCAATCACACTCTAGCTTGCTACAAATGCTTCATAAAATACAATTCCAGCCAAAGCTTAAGTTTGAGGGCTGCTACAATATCACGTAAAAAACAACCCAAGCGTCTTACATCCTTTTATTTTAACTGCTTAACGTCTCACCGAGGTCTTTAGAGACGAGGAAAGATGGGGGGGGGGGTAGGAAATGGGAAGGAATTCGTCCATGGCCTTTTAAAGGAAGCATCCTGGCATTTGCCTGGAGTGATTTGGGAAACCATGGAAATCAAAAATCTGGATGCCCGGACGCTGATTCGAACCGCCGTCGTCCAGAATGCGAGGCCAGAACGCTAACCGTTACACCACAACGCTCGGTGTCTTACATTCTGTTGTTGCTCATTAATTACTCTTCTACTGATAAAATTATAGCCTGGCAGGGAAATATTAATTAACCACACGGAACGCTCAGTTTCGTTGCAGATTTCTTCCATTTGATATGCCTGGTCGGAGTGGTGAATAATTCACAGTTTCCTGTTGTAATGCTAAAAATACGTTGTCACTGAGACATTTAAAGCGGCGCAGTGATCTGCAGTTTGTAGCGGTTGATTTTTAACGCGTGCCGAGGTTGCCGGCGTGTATTTAGCCGCCGCGTGCAGTTAAATTGAATTTAGGTCGAAACCCGCGCAGCACAGACGCAGTCGGTCTGTAGGGAAGTCGATGCCATTAATATTAATGAGGCGGGCAGCAGACTAATTACCGCAGCCATGATTTATTAATTTCGCCGCCCCCACACATCACGCGCAGCCCGGAAAGATGTCCTGAGCCCAGTCGCCAACTGTAATGACTCAAATTATTGCGACCCCTTCAGTTTTTTTTTTTTTTTTTTAGAAATTATTAACTCATAATAATAACTAGATGAACCGTGCTAAAATATCGCGAATACAATGAATAGTAACGTTTGGGGTTTGTAATAGGATAAAACAAGAATCGCCTTATTTGCTTCTACTACTTTTTTTTTATGGTAATAGCTATGCAACTAAATTTAACGCCAGTGAAGTAGTTTGTTAATATGTCTGTTATATGTTCCACTGCTATCTAGTGGTTTGGTTCTGAACTCATACGCGCGACTTTCACATTTATCACAATTGCCCTTTAAGGGGTCAAAATCAAAAAAAAAAAAAAATGTTCTTAAGATATGATGTGACCAAAACAGAGACCTTAATCTTTAATATCATAGCTCGTTTATCTATTTCTTACAGATATCAAGAGAGATAAATGACCCATGATAAAAAAAAGTTACGTTATGGAAAAAAAGACAATTTTGCCCTTTAAGGGACGAAATGTAAAAAATTCGTTTCTTAAAATATGATTTGATCAAACCAGAGACCTTAATCTCTATAATAATACTTCATTTCTCGATTTAGGTTATATAGCAACGGGGATAAATAGCACGGGCGGAAAAAAAAAAAATGTTATGGAAATAATGATAATTTTGCCCTTTGAGGATCGAATTCGGAAAAATTCCTTTCTTTAAATTTGATGTGATCAAAGTAGAGACCTTAAGATTTAAAATAATACATCATTTATAATTATCGGTTAAGTATGAAGGGAGATTTGATGTTCAGTCCTATTGCGGAAGCCACGGTAAGCATTTAGTTGATTTAAATAACAGCTCCTGCTTTCCACTTAGGTTAATTTTCCCGTGCGCTCTACAATAACATTACTCAGTACACATAGCATATGCATAGACTGTATCTCAGATACTAACTACAATCATTCAAATATTCCAGCGATTCTGACTATTGATTAAATCGCTACTCTCTGCTCAACTAACAAACCAACCCGTCTTTGCCGTCCGTTTATACAGACACTACAGAAAAATTAAAAAGTTCCAACCAATGTTTCTAGAATTCTAACACCACTTTAACAATTAAATCCACAGAAAGATAATTACAAAATCAGTCACAATCATTACAAAACATCTTGAAATTAAAGTTAATATACAATTATCAACATAAAGCAATGCAAACATCGTAACTCATTTGAACAGTTACAATTACAAAACATTTAATTAATAATCCATACATAATACTATGCCTGAACATTTTACATAGTTTCTTTGTATAAAAAAAAATGTTTATTTACTTGACAAATATACACAAATTCACAATTGACAGCACAATCCCTGTTAATTTAGTTCCCGTTTTGCTATGCATAATTCTTCAAATAACATTTCATCGGCTCAGCTATGTGAGCTATGTGAAAATAGGGGATGGAAGAACAGATTGGCTGGAACAAAGGAATGGACTAAAACAAGGAAGTGCCTCATCACTAGTACACTACATTGTAATCATGGATGATATAATGCAGAAGGTGTCAGGGCGGATGTGAGAGGAAAACATGAAGGTGATGGCTTTTTTGGACGATCTGATGATCTGGGGAGTTGATGAAGAGGAAGTGCAGCGGCAGTTGGATGTATGGACCGACAGTGTGCAGGAATATGGCCTGAAATTTTATGTAAAGAAATGTTAGTACAAGGTAACAACCTGAAAGAAGAATTGTGATGGCAAGGGAAGAACTATAGAAGGTAAACAGGTTCAAGTAGTTTGGGAGTGTATTAGAGGAATGTGGAGGAAATGATGGCGAGATAAGTGAAAGAGGAAGACAAGCAGAGGCGTTCCTCAGGAGCATTAGAAGCCTGATATGGAATAAAGATGTGCCACAGAGAAGCAAGAGAGTAATCTATCATACGTACTATGTGCCTATCTTAACTTATGCTGCTGAAACGTGGACAATGAAGAAGCGGGACATCAGCAGAGTACAAGCAACTGAAATCAAGTTTTTAAGAGGTAGAATGGGAGTTACTGAAATGTACAGTGTAAGGAACGAAATGATTAGACGCACCATAAAAGAGGAACCCCTAGAGGAAAGGGTAGAGAGGACCAGACTGAGATGGTATGGACAAGTAAAGAGAGTGCAGATACAGCGAATCCCAAGAAAAATCCACGAAATGAAGATGCGTGGTAAACGACCCAGAGGAAGATCAAGAGATGGATGGCTGAAAGGAGTGGAGAATTGCAGAGGACTGGAACAAGGTGGTGACAGAGAGGTGGTGGGATGAAAGAAGCAAATGGAGAGGCTTGTGCACGAAGCAGACCCGGCCAGAGGATGGAAACTGTTGAGGATGATGATCATGATGATGAAGACAAGGGCTGGGCCTGAGGGCTGTTATAGACGGAAATTATCACCAACCCTTCAGTTCTTTTTTTAGAAATTATTAACTAATGTAATAAATGTAGGATTTTAAGTGATTATTAAAGCATTCTGTACAATGTCGGCTAAAATTTATAAAACGAGAAATTCACAAGCATTTTGGAGCTAATTCTTCATCAGCTGTTAATGTCGGGTAGTGAAAAAAGAAAACCCTTAAAGTTGAAGTTGAAGAGGCCGGTTAGTACTTTTGAGAAGTGGTAAACATTAAAAGACTTAAGACAATACTCATCCGTATGAACCATTTTTACAATCATTGTGTGAAAGAGAGAGATAACCTCTTCTACTCTACACACTCCTAACAACCCACGTCCTCAATTATCTGCTTCACATATTCTAATCTCTGTTTTCCTTTGCAGTTCTTACCTTCAACTGTTGCCTCCACTAACAAATTAACCAATCCAGCATGTTTCAAAATATGACCTACCAGCCTGTCTCATCTTTCTATATGCTTCCTTCATAAACTTATTTCCTCACCCATCATTTCCAAAAACTCGTTCATTTCTTACTTTGTCTGTCCACTTAACTTTCAGCTTTCTTCTGTAGGACCACATTTCGAATGCTTCAATTTTCTTACTTTCTGGTATTCCTTAAGTCTATACTTTGCAACCATGTGCTCCACACATAGAGATATAAAAAGTTCTTTCTAAGACCTAGATCAATATTTGAAACTAAAAGATTTTTTCATGATGCCTCTTTTCGCTTGTGATATTCTGCTTTTAACACAATTCATGCTTCGGCCATCAGATGTAATTTTGCTTCCCAAGTAGCAGAATTCACGTACTTCTCCTATTGCATCCGATCCTATTTTTATTTTTAATCTACTAGTATTGGTATCATTTCTGCTACATTTCATCACTTTTGTGTTGCTTTGATTTATATTCTCTCCAAAATATTCCTTCAGTATTTTGTTCGTGCCATTCAGTAATTAACTGTCAAACCATTAATGAAATGTATTAATTTGTTTAAATAGACATATTAATTATTAGGTGATTATATTTATGTAATATTTGTTTCACCCTTTTTTTACTTATGGCTTTACTCCTCGTCGATGTCATGAGCATTAGAGGCGGGATAGACTGGGCACAAAGAACGGGAAGGAATTCGGTCGTGGCCTTTTGATGGAAACATTCCGGCATTCGCCTGGAGTGATTTGGAGAAACCATGAAAAACCCAAATATGGACACGTGGACGGGGATTCGAACCGGCGTCCTCCCAAATGCGAGGCGAGAACGTTAACCGCTCACCCACCACGCTAAGTGATTTGTTTGATATCTATAGAAGTATTCGATAAATTCTTTGTCCATAGATATGTAGCAATCTTTTTATTTTTCGATTAGCAATGTAAGCGCGCTAGTTTGTTATTTAGTCTGGGTCAGAATTACAACTGGCATTTGTTGTTACTGTGGAGGGCATGAACATTTTTTTTTTATTTTTTTAATAATTTAAGCTCCTTTCATGGTTATCCTGGTACTGAAATTATTAAATCGTTTGAACGAATATAATTGCACGCTGATCGCGATCTGTGCAGCCCAGACTACAATTAAAACCAGTATTAAGTGGCATAATGTGTTGTTCAGATTTGTTTTTAATATCCTTTGCTTTCACTGATCAATATTACTGACGCCATTATTTCAGCAACATGTAACTGTGCCAGCCGTTCAAACGTTATAATATCGGCTTGAATCACGCATAACATAAAAGAAAGATTTCTCATATGACAAAGAACGTATATAACAAAAATCTTTATCCTAGAACACAAAACTATCAAGCAGTGGTTAGACCAGAAACGTTGTATTCGGCAGAAACACTTTAACTAACAAGATAAGGGGTTCTTTAAAAAGTAGAAAGAAGAATCTCGAGAAAAATACTGGGACTGGAACGTCATAGTAATGCTGAATACAAATTAAGACCAAACCGATAACTATATCTGGAAATAGAAAAATTAACAGTTATAATGAGTAAAAGAAAACTGAATTTTTCCGGGCACATATACAGAATGGATAATAATAGACAAACGAAACAGATCTTCGCCTTACTAAACAAATACAAATCCAAACCTACAGGGTTCACCGGAACTGAAAAGAACGTGAAAAACGCTGGAGTGAAAACAGATATAATTGACAACAGAATTTTTAGAGAAGTAATTCACAAGGCAGGTTTTCAGGAAAGACAGAAATACATAAAGATAAGAAAATGGACCCAGGAAGACAAGGAACAACACTCTCAAAGAATGAAGGTTTTTTGGAAACAAAGGAAATTAATACAAAGAAACATAGTCAAAGTCGATTTATTGGTTCCTCCAAATGGATTATTCGATAGAAGAAAATAAAGATACAAAAACCCGTAAAGATTTTGAATTGTGTTTATATCGCTATGCATCATTGCTACTAACTTAAGATTCAGTGCATGTATTAATTGGCGTGTGATTTGAGCATTTATTTTCTAACGGCAACTTTAGCATAGTTTGTGGCCCTGTATGACAACCGAAACTTTTTGCTACAGCGCAAGGAACGAGGAATTAATTACATTGAGGTTTATTTTATAACAATTCTGTTCAGCGAAGGAACTGAGAAGGCATGGCTTGCAGGACATTCCGTTCAACCCGTCATTCTTGACGGGCTTAAATAAAGCTTAATATCTTGATTTGATAATATTTTTCATACTTTCCTTCCGGTTTACGTAGCGATACAGTTGGATCTATTTAAAAATAGTCATATCAATAATTTGGTGCCAGTAAAAGCGAAGCAAATTACAAACAAATCTTGGCAACCTACGTCATACCGTGCAATTATGGTATTAATCATGATCCAGGCTGTTTAGATTGAAATAAATCTGGAGGTACATTCATCGATGCGATGTTAAAACATTATTAGCGAGTCGCACGTGGAGTCAGCTAAAGGAGCCCTTATGTCCTCTGCTGTCACAATTAATGTCGTAGGTTGTTATGGTCTAGGGTATATTTAAATTCAATCAAAACTTTCGCTGATATCGCTGTTCGAAAGTGGCGCATTAATGCAATAATTTCGTTGTGATATAAACTTTATCCTACAGTTCTTAAACTGGCATAACAGCAATATAACATATTGAAGGGGGCTGAAAAGACTTCTGGCCGTTGTTAACTCGTCAACAAAGGCCGGGTGCGTGACGTCACAACGTGACAGACGGGATGACGAACTTGGCCTTTTATTAGTATTCGTTGCTTTAACTCTGGTGTACGTAGTTAGGCTTTGAATTTTCGGTAAACGTGTTATTAGTTTTTTTTTAAGTTTTTATTTATAGCTTTACACATCGTCGACGTCGAAGTCATTACAGGCGGATGGGTCTGGGGGAAAGAAACGGGAAGGAATTCAGTCATGCCCTTTTCTGAAGGAAGCATACCGACATTTGCCTTGAGTGATTTGGGGAAACCATGGAAAACCCAAATCTTGATGCCCAGACGGGGATTCGAACCGCCGTCCTCCCGAATGCGAGGCCAGAACGCTAACCACACACCTACCACGCTCGGTGTGTTATTAGTGCAGGTAAGTATTTAATCTGTAATGTTCCAGATACGGCCAATGAAAAGAATGCAGTCGATCTTTTTATGAAGATATAGTCTAAGACTCGGCAGCATGTTTTCTACATTGATCTGTTATTTAATTGAAATAAAATTTTAATGGATTATTATTATTAGTATCAGAATACGAGTCTGCCGGGTGAACAAGTGAACTAAATTAATTGAATATTTTGAAAATTTTATTAAAAATACTTGCGGCCATATTTGGATAGCTAACCCGGTATTCTGCTGCTAATAATTATACATACAAATTGAATTTCAATCAAATAACAGATGGACGGAGAATTCGTGCAGCTGGATCTTAGGCTATTATTTCTAGCGGCGTTGTTAGTTGGACAGGAAACGCCTCCGCGGAACATATTGTTCATTTTCCTCCGGCGTAACAAGGAGTGTAATCCAGCGGTTACCAACCTATGGGTCGCGGCGTGTGTTTTGGTGGGTCGCGGAACAATCTAGGCTTTTGCCACAAAAATGTATCTTTTATTTCATCTATTTAAAAAAAATGTAACATGATATTTTACAAGTGCACTAATCATGAAAGCTATTAGCTTAAATTAAAACTGTGTGAGAAAAAAAAAATTCTTGAACATTCAGCCGGTATTATGCAATAACCTCGTGAGATATAGCAGCGGCAGCAATCGCAGTCGTTGTGGCAACCGCTGAACACCCCCTCTCCTGCCCCGCTCTAGACCGGAGATGCGCGTACATACATACTGCAATTTTACTTCTCTCATTGTCATTTTATTGATTATTCTTGAATCGGAACCAAAGTCTTTGATCGAAACAGTCTTACTCTGCTTGTGAGAGTTAGTTATTGTTCGCGTTTTGTTTTGATTGAGAGTAGATTTAATGTGATTATTGAAAAATGGTTGAGGACTGAATCGTGGCGTAAAAGAGAGTATCCAAATGGTGAGGAAACTTCAACCTCCACGGCTAGTAATTACAAGTTTGAAAATGTTACGGAACCACAACCAAGTATTTGTAATTACAATGCAGGCAGCACTAATAAGCAAAAGCCGTATCTGCTACAGTTTAACCCAGATTATTTGAAATACGGGTTTGTGTTTTCGTATACTGAAGCGGAACCAATACCCCAGTGTGTGATTTGTTGTGAAAATTTGTCCAATGAAAGCATGAAGCCATTAAAACTTGAAAGGTATTTGTCACCCAAGCATCCAGAGTACACAGGAAAGCCTCTTGAATTATTTCAAAATTAAATACGACATTATCTTTCGACCAAATCTACAATGGAAATGTCAGTGTCGGGACAACAAAACAAACAAACTACCGTAGCGTCTTACCAATTATTCTTGTTAACAACAAATCAAGAAGCTGTTCACACAGCAAGTAAGGAACTTATTTTACATACAGCAAAAATAATATCTAAAACTTTGTTTGGCGGAAAAATGTCAGAAAGAATAAGTAAAATCAAACACTACTGTAAAAAGAAGAATTGATTAAATGTATAATTGGGTCGAGTAAACAATGATTTAAAAGGCAAAGTGATTTTTAAAACTACAAATTGATGTAAGCACGGATGTTCCTGGTCAGGCAAATTTATTAGCTTTTGTTCGTTTTGAGTTCAACGATTCAGTGGAAGAAGAAATGTTGTTTTGCAAGTCCTTGCCTACAAGAACTTCGGGAGGAGAAATGTTGAAATGTGTTGACTTTAAAAAAAAAAAAAAAGAAATGAAATTGTTTGGTCAAAATGTGTAGGTCTGACAACTGATGGTGCCCGTGCTATGTCCGACATTTATTTAGGTTTAGTTGCCATAGTTAAGTCAGTGGCCGCTTTGTTGCAATGGAGTCATTGCTGCTTTCATCGAGAGGCTCTGGCAGTAAAGGGTTTGGATGAGCGCCTAAAGAAAACTCTGGACGATGCTGTGAATTTTTTTAACTTTATTAAAGTACGGCCTAAAAATTCAAGATTTGTTGGAGTGTTGTACGAAATGGACAGTGAACACAAACAACTTCTCCTTCGTTGTGAAGTTCGATGGCTGTCTAGAGGTAAAGTAGTGTCGAGATTATTTGAACTTCATGGCGAATTAAGAACGTTTTTACTGGAGCACGACCATAAATCCGTGAGGTACCTTATTGAATGTGTTTGTGATGAGAACTGTCTCACGTCTTGCTTATTTGGCTGACGTTTTCAATGCACACAATGTAATGAACCTAACAATGCAAGGAAAGGATATCCACAAGTTTCAAGTTCAGGAAAAACTCGAACGATGGACTTGAAAAATAGAAGAAAATAGTTTTGATGCATTTCCTGTCTTGCATGACTTCCTTGAATCAAACGAAATAAAAGTCAACAAGGAAACTGAAAATGACATCAAAGGGCTCCTTGAAGCCATGGCGTCTGCCCTCAGGTAATTTTTAATTTTTTTTCAGTAAATTGTAATTATGTTGTAGGCCTCATTTATTTTCAAATAGTATTTCTTTTTTTTATTTCAAGTACCCGTAAAAATTTTAAGTTTTGTTATGTGTTAAAAAGTGAAATGTGTTTTATTCGTTTACTAATAATTGTTTTAGGAGCTACTTTTCCAAAAAATTGATGATGGTAACTTTTGGATAAAGAAATTCTTTTGAAGAGGAACATTTGAAAGGCACAAAACTCTCAACAGCTGAAGAAAACTCGCTAATAGAACTATCTTGCAATTCTTATTTAAATTAAAGTTTCAAGGAAAAATCCTTAATTTCCTTCTACGTGAATGTACGAGCCGAGTATCAAGAAATCTCTTAATTAGCTGTGAAGTTCTTGATGCCGTTCAACACGACATACTTGTGTGAACCAGCTTTTTCTACTTTTTTTAAAAAAGAAATAAATTATGTGTATAAAATGACTTAAGGTTAAAATTAACCAGTGTTAACCCTGATATCCATGCCCTCATCAGTAAACACCAGTGCCAGAAATCTCACTGACTGTAAACTTATGTTTTTATAATATTTAAACGTATTTTCCTTTATCTTTGTAATAAACCGGGAGGCGGCTGCACAAAGCATCTCCTCATCGAATTGACGATTGAAATTCCAGAATTAGTTATAACTCGATTTGAAAATTAAAATGCCACTGATGTGTCAAGTTATATCTTGGTGGAAAACACCTAAAAATCCCATTTTTGTGGTTGACTGGTAAGTTTACCATTGTGTTTTCCTGCTTCCAGTCTTCCATAATTTCATACATTTGGGTACAGTAAAACACAATGATAAACCTTCCTATCAACCATTGAAATCGGGTCTGCAGGTCGTTTCCATCAAAAAGCGACTGGCAGACCAGTTGCATTTTATTATGCTGATGGAGTTATTTCTAATCGTGAATTTCAGCAGTCAACATTATGATGTGATAGTCTGTGCAGCTGCCTCCCGATCTATAATATTTTTGTTGTTTTATGTATTATAAATTCTTGTTTTTGTGATAGTATATCCTCTGTACGAAAAATTTGCCTTTTCGTAGGATTGGGTAGTCGATAGTGTATCGAGGTCATACAACAGTTCCCATTCTGGTATTAGATAGTCTCTCATATTAGGTGGATCGCGATTTTTTTTTTTTTTACTTAAAAGTGGGTCGTGTAACAATAAAGGTTGGGAACCGCTGGTGTATTGCATAATTGTGGTCACGTGTCCGACTGCCGTCAGCACAAATCAATCAGGACGCGTCACGTGGACCACTGACACGAGTTCCAGACTTGGCCCACGTTTAGCTGCAGGGCATGTGGACCGCTTCGGTTTGTAGCTTTTAGTGACACAACAGTCGGTTTGATATTTTCTAAACTAAATTAAAATTAAATTTACAGTATCCTACAGCACTAGATCTCCTTTCACTTTATTTTTAACTTGTTTCAGTTACTTATATAATTAAAATTTGCTTTAATATCCTCGTATAAACTCCGTAATAACTTTATGTCAGTTTAGTTTATTTGCCATTAGTATTTGTGACAAGCAACCGATAAATCGGTGGGGGTTGTGGGTGTTATTGTCTGTTGTTTACTGTTGTTTTGGTTGATATTGTTATTTGTCTTTATTGTTTTTAGTTGCTGTTGTTGTTGCGGTTGTGGTTTTTGTTGTTGTGGTTACTGTTATTTGTTGTTGTTGTTGTTGTTGTTGTTACTGTTATTTGTTTTTTCATCATTGATAGTTGCTGTTGTGATTGTTACTTGTTGATTGCTGTTGTTGTTATTTGTTTTTTTATTGTTTTTAGTTGTTGCTATTGTTGCTGTTGTTGTTATTTGTTTTATTGATTTTTAATGGCATTCGGCTACTGAGGCCATACAGCCACCTCAGTGTGATTTGTAGCTATCAAGTATTGACAAATGGACTCTACAACAGGGACACGAAATTTACACACACAACACTTAAACACCCATGCCCTCGGCCGGACTCGAACCGGCGACCTTCGGCACGTGGAGAGAGCACTCTAGCCTCCACGCTACCGAGGCCGGCATTTATTTGTTTTTAGTTGCTGTTGTTTTTTTTGCTTGTTAGTTGCTGTTGTTGTTAGTTGTTGTTCTTCTTGCTGCTCTTGTTGTTGCTGTTGTCGCCGTTGTTGCTACTGTTGTTGTTGATTTTTAATGTATGACTTTCACTTTCTGTTGTCATGCATCAAACAACCTATTTCCTCTTGTACATCAATCAAGAAATCCAAGCCGTGCTTGTGTTATCATCGCTACTCCGACGGAGTGTGAAGCACCATGTTGGAGTAACTAAGCATCCAGTTCATCTTCTAAACTCGGTGAAAAGAAGGGCCTTCCATCGACCACGCCCTTTAACATGCATTCAACATTATTGTCTAATGTTGTTGTGGTTGTTGATTATTGTTGTGGTTATTGTTGGTGTTCTTTGTTTTTGTTGTTGTTGTTAGTTGCTGTTGTTTTTGCTGCTGTCGTCTATGTTTCTGTTGTGTTTCTTACTTGTTGTTTGCTGTTGTCAAGCATCAAACAACACATTTCTTTTTGCATATTCTATCAAGTCAAATCGAAACCGTGATTGTGCTATCATCACTACTCCAAGGGAAAGCACCTTGTTCGACGCTTGGGTGATTCAGCACCCAGGTCACCTTCTCAACTCAGTGATAAGAGCCTTCCATTGACTACTCCCTTAAGCATGAAACAATTTGCATTCTCTGACGTATTCAACATAAGAACACGCCAGCTCTTAATTTGGAAGTACAAAGTTCTGCTTTTATGACAACCGCAGCTTTAACTCTGTACCCCGTCAACCAAGTTAAGGCGTTCTCTCAACGTAACACAATCGTGCTACCAACAAAACGCAATGAAATTCCGCCGTCTTTTGAATTCGCAGTCCCAGTTTGGTTTTTCCAGTGCGCCGGACCGCTGCTCAAGTCGGGTCACGTTTTCCATTACCGCCGCCCACCACGGCGTGTCGCCACCGCCGGAAGTAAGATGGCCGCGGCGTAACGCGACCGGAAACGGAATTGAACCTCAACAGGTAACCAACACTCGCCACCTGCGAATTCTCCGAAAAATATATTAAATATTATAATGCATGATTTATATTGTGAAGTCCTGATACTCGTACAATTCGAAAGAAAATGAAGGTATCTGATAGCAAAGATTTTCCTGTGAGTAATACAGTTGGAAATTTAGATTACATTATTAAAACTGCATGTGAAAATCTAGCAACCATGTATAGAAAAGTGGTTTCCTATGTGCGTTGTGTTTTCCCCACTCCAGCTTTTGCGAAAGAGCTTTCTCGGTGATGAATGTGATGTGCCGAGAGAGAGAAGAACTTAGATTAAAAACGAGTTTTTCGTTTATTCAAATCTAGATTTTAAACGTGGTTGTAGTTATTAAACTTTCAAAATAAATAGAAGGTGATAGCTAGTGCCAAAATAACGAAAATATGTCCTATTAAAAATTTAAGCATGCTTATTGATCGGGTGTCATTTAAGTTATAAAAATGCCAGTAAACCTTCCACTCACTCCTCAAAAAAACATGATTCTCTCCTTCGTTAGGTTGTTGACAGTAAATATTTAGTGAACAGTATGCACAAAAGCAGCTTCTAAGGCCGTAAAAAATGAAGGGTTTAACGCATTTTAAATGTTTATTTCCTGCAGTTGCTTAACTAAATAGAACTGTTACTACATAACTATCATAACCTTAAACATGGTGTAGCCAAGGAGGAAAGAAATATATGGAGACGACGCAAGAGACCTTCACCACGCACTGAAGTGATGCCGGGCGGAGGAGGAGTGGGGGTGCTAGGACGTACCCATACAGACGCGGGGTATATGTACAAAAACCACAAGGGGACTCTAGGATAAATGTAACGCCACAATCTGGTGATGGATTATTATGTAACTCGATGAGATAAATAAAAAATGAAGAATAAAATTTTCTGAATTCCTGCTTAGTTTTCGAGATGTTCTATCTCAAATGTGAAATATTTTTGGTTGAAATTCAGAAGAAAAATTGGTCAAAGTCAAATTTGATGATGGATTCTTATTTAAAAAGACGAGACAAATAAAAAATAAAGAATAAAATTTTTTGATATCTCACCTAGTTCAAAAGTGAGGTGTCTTGAGTTGAAATTCAGAATAAAAATTTCGCAAAAGTCAAATTTAATGATCGATTCTTATGTAACACGATGAGACAAATCGAAAATAAAGAATAAAATGTTTCGATATCATGCTTAGTTTTCGGGATATACTGGGATTGGGATGATATGTGGCTTGAACCAAAAATTAATTCTGCCAAAGCCACAATGAATTACATGGTGGACATGCAGAATGGATATTTCAGTTTTTTTACTACCACTTGTGGTTAGGTTGAAATGCGGCCTAGACCAGAATAAAAATAGTTATCTTGTTACCATACATCGTAAGCTTACTTGGGAATACATGGAAGTAGTTTATATCGCGATACACGTTTTTTCACTAACTTGGTTCTCCTGAAATTACTAACATTAATAGATAAATTCTTTGTCCCTTATGGAACAACAAAACCATTCTAGTACAGACTGCATTTAGACCTAACCACAATCTTAATTAGATTGCCGATACAGAATCAACTGTATTTGCGGTAACAACATCATTTGCTTCATCAAGATTCCTAGATTGCATAGTATAAATTAACACATTTAATTTCATCATACACTGTCAGTATAAACTGCAACGTGATGAAAGAAAGTGCTATACTAAATTCACCCCGTTAAATCTCATTTTCAATACTTGTTAAAAAGTAATGCTAGTCTATTATGTGCAAAATAGCAAGTTATGCTGATTTTCTACACTACACCAACAAAAATTTCAGAACAAAGTCATCCCATTGAAAACTATGACTAAATATTTATAGACAGGCACCAATACTGCCCACTTCGACAACAATAATTGGAATTCAACTTACTTATGAAATGATATTCCAGGATCTTTCCTCTCTTGCCCATTTGTGCAACCATATGCAACACAAGATGGCATTATAAAACACTTATACACATTACAAAATGAAATAATCACAGCATCAAACACAATGTGAACTTTGCATTTGTTTGAAATTTCTAGAGGGAATATGTAGGTGTGTGCAGGAATGGAAGAAGATTGGTGCGTAAGGAAATTGCCATCTGAGCGTGCGCCCCATTGCAACTTTAATTAATTTTTTTTAAATTGGACCCTAAATTGGGCTCAAAACCAAAAGCACATAAATCAGCGCGTGGCCACAGGTGTATCAATGCTTGCTTGTCATCAATTATCTCGAACATTCCTGCCTAAAAAACGTTACTGATGACGAGAAATGGTGTCTGGGAAACAAAAAATAGCATCGTCGAAACAAAAAGGTAGCCGCTAATGGAAATCCCTACGAGTGATCACTAACGACAAGTGTTATGGATTTGGTAGAACATCGAGGTTGTGATCTGCTAAGAATTGCTTCCCTGAGGTGTAACCGTCACTACCGACATTCATTGTAACCAGCTGAGACGTCTTGTAGGCGCAATCCATAGTAAACAACCAATGAAGTGGTGCACCTCCCGCACTCTGCGAACCTGTATTAGACACTTGAGGAATCATTCGGCAGTCTCCTTAATCACCTGATCTCGTACCCTAACAATCTCCACGGTACATCATTTACTGATGAAAATTCCCTCCGAGAATGGCAAAGAAAAAAAAACCTGGAATTTATTGATTTCAAAAAAGCTCTCGATACAATAGTCAGAAGAAAACTTTGGCAAATTCTGGCGGGAAGTAATACCCCACCACAGATCATAAAAGCAATTCAAAACATCTTTTTTTTTTTTTTTTTTTTTTGCTGTCGTCAGTCTTTCGACTGGTTTCATGCAATCCTCCATCCCTTCCTATCCTGCGCTAACCTCTTCATTTCTACATACTTCTTACAACCCACGTCCTCAATTATCTGCTTCATATATTCTAATCTCTGTCTTCCTCTACAGTTCTTACCTGCGACTGTTACCTCCACTAACAAATTAACCAGTCGAGCATGTCTCAAAATATGACCAACCAGCCTGTCTCTTCTTTATGTAAGCTTCTTCCATAAACTTCTTTTATCACCCATCGTCTCCAAAACTCGTTCATTTCTTACTTTCTCGGTCGAACTAATTTTCAGCATTCTTCAGTAGCACCACATTTCAAATGCTTCAATTTTCTTTCCTTCCGGTATTCCTAAAGTCCATGTTTCCTTACCGTAAAGTGCTGTGCTCCACACAAAGAGTTTTAAAAAGTTCTTTCTAATTCCTAGATCAATTTTTGAAACTAAAAGATTTCTCTTTTTCATGAAGGCTCTTTTTGCTAGTGCTATTCTGCTTTTAACATCATTCCTGCTTCGGCCACAAGTTGTAATTTTGCTTCCCAAGTAACAGAATTCTCTTACTTCTCCTATTGCATCCGATCTTATTTTTATATTTAATCTACTAGTATTGGTATCATTTCTGCTACATTTTATCACTTTTGCATTACTTTGATTTATATTCAGTCCAAAATATTCCTTCAGTATTTTGTTTATGCCATTAAGTACCTTCTCAATATCCTCAGCCCTCTCTGCTAACAAGACAATGTCATCAGCAAATCGTAGCATACTGATTTTTTCTCCCTGAAAACTTATGCCACACGGAAATTTTTCTTTGACTTTCTTCATAACTTCTTCTACATACAAGTTGAATATTAACGGGGATAGACTACAGCCTTGTCTCACACCCTTTCTAACTGATGCATGTCTCTCGTGATTCTCTACTTTCATTATAGACTCTTGATTTGTATATAGTTTATACAGTATTCTTCTATCTCGATACTTTAGACCTGTCTTCTTTAAAATTTGGAAGATCTTGTCGCACCTAACATTATCAAATGCTTTTTCTAAATCAACAAATGCCATAAAAGTATCTTTGTTTTTATTGATCCACCCTTCAAGTATTAATTGCTTCCCTTGTACCGCGATTTTTCCTAAACCCAAACTGATATTCTCCTACTATCTCTTCTACTACTCTTTCCATCCTTCTGTATATTATTCTGGTCAGTAATTTTGAAGCATGTGTTGTTAGACTAATGGTGCGATAATTCTCACATTTGTTGGCTTGTGTTTTCTTTGGGAGTGTGAAGATGATATTTACAGCCACAATATAATCGCAGTCAGAACCCAACAAGAGTTGTCGGATTGGAAACCCATTAATCGAGGAGTGAGACAAGGGTGTTGCCCATCGCCACTTTTATTCAGCATATATATAAACACAATCATTAGTGACTGGCGACAAAAACCCCACAGACAGACGAACCTGGATTCATTACTTTTTGCAGATGACCAAGTGCTTTTTGCTGAATAAGAAGATGGCGTGGAGAAATCGGTATATGACCTCCATAAGACAGCAAAAGAGTACAGCATGGAGATTTCCCTCAATAAAACCAAAGTTATGAAAAAACCACCGAAGAACCAAAATCTCAATATACAACATGCCCATAAGAACAAGTTGCAGAATTTCAATACCTAGGTTACAGCGTCAGCTACACTCTAGAAACCGATATGCAACAAAAAATTACGTATTTCCCGAAAGTTACAGGAGTAATAAATAACACCTTCAGACCATCTCTTGTTCAACGGCACACAGGAATCAGGCTATATAACACCCTGGCTAAACCTACACTACTGTACGGCAGCGAGGTCTGGACACTACGCAAAGTGATGAGCGGAGACTAACGGCGGAAGAGATGCGATTCATGAGGAGAATAAGTTACGAGACAGAAATAGATCTGATGAAATACTTAAAGAACTCAAAGTAAAACCAATTATCCAAACTGAGCAAACCTACAGAACATCTTGGATAGACCATGTACTAGTGCTGCCAATTTAGCGACTTTGTCGCAAGAAGTGACGACTTTTGCTTAAGCCTTAGCGACCAAAAAAACGTTTCGACGACAAAAAATGGTTTAACGACTTATCTGGCGACTTTTGGAGTAAAAGTGAAAACAGTTCTAGAGCCAATAATGGATACTTTTTTTTGTCAACTCGACACATAATTATACAGTGTTAAGAGATACATATGGAAAACGACAAACGCGCTTGCGCACCAAATTCAAACTTTATTTAATTAAAGTTCCATTCTTGTTGGCTCTAGTTTTAGCTATTTCAAAAAATATTCAAATCAAAATATCCAATTTTCTTTTTAATCTAAGTTTTACATTTATTTGTTAAAAAACTCTAGCTTAACTTGAATGTTAAACTTTTTTTGAGTGAATTGGGAAATCTTCTAATTTAAGATTTAGATAAAAAAAAGTAAACTTTTTTAAAATAAAATTTGAATGTAAAAATCTTCATGTTGAATTTGAAAAAAAAACTATGCGCGTCTTGCGCGCCAAATTTAAGGTACACAAACAGAATACATGTATACAAGGTATAGCCAATCTAATCTCAGCCAAGGTTACTAGGATTTTAGTAGCCTTGATCTCAGCACCTGCTTAGCATTTAGGGCATTTAGTAAACCTGAACGCGACCATTGGCTCTATAGTAACAATTGAACAACGTACCTTATTATCGTCGATAACTCATGGATCTTTACTTGAAATTTTAAATTTTTTAACTTAATTTTTTTTCGAATTGACAAAAAACATACGTAATATTAAGTAATAATAAAATTTATTTCCGTCCAACTACATCTTATTTTTTGAAGTGTTAACTTGTAATTGAATTATTTCTACCAGTAGTAACAAAAGAGTAATGTGGTAAGGGAATCCCCGAACTTTTTGTACGCTGAACAATCGGCTACTGGTGGAATTAATTTTAGCGACTTTCTAGCGACTTTTGATCTTGAGTCTAGCGACTCGAATTTCTAGGAGTGGGCAACACTGCCATGTACTAAGGATGAAGACGGACCAGATCCAACGAAAAATTATCAAATACCATCCCAGAGGCAAGAGGGATGTAGGGAGACCACCAGGAAGATGGATTGAGACCGCAACAGGCCACCAGGCGTAATCTTGGAGAAGGAGAAGAGGAGGAGAAAAAATACTCAAGCGTTGGCAGACTGTTGCAGATAATGAAGGGGAAATATTTTTTTTTAATGATTAACTTGTGTCTAATATGTATCTGATATTCTTAACTCATGAATAAACGCTATCAACTTACGCACCCACACTACGTAGAGCCCATGAAACTGCACTGTGTTAACGAAGCCAGATCGATCTTGACATGATTGCCACAGATTTATGTATGCAGATAGTGAAACAGGTAAACGGCTTTGCGATAAGCTGATTGGTTTGTTACACAGAGGTCGTGAAAGGCGAAGGTACGTAAAATGTTACACTCCTCGTGTCCGGCTGCTTGCTGGGCGATGGTTCGGCTGTTTTCGCCAGTCCCCGGCGCCTCTTCGCATTCATTTGCAGCACCGTCACGTGACTGGGGGCGTATGCCCCGCCATCTGCCATCACCTTTTACTACTTTCATAAAACAAAGGATTTTACGAGGAGGCTCCGCATCGTGTTTAGCCGTAAAACACACTCTACAGTCCGGAATTCTTCGGACGCCCTCTGCGTCAGAGGAAATACGCGACAGAAAATTTGTCGTGTCCGCCGAAAACTACATTTCTTCTGCGGAAGAATCTGCGAATACCGCGGAAGGAGACTGACAACGGCCTCCGCCGTGATTACAACTCCGCCGTGCGGCGGGCATATCGTAAAACTGCTCTCCCGGGTTTATGGCGCCTGACAAAATATCTCTCGCAATTGGCAGTCTGGAGTCTCATCCCGGCACGTTGATAGCCACGAGATGGCTGCTACATCACGTACCTTCACATGCGACCTCTGTGTCTGCAGTAATACACAGGAGTTAAGAAACTTATATACAGATGTCACAAGTTCTTAGATCCATAATAATAATAATAATATTTCATTAAATTGCAATGGAGCGCACGCTCTGGTGGCAGTTTCGCAACACACCCATCTTCCCCCTTTCCTGCACCCACCTAAATTTGAACTCTACAAATTTCAACTTTAAATTGTTTGCACGTTTTTGATAAATTATACATTATTTCTATTGGCAACTTATTCCAATCCCTGACCCCCTTATCTAAAAAAGAGAATTTTCCTACACCCTTGGGCCTGAAATCGAGTGCCAGTTTGTAGTCATGGTCATATTTTCCCTTCCCCTGCATTACTGTTCATTCTTACGCCACTATATTTCCATGCCTCATCACCAGTGTATCTAATAATCTGACTTTTCTTTGCATTTATCTTCATCCCATGTTTAGCAACCCAACCTGATATCCTGTCCAGATCACCCTGCAGCTGTTTACAGTCCTCTACCATTTTGATCCTTTTATATAGCATTATCTCATCTAATTTCTGATTTTAAACAATCAACACAATTATTCATTAGAATAATGAATAGCAATGGTCCCAATACACTACCCTGCTGCACTCACATTTTTACTTCCACTTCATCCAATTTAACTGCATAAGCAAGCTATTCTTTCAAAGAGTGATGTTTTTTTCTTCTTGCGTGTCCACAAATCTGTATCAATCTTTCATAGATCAGGATTCATGCAAAAAAAACTAGTAGAAGTTTGATGTTATTTCGAAATATCTAACGCCTGTGGTTACAGGAAAGCAAATTTTGATGTGACTTCGTAAAGTTAAAGATATTAGATAAAGGAGTCAAAAAATTATTAGCATACGGAAGTTCTTCTCGCAATCGAAGTTTTAATTTTGAAACTGAACGTATGCGCGGCATTATTCAGGGTGGGTGAAAAAGGACAAGTTTTTAATTATACGGAAAGTTGTTGACATAACTTATAGACTCGATAAATGTGTCACCTTGCAGCAAATAACCTCAAGTTTGATTCATGTAGTTCATCAGTACAACATTTAATTTTTTAAATTTAATTTAATTGGGATGGAGCACAGGCTCCGGTGGCAATTTCCCTACACACCCATCTTCTCCCTATCCTGCACCCACCTACACTTGCCCTCTACAAATTTTATCTTTAAATTCTTTCAAAGTTTTCGGTAAATTATTCATCATTTCTCTTGGTAGCTCATTCCAATCCCTGACACCCTTACCTAAAAAAGAGAATCTTCCCACACCCTTGTGCCTGAAATCGAGTGTCAGCTTGTGGACACGGTCATCTTTTCCCTTCCATGCACTACTTTTCATACCTATTGCAATATCTTTCCATGCCTCATCGCCAGTATATGCCCTGTACACTCCCATGACCCTCCTCATCCTCCTCCTGTCTTGCAATGAATCCCATTCCAGCTCCTTTATCATTTCCGTCACTGGTTGCATTCTGCGATAATTTCCAGAAACAAATCTAGCAGCCCTTCTTTGCACCCTCTCCAGCTTCTGTATTTGATACGTAAAATGAGGGTCCCATACTACACTACCATGTTCGAGCAATGGTCTGACCAAAGTTTTGTAACCCAATTAATTTACTTCTTCCGAACATCCCCTCATCACTCTCTCCAACAAGTGCAGAATTTTGAAACCTTTTCCTACCACCTGTCCAATGTGTCCTGCCCACTTAAGCTTTTATCAAAAGTAATGCCAAGATATTTACATTTCAAGTCTTCAGCAAGCAATTCTTTCCCCACCTTATATTCATAATTAACCTTTTGTTTTTCATTTGTGTATCTAATTAACTGACTCTTCTTTGCATTTATCTTCATCCCATGTTTACCAACCCAACTAGATATCCTGTCCAGATCACCCTGCAACTCTTTACAATGCTCTATCGTTTTGATTCTTTTATACAGTATTATGTCATCTGCAAACAATCTAATTTCAGATAGTAGACAATCAACACAATTATTCATTAAAATAATGAATAGCAATGGTCCCAATACGCTACCCTGTGGCACACCCATTTTTACTTCTACTTCTTTTGTTACATTTCCTACCCTAAATTTCTGTTTTCTACATTTTAAAAATTCTTCTACCCAGCAAATCACTTTCTCATCCACTGCAATGGGGACCCCATACAGAACAACAATATTCTAAGTGAGGACGTACTAGTGACTTGTATACAATCAATTTAACTTCCGGAGTGGATTGATTTAAATTACGACCTAGAAATCGGAGCATACGATTTGCTTTTCCCATTACATTCTCGATATGCTCATTCCAAGCCAAATTATTACGAATTGTTACCCCTAGGTATTTTGCGGAATCTACCGGTCTAAGAACAGTACCATTAATTGTATATTCATAGTTAAATGGTGTCACCTTTTTAATTACACTCATGACTTGGCACTTTTTAGCGTTTAACTCCAACTGCCAATCTTTAAACCACGCAATTATTTTCATAATATCGTCTTGTAACAAAGCGCAGTCGTCCTGGGTTTTGATTTCACGATAAATTATAACATCATCGGCAAATAATCTTTTCATACCCCCTATCATATCGCATAAATCATTAATGTATATGAGAAACAATAGAGGCCCTATCACGCTTCCCAGGGGTACCCCGGACCTCTCTTCGGTACGTGATGAAAGCTCACCATCGAGAAATACATTTGAAAACGATCGAATTATCAGCCGATCGTTTCCAAATGCTTGGCCGGTATGATCACCTGACCTCACTCCCTGTGTGGCTACCTGAAGGACAGGGTTTTCCAGAGGAACATCCACACATGTGCTGATCTGAAGCGCAGCATATCAAGAGAGGTAGCCAGCATACCTACGGACATGCTTCGTTCTGCTGTGCAGAATGCAATCCTGCGCTTTCAGTCTCTTCTGGACACTGATGGGCGCCATATTGAGCCCCTTCTGTAGCAGTAATGGTACCGATATGTAATGGTATGATGTACCGTAACAGCACAGTAAATATGTTTCAATTGAATTGATTCTGCATTATTTCTGTTCCCCATGTCTTTGACATTAATGCTACCAAGTTTGGTACTCGTACGGTAATTAGTTTCCGTGTTATAACGTGTTAAATAGGGAAAGTTTAGTTTTTACCACCCGGCACATACAGTAATCTGAATTGAGTTTTGTGTGTGGTCAGTTGGACTGTTTGCAGAGGTGAGTCGTGCGTTGGTGTGTCCGGCTTATCAGCTGTTGTGTTGCAGCCGCCTGGTTGTGTTGAGAGCGATGCCTCGGGACGCCAATCTGCTAATGGACGACGACAGCTTCCGGACAATTCGGCGAGAGAGCCCGCCCGGCCGCCATTGTGGTCCCTCTGCCGCCTGTGTATCGTACTCTGAAATTAACATAGCCCCGTCTCTCCACTCAAACCCTGCCAAAGGATTACACTCTCAAACGTCCTCTAAGACACTCGAAACATCAAGTCATGGAGCAGTGCGTTTATGTTGTGTTAACGGAAGTGTCTCAAAATCACCAAAGAGCTTGCCTTATTCACTCCTGCCCGAGTATTCTCCACGTCGCGTGCTTAAGTCGACAACAGTTGCAGTTGCTTGGTAATACACCAGAATGTTTTCACTACTTAGCGCTCACGGACAATTGAGTGTGCGCAGTAATGCGGGAGGGAGGAAAATCTTTGATGGCTCATTACTTTTAGCTGTGGCTCGGAAGTCTTTCGACTGGTTTGATGCAATCCTCCATCCGTTCCTATCCTGTGCTAACCTCTTCATTTCTACATACCCCTTACAACCCACGTCCTCAATTATCTGCTCCACATATTCTAATCTCTGTCTTCCTCTACAGTTCTTACCTTCGACTGTTCCCTCCACAAACAAATTAAGCAATCCAGCATGTCTCAAAATATGACCTACCAGCCTGCCTCTTCATTCTGTAAGCTTCTTCCACAAACTTCTTTCCTCACCCATCATTTCCAAATCTCGTTCATTTCGGACTTTGTCTGTCCACTTAATTTTCTTCTATACCACCACATTTCAATTGCTTCGTTTTCCTTTGTTTCTGATATTCATAAAGTCCATGTTTCGCTACCATAAAGTTCTGTGCTCAACACATAGAGTTTTAAAAAATTCTTTCTAATTCCTAGATCAATGTTTGAAACCAAAAGATTTCTCTTTTTCATGGAAGGAGAAAGTTCTTCCAATCTAGATGATACGTCGGGAGTACCTCAAGGAAGTGTAATAGGACTACTTCTTTTTTAATTTTTATAAACGATCTCGGAGACAAAGTGAAAAGCCTTTTTAGATTATTTGCTGATGATGCGGTTATTTATAGAGAAGTAAGGAATTTGGCCGATTGTTTAGCAATTCAGCGTGATCTGGATGTTATTTTGGCATGGTGCGCTGAGTGGTAACTCACACTAAATTGTAAAAAGTGTAAGACAATGAGCATAACTAACAAAAAGAATCCGATTGTTCAGAAATACGAGGTAAACAGTTCAGTTATTGATATGGTCGATTCTATGAAATATTTGGGAGTAACAGTACAAAGGAACATGAAATGGGACTTACATATTAATACGTTGGTAGGTAGAGCTAATTCTAGGCTGCGGTTCCTAGGTCGAATCTTGAAAAATTGTAATGAACAAACAAAGGAGATAGCGTACAAATCTCTTGTGCGTCCACATTTGGACTATTGTTGTGCCATCTGGGATCCGTTTCGTAAGGGGTTGACTGAGAGTATAGAGAAAGTACAGAGAAGAGACGCTCGATTTGTGACCACTTGCTATAGTCCTTTTGAAAGCGTCACAGAACTGATTAGTAGACTAGGCTGGGAGTCTCTGCTAGATACACGACACACGTTTCGTTTAAACTTATTGGTAAACAGGCGTACTCCCACTTTCACTTATGAGTGTAGTGAAATACTTCTTCCACCAACCTGTTGAGTCGCAATGACAGGAAAGATAAGATTAGAGAAATAAGGTTCCACACTGATTCTTATATGAATTCTTTTTTCCCTCGTACCATTAGGGATTGGAATCCACAACAAAGAGATTAGGTTTGGTGCTGAGCACCCTCTGCCACCCACAGTTTTGTGAATTGCAGTGTATATATGTAGATGTAGAGAAAGAATTTAACGAAGACAAAAAGTGTCTCAAAAAGAGCAATATTAAGGGAAGGATGACACTACAGGCTAGTAGTAAATGTGTTAACTGTTTGACTAACTTTAGAGTTGATGACAACTGTGAACTGTAGAATTATCCGTGTCTAAATAGATATGAAACAACTCTAAATCAGGAGGAATGCTTCTTCTTAAATATAACAGAGAAGTCTATTGGAACTTGACAAAAATTAGGGGCTAAGAGAAATCGATTCGCATATCTAGTCGTTATAATCGGTCATATTAGATTTGTTTTAAACTGATTTTCTTTTTATTTGTTTTTAATTGACGAGTAAAAACAAACAAGATGCTCAGAAAGAAGAGACACGCAGAAAGTACGAAAAAAGGGACAAATGCAACTATATGTGAAGAACAATAGCAATGAACAAATCGAACAAGCAATAAAACGGAACCCTCAACAGGAACAAAAAATCCTCGTTTTTCTAATTTTTTTTTTTTTTCGGAAAGAATAATGTCAGGATATTGTTGGCAATGAGAACTTCTCTCTTTTGCTCGAGGAGCCCGCGTCTCCCCCTACTTTCAGCTGCGAGATTCTGCCCCGGATTGAGACAATTATTTCTGTGCTGCGCGAGATGGTTCTGTTATAAATCGTTCGAGTTTCTTTCGGCCCCCGATTCATTTGTCTCTATTATAACTTCTCCGCAGCCGTCTTCCTCTCCGACAGCGCCATATTTCCCAGTTAGTTGCTCCGTCATTTAGCGCGGGTTCCATTTTGGCCGTCAGTCGATACAGACCGCGATATGTCTTCGTTTCTCATCCAGATCCTGACAGGCATTGTTGTGAGTTGTTCCATTCCGCAATAATCGCCGAGATTAACACCTGTGTTGAGTCCCTGTAAAACGCGATTCAATCTGATGATCTTTACATGTAGTATTGCTGTCTTTCTCGCAGTTAGTACAATAAACTGAGATGTAATAATTAACGGAAGTGTAATCCATGGTTTGACCGAATTAGGAGGAGGATCATTTTGCCCTCCTACCTAACGGTCGGAAGGACGGAGAGCAAATCCCGTCCGGCCATCCTGACTGGGGTTTTCTTCAGTCAGTCCAGGCGAATGCCGGGATTAGGGATGGGCAATCAAAAAAATATATCGATAAATATCGAAACGATATTTACAAACACTATCGATATATATCGGGGAAAAAAATATCGATATATCGATATTTTTGTCTAAAGGGAGTAATTATCCAAAAAAAAAAATACATCAAAATACTTAAGAAAATTAAAGACACACGTAGAAATTATACAAACTTTTATTAATTTATTATTTTTTTCAATCAATCAAACCAGTATTCGTCTGATATGGACATCAAAAGGACTCTCCGCCGTCAATCTACTCCTTTTGTTCTGTACAGCTAAGTTGACTGCAGGAGCCATTCTCTTGGACGACACAGAAGAAGCTTGACATATAAGGTATTTAGGCGCGCTGGAGCACTGGCAATTCACCCAAAACTTTACTGGGTCTCATTTTCTGTCTATTAATGGTTGGTCCAGATACTGGTTAAGCTCATTAGGAACTGAGCCAGAGCTTGGAACCTCTTGCATAACAGTAGTGCTAAGGGATAATAGCTTTTCATTTGCGGACCAAATTGATGCGTTATCTGCGATATATTGTGTTGCTGCTGTAGACCTTACTTCTGGAGAACTATGTCCTCGTCGTCTAAGTTCCAAGCGTATATCATTACTTATTGTAGATATCGCATTTGACACACCGATTGGAGAAGTGAAGTGTATACGTTTGAAACGCGGGTCCAAAATGGTAGCTGCTGAAAGGAATGTATTTCCTTCTAAAGGACTTAATTTCTCTTGAATTCTTTGGAGTAAAGCCTCTTTTACCGTGAATTCTAAAGTGGTCGAAGGAGTAGCTTGTTCCGTTATTGGTCGAATCAGATTTGTAACAGGAATGGCTAAGCTAGCAGTCACATAATTTGTACCACTTACTTCTTCAGTGGCTTCTTTGAAAGGACCATGCAGGACAATGAGGTCACGTATTACATTAAGCTGTCAAGTTGCAACCGTATCAAGGGTGTTTATATTTGACTGACTTTTTGTAGCTAAGATTTTAGGTACAATTGCAGAGAGTCTGACAAATCGTTCTAACATATTAAAGTAGGAGTTCCATCTAGTGCGAATAGCTTGTGTCAACGTCAACACCTTTCCTTCCTTTTCCTCAGATGCTTCTTGTTCAGATCTTAATAGATCCATAGCATTGACAGACTGCTTAAAATAAGTCAGAATACTTTTTGTGTGATCGCAGAGTGTTGCAAATGAATTATTTTCAATTAACACTACATCACGATTTTCATCATCAGGGCTTGACCAGTAAGTTGCAATTTCTATTCACCAAACCTCTCTGCATTGCGTATGGTGCAAGGGCATACGATGTTGTTGATGGTGATTCATCCGTTGGATGGGAATGTTAAGCTTGGCGCCCCCTTTAGAATGTTTCGCAAAAGTAGGCCTGAACATGCCGACACCGGCTTCCACCCTCTCCCTTCTTTCATCTCTCATCCACAACACTCTATACCGAGCCACACAGTGTCACTGTCATACACACTTAGGAGCACTGTCACACTGAGGAAGTAAACGGGGGATTTTTTTAACTGCTTAACGTCTCTTAACATTGAGGTCTTTAGAGACGGGAAAGGATGGAGGACAAGGAATGGGAAGGAATTCGGCCATGGCCTTTTGAAGGAAGCATCCCAGCATTCGCCTGGAGTGATTTGGGAAACCATGGAAAACCCAAATCTGGATGCCCGGACGGGGATTCGACCCACCCATCTCCCGAATGTGAGGCCAGAACGTTAACCCATTACACCACCATGTTCGGTGAAACGGGAAACCACCCCAGTTCATCTTCCTAGGACTTTCCTTGGAGGGATATACATCACCCACGGTAATCGCCTACAACCTGACACGGGAGAGGCGTTCGAAGAGGATCTTACTATCAGTAAAAACCATTGGTGTCTCAGTGAATAAAAAATTAAAAAACCGCTCTAACTACATCAATCGAAGACAACAATCACAAGAAAGTATTCTTTAGTGGGGCTGTAATTCACGAGAAAGCTATATGCATATTTTAAAGAGCATTACAATGAACTTTAGGATATAGGATTTAAAGCAATCCAGAATTGGTCTATTAAGTTCAAAGTGCGATAACCACTCCATTACATCAAAATTTTTCTGTATACTTGGAACGTATTCCCTATAATCCTATAATAAACTAACATTCTGTATTCAAGGTTTCCTGTATTCAAGATTTTCGTATTTGCGGCTAATTTCACGGAACTTCTTCCTTGCGGATTAAGGAGTTTTGACTGTAGACTAGATTGTAGACATTTAAATGAATTAACAGTCATTCATAATGACTTGTGGTTCATCAACCCATTAATTGTTATTCGTAAAAAAAAAAAAACAGTTGAAAAGATAATATTTCAACTACAAAGATAAAACAACTTACATGCTAACATAAAAATGACGTTAACGTAAAATTGTTAAAATTTAACAGTTTTTTTAACCTATCAACCGCTGATGAAGCTGTTATATTTCGACGAATTCACTTTTTAAGACACTTTCAGAAGATTGGATATATACGTATATTTATCCTATATACATGTAACGATTAAATTGGATACTGAATTGCGTTCGTAGGAAAAATATCGAATTGGTGCTTAAAATCGATACACTAAATACAATATCGATGTATCGATATATCGAAAATAAAAATATCGGCGATAAATATCGATATTTTTTAAAAAATATCGATATATCGATACATCGATATATTTTGCCCATCCCTAGCCGGGATGGTTCCATACTAGGCCACGGCCGACTTCCTTACCCTTTCCGTCCGCTTTATGATAAATAGGATGAAAAAATCCTTGGACTTTCCAACAGACCGCCTCCCAGGCTTTACCTGGGAGGAATGAAACCTAGAAAAAAAAAATAATCATGGATAATAATGAATGGGAAGGCTCCTCTACTATAGTTGAAAGCTGATACCCTGATTTTTTTTTCCGAGACAGGTCTTTCAGTATTGATTTGGTCCAACCTCTGCGCTTTGAACCTCCTTTTTATTTGTGGTGGTCTTAGTGCTAGGGATGGGCAAATGAAAAAAATAACTTATCGATATTTAGAAACAGTATCGATATATTTCGTGAAAAATATCGATAATTAGATACATCCATTTTTATCTAAACCCAGTAATTATAGAAGAATATTCTTAAAATATATAAAGAAATTAATGACCAATGTAGAAATTACGGAAAATTTTATTACTTTATTTTTACAGTCTATCTAAGCTGTATTCTTCAGATGTAAACTTCAAAAGAACTCTGTTTTATTTGTTCCCCCGTCAATCAAGTACCTTCAGACTGGAAAATCGCGCAAGTAACTCCGATTTTCAAAAAGGTGATCGAAGTGATCCTGGAAACTATCGTCCAATATCTATAATATCTGTTTGTAGTAGTGTTATGGAGCATATTATATGCTCGAACATTATGAAATTTCTAGACGATAATAATTTGCTTACGACAAATCAACACGGATTTCGGAAGAAAAGATCATGCGAAACACAGCTGGCCCTATTTACACACGACGTAATGAAAGTTATTGATGCAGGTTCACAAGTAGATGCAATTTTTTAGATTTTCAGAAAGCCTTTGACTCTGTGCCACACAACCGCCTTTTAGCGAAGCTACGAGCGTACGGTATATCGGATCAGCTTTGTGAATGGATAAAGGATTTTCTAACTGGTCGGTCGCAGTATGTCGTCGTTGAAGAGAAAGTTCTTCTAGTCTAGATGTTACATCGGGGGTACCTCAAGGAAGTGTAATAGGACCACTTCTTTTTTATTTTTTATAAACTATCTCGGAGACAAAGTGAAAAGCCTTTTTAGATTGTTTGCAGATGATGCGGTTATTTATAGGGAAGTAAGGAATTTGGCCATTGCTTAGAAATTCAGCGTGATCTGGATATTATTTTGGCATGGTGCGCTGAGTGGTAACATACGCTAAACTGTAAAAAGTGCAAGACAATGACATAACTAACAAAAAGAATCCGATTGTTCAGAAATACGACTTAAACAATTCAGTTATTGATATGGTCGATTCTATAAATATTTGGGAGTAACAGTACAAAGGAACATGAAATGGGACTTACACATTAATTCGTTGGTAGGTAGAGCTAATTCTAGGCTGCGATTCATAGGTCGAATCTTGAAAAATTGTAATGAACAAACAAAGGAGATAGCGTACAAATCTCTTGTGCGTCCACATTTGGACTATTGTTGTGCCATCTGGGATCCGTTTCGTAAGGGGTTGATCGAAAGTATAGAGAAAGTAACGAGAAGAGCCGTATAGATTCGTGACCGCTTGCTACAGTCCTTATGAAAGCGTCACAGAACTGATTAGTAGACTAGGCTGGGAGTCTCTGGTAGATAGACGACGCACGTTTCGTTTAAACTTATTGGTAAACATGCGTACTCCCACTTTCACTCACGAGTGTAGTGAAATACTTCGTCCACCAACCTATTTGAGCCGGAATGACACGATAGATAAGATTAGAGAAATAAGGTGCCGCAATGATTCTTATATGAATTTTTTTTTTCCCTCATACCATTAGGGATTGGAATGCACAACAAAGAGATTAGCTTTGGTGCTGAGCACCCTCTGCCACCCACAATTTTGTGAATTGCAGAGTATATATGTATATGTAGATGAATCTACTCCTGTTGTCTGGTGTCGCCAAGTTAGCTGCAGAAGCCACTCTTTCAGACGACATAGAAGAGGCTTGGCATATCAGGTATTGCGTCAAAGCATTAACTGTTAATCATCAATGAAAAACCACTTGAAAACAGAAGCTGTTAATTTACTCCAACCCACAATGTCGCAACATGGATGCTTAATCAATAATCTTCAAATATAAAAATAATCTAACTGTTACCATTCAAATACGTTAACCCAAAAAAGTCGTTAATGTGAACCTGTTGTAATTTAACAGCTTTTTTTAAACCTCATAACAGTTGATGAAATGCTGTTACGTTAAGACGAATACACTTTTTTAAGACGATTTCAGAAGATCGGATAAGTATGTATATATATCGAATACGGGTATATACATGCAACGAATTAAATTGGAAACTGAATTGCGTTTGTATAAAAATATCGATTTGGTATTTAAAATTGACATTCGAAATGAAATATCTATTTTAAATATATCGAAAATAAAAATATCGACGATAAATATCGATTATTTTATGAAAAAATATCGATATTTCGATACATCGAGATATTTTTCCCAAGCCTACTTTGTGCCGGATGAGTAAACGATTCTGATTTCGTTTTTCCGCTGTTTCCCGAAAATACTCTAGGCGAATGCCGGGATGGTTCATTTAAAAGGCCATGACCTAACCCCTCGCTGTCTTTGTTTACACGTTACGTCGTAGGAGATCTGACGGAAGAGTACAATTCTGGTGCTTCCAGAAGTGTTTCAGAGCACAAGAATCGCGATTTTGCCACAGATCATCCCCTATCCTGCTTTATAGAGCGGGCAAGCCTCCGACCTCAACGTTCTGTAATGTGGCGTGGGTATCCACTACATTGTCGCCAAGTCAAGGTTTCCCTGTCCTTCAGACACTTTCCGTAGATGCTCAATACAGTAGCACGCGAACAGCCAACCAGCCTCTCCGTTTCCGAGATGCTCGTTCCCAGCTGCCGCGCCCATAAACCGCGAGAATTGCGTGACCAGTGTGTAGAAATCTACTGTGAGATTCCTCTGGAAGCCTAACAACGACTTGTAAAATCCGTGATATTTCGAATCGCTGCTGTATTGCGTTAGAAAGGTTTATCAATATGCTAGTAAGTAGTTAGATATAATGTTTTGGGTGCTCAGTGTATGTTGATGTATTGAGTCGACTAGAAACCTGCGACATGTAGGGTGAAAGACATCAAAAGAACACATTCAGGAGGAACAGAAAACTGTAACTACGCAATCCTCGACTTACACACGAGAAAGAGGAGGGGATGGGAAAGATTTGCGGAGGCAGGATTAGAATTATGGAATGCCCGAGTGACTACCGTGGCTCAGAAATACGCGGCTCAAAAGAACTCGAGAGCAATCAAGTGTGAACCGAGACACGGAATCGGCCGCGCTTAAAGAACGGCGGTTTCTTTTGAAGGCCGCGGAGGGAAGTCGTTTTTAACCCCCGAGCCACGCTAACGAACCTGACGCAGTCGAGTCTCAAGTAAGTCTTTCGGCCGGGGGAGTTTGTCAGCGGAGGGTTGGTACTGCCGTACAAAGGGGAGCGACAAGTGTCTCCCTCAAGCGGTATTCAATTATTCATGCGACCGGCAGCCTCTCACCACCTGCCCGCCACCCCTGTGTCGTTAGCACTCCGCTGTATTGACCTGACGATGGCGGCGCGGAGGGGGGAGGAAACGGCAGTGTAGGCGGCGAAGGAGTCGCTTAATTCACTAACGCCCCGGGGGGGGGGGGGAGGGAGCAGAGTGGCGCCGTAAATTTTCGTCGACTTCCGGCACCCGGGGCGCGCGCCAAGAATATTGATGACGTCACCGACAGAGACAGCTCTACCAGCGGAGTCGCTACTAAGTATCTCTCTGTACCAGTCAGCCCCTGTGGTGCTGAAACGAACGTCAACCACCGTCTAGGATTACTCACGCAATACACCTTTAACCTCGAACGCTCGGAACCGCACGAAAACATGCTTGGAATAACAAGCGATCATAAACAAAACAGTGGTGTGTGCATTTCCGTGCAAAACGTTGCATTCTACCTCAAGTAAAATTTCAATAGAGAGAAGCAAAGTAACAAGATATACCAATACCACATGACGGAAATTATAATTCAACGACAATCAACAATGCCAACAACTCTTTAATTGAGTATGTCAATATAGCGCAAAACACGCAGTACCACACACCTGATACTGCTTATATTAGTCCTCGAAGTGCAGATGAGGGATTTCGACGAAGTGGTTAAAACTAAGTAGAACAGAACAATGTGTACACGTCACTAAGGCCACGTTATCGCATTCCAAATCACGTTCGCATTCACGCAGTCCAAGTTAGGTTATGACATTGACATACCAACATCAGCATTTAAAATGTAATTAGTGTGGCTTTTGATATTGGACTGCGTGAATGCGAAAGTGATTTGTAATGTGATAACGTGGCTTTAGTGATGTGTGCACATTGTTCTCGTGCACTTAGCTTTAACCACTTCATCGAAATCCCTCGTGTGGACTAATATAAGCACTATCAGGTGTGTGGTACTGCTGTATATGCGTTTTTGCGCTATATTACTTCTAGCAGAGAGTTTTTTGTACTGTTGAAAATGTAATGGTAAATTGACGTCATTAAATTACGTATAATTTCCTTCATATGGTATTGATATCTTGCTACTTTGTTTGTCTCTATTAAAATGTTACTTGAGGTAGAATGCAACGTATTGCATGGAAATGACATACACCACTTTTGTTTATGATCACTTGTTTTCTAAGCATGTTGTCGTGCGTCCGAGAGTTCGACAAAAGTTCCCTTGTATGTGAGGTACACAATGTCACGAGTTTGTTAAATTTATTATTATGACAATATTTTTTTTAATATGTAATTATGATTATATGATTTAAGTTTCAAGTCCAGAGAACGTCGATCCTTGGAGAAATACATCTCTGGTTACGAGTAGATGTTGAATACAAATGGCTTGAGCTGCACGGATAAAGAGACGTTCCAAAATCTTGGCGGGAGGAACGGAAAATTGTAATATAATATTGGAAAAGATAAGCCCAAGAGCAGAGGAAAAGTATATTTGTACCGATAAACTGTAGCTATTGTCTTTAAATAGATTAACATTTGCAAAGAGAATACTAAAAGATACGTGGATCGTAATTGTTATTGTGAAAGTGTAATAAAATATTTGAGTTGATATTTGAAAAATATTTAAAATGTAATTTACTTTCAGCCGTGGTATTAAACCCAGTAATGGTTAAAGAGGCTAAATAAAGATCCTGTAGCACTGATCCGACACCCGAAATTCTAAAATATAATTATGTTAACTTATAAATAAGGAGGAAACCTTATTACTATCATCACTGTACGTTGTTAGAAGGCTGATTAGGTTCCTAGTATTCTTAGTGAGTAGTAATAGGTTGTGCTTGACCGAACTATCACTTGATCGTTTCACCCTATCCTGTATTTGGTCGCCAATTGTAATTTCACAGTTTAACCAAATAATCAGAAATTATTCGATATGAACTGGAGCGATTTCTTATTTTTCTTGATGGAATCGGTTTATTTACCCCATTCTCCGAACCAACGGTCATAAGTGAATAAATAGTTTGTAGGCTGTTTACAAGTTGCTACTAACGACGACACCCATGTCCGAGTTGCACTAACTGCTCACTATGATGCACTTCTCTACGCCGCGTCTGTCTGATTGTTCTCCTGCGTACTGTGTACTGACGACTCTAGGTTGCTGTCTTCCAAACTGACTAGCGACTTACTTGTCACCTTCATACGTCAACGTGTGTATGCAAATTCTCTTCTTCTAGTGCTACCCGATCGATATTTTTTACAGGTTAACTTGGAGGGTAATTAATAGGATGAGCATGTTTGGACCATCCATAGCAGGTAGTTGAGTGAAGGAAAGCACTTGGGAGGAGGTGGCTAAGGAATGAGTAGTTATTGTTTAAAGGACTCCGGCTACCAACGGTTAGCTCTGAATATACAATTACTGACACAATCCTTAGAACAGAAGATTCCGCTCAGTAAATAGCGATAACAATTCGTAATTATTTGTCGTAGAATAAACTTATCGAGAAGGCAATTGGAAAAGCAAATCATATACTACAATTTCTAGGGCCATATTTAAAACAGTGCCACACCAGAAGTTAAATCGATTGTACGAGTATACAAATCACTAGTGCGTCCTCGGTTACAATAGTGGTATTTTGTATGGGGCCCCCACCGAAAGCGGTTAATGGATGCAGTGGGGAAGGTCGGAAGAAGAGTCGCCCAATCGTGACACATATACTTAGCTGGAGGGAAAGCCTAAGTACGACGGTCAAAGAGTTACGTTGGGAGACCTGGAACACCGAACGCGTTGCTATCGGCAGAAGCTAATTGAAAAATTCACGACTGACTTATTTCTGGATGACAGCAAACACATATTACTTACTACCTGCAACACACATATATAGGAATGACCGCGAAAATGAGAGAAATCCGGGCCAGAACCGATTCATTACTGTACTCATTTTTTTCACTAGCGATATACGGAATGGAATAGGAACGATTTACCGACAGTAGTATTTCTCGATGAATCGCTCCGGCCATCCTGATCTGGTTTTTAATGGGTTTCCGAGATCGCTCCAAGCGAATAAAGGGTTCGTTCCTGAAAATAGCCCGTTGGCACCTCTTGCCACATCCTGTATATCTTTTCCAAATATTACCACTTTCGGATACGTGCAATGCATCTTACGCCTTCCACTTTTAATGATTCGTGGAGTAATGATAGTAATATTGGGAGGCCATGACATAGATAATCAACTGGAATTTCGCCACCGAATCACACGCTAGCAACTAGCGTGATGAGGTGAGCTGTAACACATTCTCTGCCATCAGGGAGGAGCTGGGTTCGAATCCTCCTCCGGCAATCCTGATCTCGGTTTTTCGCTCACTGCTTTGGTACGTTCCATAGTCATTCTCTGGACCAAGTGAAGGATTCTGAAACCTTTTCTTGTACCCTGTCCAATGTGTACTTCCCAGTTCAGCTTATTATGAAATGTTATTCTAGGATATTGGGTATCAAGGGTTCAGCAAACAATTCTTTCCCCAACCCTATAGTCATAATAATCCTTTAGTGTTTTACATGTGCAGTTCTTCTTTCTTCTTCTTCTTTCCGATAAGGCCTTCTGGGACCTCGTATCAATTTCAATTCTCCATCCATTGTTGTTGTCTTTTTCTTCCGTTCAATCAAATATTTCTTCTGCATTTCACTATGTTTCTTCCTTCTTTCTTCAGACCACTTCCTGCCTTGGAATCCTTCCAAAGTTAATACCTTCTTTCTGAAGATCTCTCTATCCATAATTTCCTCTTCTCTTATTTATTTCCAATCTTTCTTAACCTCTTGACTCCAGCTGGTTGTTAACTTTTCCCGAAAGATAATTAAATATCTTTTCCGTTAGTCTGTTTCATTCATTCTGTAGATATGTCCAAAAAAAAACAGCAGTCTTCTTTTCCTTATTGATTCTGTTATATTTTCTATGTTCTGGTATATTTCCTTATTACTTCTTAATTTCCATAGCTCTGTTGTTTTAACTGGACACGCGATTTTTCTCATGATTCTTCTTTCTAGTGATTCCAGTTTATCCAGTCTATAGTTCAACACTAGACATTCCGATTCCACGACAGAGTTGTAACGCCTTATTTTAATATTTTTAGACAAGCACTTTTTGTTATAAATTTTTCTAGTGATACCACACGCTCTTTCCATCCTGTGTATCCTTTCTTCTACGGTGGATTTATCTAATCAATTCAACTTGAACTATTTCACACAGATATTTAAATTTCTTTACTTTCTCTATTCATCCAATATCTATGCTGAAAAAGTTTGGAGCGATTTTAATGCTAATAATAAATTTAGTTTTTACTACAGAAATTCTCAAACCTGTCTTGCTGGCTATTGCTTCCAGGAGATTGATCTGATTTATCGTCAGCAAATTCCAGGCAATTAATTTCAACATCTTTGTTTTTTCTTCTCAAAATCATTGGTGAAATTTTGTTTTCCTTTAATTTATTAAACCAAATTCTTACAATTTTCTCTAAAACTTATTTGAACAGTATGGGTGAAATACCATCACCTTGCAGCATACCTGTATTCTTGATGGGTTTTCAGATTTTGCCCATAAATTTTAATTTTGAAACTGTGTCTGTAAGAGTTTCACGGATTGGGGATTCCAATTTAGATTTCACTCCAATTTCACCAATTATTTTATCCAACGTTTCGCTATAAACAGAGTCAGAAGCCTTTTTAAAATCTATAAATGTTATTACTATTGTGTCCTTGGAGTTTAATATTCGATGAAGAATTATGGATTTTATATTCAATATTTTCTCTGAACAAGTTCTGCCCTTTCGAAATCCACACTGGTACTCTCCCAATTGCTTGTCAAGTGTTGTCTCCACTCTGATCAACAAGAAGGACCTAACGAGGTGGGTGAATGGTTAAAGTTCTGGCCTCGCATTCGGGAGGATGACGGTTCGAATCCCCATCCAGGCATCCAGATTTGGGTCTTCCATGGTTTCCCCAAATCACTCCAGGCGAATGCCGGGATGCTTCCTTCAAAAGACCATGGCCGAATTCCTTCCCGTTCCTTGTCCCCGATCCCATTTCACCTCTAATGACCTCGACGTCAACGAGGGGTAAAGCCATTACTAAAAAAAAGGAGTTTTGAGAATACTTTATATGCTACTTGCAATAGGGGTACTCCTCTATAGTTATCAACATTTTCTTTGTCACATTTTTTATGCAGTGGATGAATTAATACCACTTTCCATTAATCTAGAATCTTCTATGTTCTCCAAATACCTTCAATAATTAAGTATAACTCTTGAATGATTTTTGATTGGGACCATTCTCTTCTTCCCAAATTGACCAGTCAAGCTAGATATGTGTCAAGGTCACCTTGAAGCTGTTCATAGTCTTCTCCCGTTTTGCTATTAATTGCCTAAGTAATCGATTGCCTCCGTCGACCACTACGTCTTCATCTTGTGTTGGGCCACTGCGCTTCACGGTATCGACTTTCGATTCAGTTTTCTGTCGACGGCCGCGCGCTGCAGTGTTGTCTATGCGGCAGGCGGGCGCCCGCGGAGTAATTACAACTGCGGCCGACGAGTTTTGGGGACGAGGCGTTTTTTGTCTCGTAATCCGCAATCTGTCATGTGCGCGTGTGTCGGAGCGGATTGCGCCGCACGTGAATGCGTTCCGGTCATTGTGTTTCCGGAGCGGAGCTGCTGCGTGCCGACGACGCGGAATTAGAAGTGACTGAAAGGGGGCGAAATGTAGCGACCGAAACGGTCCGCCAACAAAACTCAACTGGAACACGAATGGAAGTCACCTAATATACTATATATATTACGTATTTTTCAGTATCAGTTAAATAATGATGCCTTAGATTATGAATCGGAGCGGTGGTGCGGATAATCTCCGGTTGTTAACGAGCGTGGTAGGTGAGTGGTTAACGCTCTGGCCTCGTATTCGGGAGGACACTGGTTCGAATCCCCGTCCGGGCATCCAGATTTGCGTTTTCCATGGTTTCCCCAAATCACTACAGGCGAATGCCGGGAAGCTTCCTTCAAAAAGACCATGGCTGAATTCCTTCCTGTTCTTTGTCACCAGTCCCATCCCACCTCTAATGACCTTAGTCGTCGACAAGGCGTAGGTTAAAAAGAAGAATAAAAAAAAATTCGGTTGTAAATGACAGAGAGAACAGGGGATATACCAGAGAAGTGATTGGGTTAGGTTATAAAATTGTGTCAGACCATTCCTTGAATATGATGATGTAGTGTGGTGCCCTCATTTTGGGTATAAAATACAAGAGTTGGAGAGGGTGCAAAGGAGGGCTGCTAGATTTGTCTGTGATCTGGATGTTATTTCGGAACTGTGCCATAAATGGCAGCTTACACTTAACTGCAAAAAGCGCAAGGCAATGAAATTAAGTTAAAAAGACCCCGTTTGCTCACGAGTACAAAGTTAACAATTCAGCTGTTGACACGGTGGATTCTCTGAAGTATCTAGGCGTAACAGTACTAAGCAACATGAAATGGGACTTGCACATAACTTCAATCGTAGGCAAAGATAATTGTAAACTACGATTCATAGGTCGTATTTTGAGAAGTTGTAATGCTCATACAAAGGAAATAGTGTACAAAATCAGTAGTGCGCCAGTATTTGGATTGCTGTTGTGGAGTTTGGGAACCGTATCGCCAGGAATTGATTAACACGTTAGATGAAGTACAGAGGAGAGCCGCTTAATTTCATAGCAGTTGCCTATCAATTAAACTGTGCATATAATCTCTAACTTTTAATATCTCTTGTTTTTTTTTTTTTTTTTTTTTTTTTTTTTTTTGCGGCAAGTATATTTTTGTTGAATTGCGATTAATAAATTAAGTTTCTCATCGCGTATACATAGTCATATCCTTGATGATTTAAATCTACACATAAAGATAAATTTAAAGTCAATTTAATTTCTAACACGTGTATCAAAAACTACGGATATCATCTATGATGGCAGTATGAATTTATTCCGGAAAAGCTTTTAAGGAAAAACGAATAAGAATGATATTTTTCGTGTTATGTGTACCTTAATATGGTTAGATTATCAGTGTATTTGTGTAGGACTTTCTTTTTAAATAAATGCATTTTACTAGAATAATTTCGAAAACGGAAAACTGTTATTCATTTGACTGATACATTTCGCGATTATGTGCGTTTCGTGTAAATTTTCTCTGAATTTTTAATAAACTTCACTGTTTCTTATTTTCCGCCAAAAAAATTCTTAGGTTATGCTTTAAAATAGTTCCTATAATTGATACAGGCGATTTAGCGTAACTATCGAAAACCGTTCTCTTTACATAAATTTCTCCATCTCGTTGTCGTAAATAAACAAAGTGCTCTAGCCAATAGCTATCGAGGAGTGCGCAGTCTGCAGACGACGCGTTTCATATAAGAGGATTGCTAACAGAACCGCAACCTTCGAACGATTTCGCTATATTTCCAGTCCATCGACTGCGCTGTTATTGTAAGTTGTAAATTAATGATAGCTATTAGTGTAGTGGCTTAATATTACCCCATCCCTCTTTTTTTCAATTAAAATTCGAATCCAACCATAGAGAATTAATGTATGAATGTAGTTTAGATTTGCATTTTAACTGTGAAGAGGATTATACATTGAAACGAGACGGGGCCAAAATATGTAGATTATACCATTATAAAATTAAGTTTATGTGCATTATTTAATGACAATGCTATTTAATTACTCAATAAGTTACTAAATAATTGCGTTAATCGCGTCACTTTTGTCGCGCTGAGAAACTATTTATATTTGATGTCCATAGATGTCGCTGGAAGAAATTAATGTCCAGATATCTGTGTTGAAGTAGTCATTTACGACGGACTTGGATGATAGCATTATCTGTAAACAGCAAGGATACCCGTATAAGATGAGCCAAGAACGCGCCACTAGTTCTTATCCCCTTGGATAGCTTTCTGCTGAAAAGTTGTCTGGGCGCTGACGTAACGTCGTCTCTGGTAAGAAAGGTAAAGAGACTGGAAAAGTACGGCGGAGGCTGGAGGAGCGGAGAGAGAGAGAGAGAGAGTATGTACGTTGGCGGCATCACTTCAAACGAGACGGCGCGGCGGGACGGGAGGGAGTTACGCGCTAGTTTCATCCGGGACGGCGAATGCTTTTAAGAGCCTCCGCACAGGCGCGGCGGAGAGGGAAACTTTTAGCCGCCCACCGCTGCAGAGGCGGGAAGTCGCAGTCTGTCACGTTGGCAGCCTGCACGTCGCCCGGCCAGACATTTTTCTGCCGTAAATAATGCAACCGGCCAGGGCTGTAGTTTTCAACAGTTGGCACTACGCCGCTGACCCGACAGCATATGTGGATGGACATGCATCATACTACTACAAAGTTTTCGCCTCCTAAAGACAACCAAAAAAAACAAAAAAAAAACAAAAAACAAGTACAAAAAAAAAAAACGAGAAAAAAACGAGAAAAAAACGAGAAAAAAAATTAACATGCTGAATTTAAAATAATTTTAAAAGGTCTTGGCTTCTAATCGTACAATATATTTATCTTTCTTTCAGTTGACACATGGATAATGTTTCTAATATATAATCAGGCTGTCACTGTGCACACAAATCTGTCTTTGCGTTTTCTAAATTCCTTAAAAGTTAACAGACTTTGTACAGTGAACCTTTACGGCCAAATATAGCACCTGTCCCCATTTATGACAGATGCGCTTTAAGCAATCATACTTTTGATACTTTTACTTTGGACTTATACACTAGCGAAGTCATTATTTCATTATTAAATACTTCTACTAATGCTTCTAATTCCTCTCTTCTAACTTATTTTGAACCAAATAGAAATTCTTTAAATTGGGAATAACAAACTAAACAGAAATTTTTAAAATGTTCCATATTGATCCCAAACCGTGGCTCCGGAGTCGCATGAAGCTCTTTGACTGAGTGTGGTGGGTGAATGGTTAACGCTCTGGCCTCGCATATGGGAGGGGGCTGGTTCGAATCCCCCTCCGTGTATCCAGATTTGGGTTTTCCATGGTGTCCCTAAATCACTCCAGGTGAATGCTAGGGTGCTTCCTTCAAATGCCATGGTCGAATTCCTTCCCGTTCCATGTCCCCGATCCCATTTCACCTATAATGACCAAGACGTCGACGAGGCGTAAAGCCGTAAAAAAAAAGCGGTTCTTTGAGGATATTACTGCGGCTGCTAAATAATATTTTTTTTTATATACATTTTTACCTACAGGAGTAGTAGTAACATCAGCGTAATCCAAATACTTGCAAACTACCAGACCTCACTACAAGCAAGTTCTTTTGCTAACCTTAACTGACAATAACAACGAATTGAATAAAATTCCACAGTAGTTTTTCAGTAATTTCTTGTATCTGGTTAAGTAATTGTTTGTGATTTTAAAATACGAGTATTCGTATGTCAGTTATTATATTACGTCCTTTGAATTCATTTGGTACTCTGTTTGCTTTCTTTTTATCTTACTCTTAAAAACATATTTTTAACCTTTGTTTAAACCTACCGTTAAGAAAAAATACGAAAACATACCACATGACCGTCGCAAATTCCAAAGTGAATGCGTTGAACCTTTTGGTTCATTGTGAAGACTCAGCTTATTAGATACACAAATAGAAAACAAAAGGTTGATTATGATTATAAGATGGGGAACGAATTGATTGCTGAAGACTTGAAACGTTAATATTTTGGCACTACACTTGATAACAAGCTTAACTGGGCCGGACACATTCGATACGTGGTATGAGAAGGTTTCAAAATTCTGCACCTGTTGAAGAGAGTGATGAGGGGATGTACGAGGGAAGTAAAGGAATTGGGCTACAAAACTTTGGTGAGACCATTGCCCGAATATGGAGGTGTAGTATGGGACCCACCTTTTGAGTATTAAATACAGGAGTTGGAGAGGGTGCAAAAAAGGGCTGCTAGATTTGTTTCTGTAAATTATCGCGGAATGCAATCATTAACAGATATGATAAAGGAGCTGGAATGGGATTCATTGCAAGACAGGAGGAGGATGAGGAGGGTCATGGGAGTGTACAGGGCATATACTGGCGATGAGGCATGGAAAGATATTGCAATAGGTGTGAAAAGCAGTGCATGGAAGGTAAAAGATGACCATGACCACAAGCTGCCACTCGATTTCAGGCACAAGAGTGTAGGAAGATTCTCTTTTTTTGGTAAGGGTGTCACGGATTGGAATAAGTTACTAAGGGAAATGATGAATAATTTACGAAAAAACGTTGAAAGAATTTAAAGTTGAAAAATGTAGAGGGCAAATGTAGCCGGGTGCTGGAAAGGGGGAAGATGGGTGTGTAGGGAAATTGCCACCGGAGCCTGTGCTCCATTGCAATTAAATTAAATTAACTCAAATCGTCTTCTCGCTTGTCTTATTTTCAAAGAACTACTTTCAAATAACTAGAAATCTGTTAAAGAAGGACACTTAAAACAACAATCGCCTCACTTGCCCCAACACAGAATACAGTGGAAGAACTTCAGAGAAGATTAAAAAAAAAAAATTCTTTCACTACCTATAGTAAATGCTTGCAGTGGGCTAGTACCGTTAATATTTCCAGCTTCATCGCGAGCAAAAAATCGCCAAGAGAGGTTCTTTCGTTCTACATACATGTGCGACAAACGTTTTGCAACATAAACTTTACCAAAAAACAAAACCCATAATACAAATAACCCTTCAAATTTTGGATTTACGTTTAAAATTAAGGACGCAAGTTACGCACACACATCGCTCAATAAGTCCCGGGACTGACTGAGTAAACATCATTTATTTCGCAAAATTCATTTTTATTCATCAACGTAATCACATTCAAGAGCTATACATTCATTCCTACGCTTTTCTTACTTTTCGATACCATGCTTGTAAAACGATTTGTCCTTGTCCTCAAAATAAGCTTCAGATGCAGCGATGACTTCCTCATTCGAGCCAAATCTTTTTCCCTGGAGCATCTTTTTGTGATCAGCAAACAGCCACTAGTCGCTGGGGGCTACATCTGGAGAGTATGGTGGTTGAGGAAGCAGATCGAAGCCCAACTAGTTCAATGTGGCCGTTGTTTTCATTGGATTGTGACACGGTGCATTGTCTTGTTGAAAGATGATTTTCTTCCTCTTCGTGTGCGGTCGTTTTTTTTTTTTCGATTTCATCCTTAAAAAGCACCAATAACTCAATGTAATAGTCGCTATTGACAGATTTTCCAGTTTCAATGTGGTAGTTTTGCTGCTCTGCACCGTCTGAGAGCGGCGTAACACTAAAGGCGCATTCCCACGATCCCCTTGTAAACGGAGGCTAGACGGGACGGGACGGGACGCCCCTCTGCTAGCGGAGACGAGATGCAGCTACCCACTCTGAGTCGGTAAACATCACAGGCGTGTGTAGCGGTGCGCTGTTGCCATCGGTTTGCAGCAGCGGTGCGCATCCCTTCTGTTGCTGTAAAGTGCTCTGTGCCAAACGACACTAGGCAACGTGGTGGGGAGGTGGCGGAAAAGTAAGCTAGGACTAACCTGCGGCCCGCTATCGTCTCTACACTTCGGCTAATGAGGTCCCGTCCCGTCCCGTCTCACCTCGCCTACAAGGGATCGTGGGAATGCGCCTTTACCTGTACGGTCGAACAAAAGACCGAGCCTACGTGCACGCCATTTCTCTGTAATTCTTTGCCTTGATTCCACTGTGGTACACGTCCTCCGATTTTGGAGAGATTCAGATCATTATTTCTGAGTGTTTCAATTTTCACAAACAGTGGTGAATTTACATACAAATTTTCTCTGAAGTGCGGAATTTTCGCATTGATTGCCTAGCTGAATACTTATTTACTAGATTTACACAACCTCTCGGTTATTCTGGCAGTCAGTTTTGAGTGTTTTTACCCTGACTCGTAGCACGTTCAGTTAGACCGAGTTCAGAGGAGGGAAAATTTGCCCTCCTACCTAACATTCGGGAGGACAGGGGTCAGATCCCGTCCGGCCATCCTGACTGGGGTTTTCCGTGGTTTACCTTAGTCACTCAGCGCGAATGCGTGGATGGTTCCCCACAAGGCCATGGTCGACTTCCATCCCCTTTAAGATAGTCTGCTGGAGAGGGTCAAACTTAAATACTACAAATACGATAAAAATAATCTGATATTCAGCATGTGGAACATTTACAACACAAAAAATGTTATTTACAACCTCGTTCCTAATCCTATCAAAAAAGACGACTTGAACGCAATTACTGGAAATTAATTTGTTTCATAGTTGTTTACCTTAATAGCAATTGTGTTAAGTAACAATCATTACCTTGAGTTTTTAAATGATTTAATTAGTAGGTATATCAGCTGCACCTCGTTCTACATGCATAGAAATGAAATACATATCTTCCTATTTGGGTGGTTTAAAATTTTAACTAGAGGGCAAAAAATATTGAACCATTATAAAAACCCATATGTGTATAGTAAATTCTTTGCTTTCTATAATAGTCCCATCTTTGGGCAGAGAATATTACGTAAATGTCTCCATCCAACAAATAAATAAAGAATAAATGTGGATTTAAATAAATATTTGTGATTGATTTTCAATTCGAAACATATTAAATCATGACAGTCACAAATATTTTTGTAACCTTTAAAAATTCCAGAAAGAATAAAAAACATTTGAAATGTGCTGTTATAGAAGGATGCTGAAAATTAGGTTGACAGATGAAGTACAAAATTAGAGAGTTTGGAAATGACTGGTGTGAAAAGATGTTTGTGGAAGAGGTTTACAGAAAGAAGAGACAGGCTGGTAAGTTATATTCCGATACATGCAGGATTGGTTAATTTCTTAGCGGAGGGAACAGTCCGAGGTTCAACTATAGAAAAAGACAGAGATTAGAATATATGAAGCAGACAATTAAGGACGTAGGATGTAAGGGGTATGCTGAAATGAAAAGTGAGCGCAAGATCGAAACAGATGGAGGATTGCAACGAACCGATCGAAAGACAGATGACAGTAAAAAAGAAAAAAGTTTATCTACAGACAGTATATTTCTGGCCGTCATTGGCCAGTTTCGTCGCAGCGTGATAGACACAATGATCCAGCCGGTGTTTTACTGGTATAGTGTGAAAAATACGGGAATACTTTTACGACTCGTACAAACTGCGTCTAATCAGCAACTGACTTGGCTTAATCTGGCGCCTCTGTTCAGGGCGTATCTCAGGTGGTTACCGTTTCCACCCTCCTCTAATTGAATTGTAAATCCGAGGTGGCGCCAGTAGTTCTTGCCGCGCAGCTCTGAAGGTGAGGCCTAATTACCGTTGATTATGTTTATTTAACGAGCCGTGCGGGTTGCCGCCGTGTGTGGATTACGCGCAATAAATGCAGCTGCCAGTGGCTCCCAGTTTTCATTTAGCGCCGGCTTAGTGGCGTGTGAATGCGCTTTGCTCCGCTCGGTTTATGCCGGAGCACTTTAATTTACGAGTGCCCAATTAGGGGCATAATGTATCGCCAAAAATAAACACCTCGTGCGTCATACCTGGGCGGTTCTCGAAGCTGCGCCGCTCAACACTCTCGAACCGGGCCACCCGATTGGCAGATGGCAGCACTACACGGCAACATGCAAAATGTCCTGTCACCGGTCGCCATGTGACGACAAATGTTACTCACGCGTTAATGTTAAGAGGTTGTTGATTTCAATTAACTGGTTATGCCACGGGGTGCATTTAAAGTTTTTTGAAAGAGAGGTGAACCATTTGTAAAGGAATAAAGGGTGGTGTACACACACTGTGATCTACAACATGATTGGTAACCACTGAATAAGGCAAGCAGGTAGCAACGAATACATCAAGACTGTTGGACACACACACGCACACACACACACACACACACACACACACACACACACACACATATATATATATATATATATATATATACAAAGGAGAATAAAATTAAACTCATTACTTACCAAAGATGAAGGAAAGACGGCAGTGACGAAAACACATAGTCTAATACAGCATTTCATATAAGAATGAGACATGAAGAAAAGGTATTTAATGTCTACGCACTGAGAATTTCCTCATGAAACAAGAGAGGAACGAGTTTTTAGGTAGAGGGTTAGAGTCGCGGAAAAAGATGTACACAGTCGATAGAAAGAGAGAATATAATGTCTGGAACAGGTATTACAAATTAATAGACAGCAGGATGGTTCCCTGCGTCAGCGTATAAATCTCCGCGGCAATCATATCTTCACTATTACCAGGAGTACTAACTGAAGGAGACAGTATTTCTTATATTGGGGGTCCAGGAATGAAAAGATAATCCTCTAACCGCAGATAGGACACATAATTTCCTACTATATGACAAAATTTTATTTTAGTTAATGTTTCACCATTTTCGGGATATTTTTTTTTAATATGTGTTCGAAACACGTGATTTTCTTCAGTTTATTCCATACTATTTTAACAAATTAAGATTTTTTTAATCCTGTTTTTTAATTTACTCAAAGATATTTCATTCATCTAATACAATGTTCTATTTAAAAACAAAACTTTAAAAAATCTTAAATGGTATAATTATTTTATACTTCTTATAAAATGTTTATTTAGTGTAGTTCAATCTGCTTAAAAGACCATTGTTCAATTGAAACATTAAGTAAACAAATGATGATAATGATTTTTTATAAAAGATTTTTTAAAGGATTTTTTACGTTTTAAGAAAAAAATAACATTCTTTAACTGACTCAAACAGCCTTGAGTAAATTTACAAATAAAAAAAAAAAAAAATCAGGGTTCAAAAGATCTTAATTTGTATAAATGGCATGGATTAATCTGAACAAAGTTACATGTTTCGAAAAAAGAATTAAAAATCAATATCTCTAATATAGTGAGACTTTTACTAAAAAAAAAAAAAAAATTGTCATGCAATAGGACATGTTGTGACCCATCTGTGGTTGCAGGATTATCGTTCCATTCCTGAACACACTGTATAGCGATTACTAATTATCGTTACAACTGTTGTACCTGTTATTCAACACCCGTAACAGGTAAATTACTGTAAATTTAGACGGTACGTGGTGGATGAGATACAAGCAAAAATCCTAACCGCGATTTTTTAATTGGCGGAACAAATCCTAAAAAATTTGAAGATAGATCATTTATACATAGTCCAGTGAATTTGAAAATATCCTTTTTTCTTACTAGTCTCGCCACTAAAATGTGACACAAACTCAGAAAATGTGAAATAGTCATTAATTCCAAAAAAAGGGTATTCTTTCTACTCGCATTGGGGAACATTAGGCCCTTTGGCATCTTCCATCTTCCCCTAACCGTCAATTTGACGTGTCTTCCTGCACCCCTTTCCTGTTTAGTTTTCTATTGATATATCATTTTTTTTTTCATTGAAATCTACTTATTCTGTCTTACTACTACATTATTCTTCTAGAAAAGAGTTTCTGGGGGTTCGCCAATTGAAAGCGACAAGGTATTCATTATGGCTGCAGACTGGGTATTGCAAGAGTGCAATTGGTAATATGGTGAATTCACATGGAAATATGAGAAATTGCTCCTAAAATCGATTCAACTTGCGACAAGAAAGAAACCCATCAATCAAATTAAATAATAACATCTTGCTCTTTGTTACTATATTACAATATTTAGACAAAAATCCGTAGTTTAAAAAAAATAATTAAAGGGGTATGTAATTGTTTCGGAAATTTCATAGAGGGTCGGCGGAGGAATGAGTTTGGGGAAACTTGTCCTAGATTATTTAATTTGTTGAAAATAAGTTATATCCTGATTTCTTTCTTTCTTACTCTGACTAAGAAATTTGTGTAAAAGTGTTTTTTTTTTTTTTTTTCATTTATGGAAGAAATCTTTTTGTTTCAAATATTAACCTAGATCTTAGAAAGAACGTTTAAAAACTCTATGTGTGGAACACAGCATTTTATGCTAGGAAAGCATGAACCTTTGGAATACCAGAAAGAAAGAAATTCGAAGCATTTGAAATGTGGTGCTACAGACGGATGCTGAAAATTATGTGGACAGACAAAGTACGAAATGAACGAGTTTTGGAAATGATGGGTGAAGATAGAAGAGAAAGGCTGGTAAGTCATATCTCGAGACATGCAGGATTGGTTAATTTGTTAATGGAGGGAACAGTCGAAGGTAAGAACTGTAGAGGAAGACAGATAACTGAGGACGGGGGTTGTAAGGGGTATGTAGAGAGCAAAAGAGGCTAGCACAAGTTGGGTAGGGTTGGAAGACTGCAGTCGAAATACTGAAGACTGAAAAAAAAAAAGGTTCTGCACCTCATCAACCTCCAGATCATTATAGGCGTGAAAGGCCTAGAGACAAGAAAAGGTGAGCAATTTTGGCACTTAATTTTGAAGTAACCATCGCTGCATTTTCCTGCAGTGATTAGGCAAACAATGGAATTGCCAAAAGAGGATGGTCTGACGGGGATTCCAACCCGCGGACCCTGATTGGAAACGTCGCCACTCTCTGACGTTTCGAGTGCTTGAAGTGTGTGTGTCCGTGCTCTGTGAAGTGACGACCCCGTACCGAGCGTCATTTGGGCGGTGATTGGCGGACACAAATTACCAATATGGCTCTCTGCGGCGCGAGTGGGCGCCATTATGGAGCCGCCAGCGACTCTCTCCCAACAGCCTTTCAGGACAGGCGTTAATTATGGCCGACAAACACGGAGGCTCTCTGCTGATCGAAAACGCTGCCGTCATGGCAAAGGAAGTGACTGAATATAACCAACAGGCAGGCACTCACACAGATTACTGTTCGGTGATGACCAGACCAGCTACTCACACTGCAGTGTCGCTAAGACCAAATTGCCATACCTGGGAATAATTAATTCTTTGAGTGGTGACATTCCCGGCGCACTGATGCAATGAAATCCTCTCTGGTGTCCAGCCGGATGGTGTTGTACAAACGCGACGTTTCGACGGCTGGTCCTGCTGTCTTCATCAGGTATCTTGAAGCTGTTGCAAGCTGTTTTTCACCGCCTTTCGACAGCTGGCTCTGCGATCTTCATCAGGTATCTTGAAGCGAGGCGGTGACAGACAGCTTGCAACAGCTACAAGATACCTGATGAAGACGGTAGAGCTGTCTGTCACCGCCTCGCTAAAAGATACCTGATGAAGATAGCAGAGACATCTGTCGAAACGTCGAGTTTGTACAACACCACCCAAGAGGATTTTATTGCATTAATTTTGTGTTTAGTAAAGAAAGGAAAGAATTTGTTTCAAACATTTTTCATGGTAACTGTAAGCTCTGAATGACAACACTCAAAGCGTAAAATGTTTGAATTGTTGGAGTAGGTCTACCAGGAGACTACGCCGTTTACATCTGTGGCAGAATCGAGATTCTTGTGTTCTGAAACACTTCTGGAAGCACCAGAATTGTACTCTTCCGTCAGATCTGCCACAGACCACCACATATCCCGCTTTACAGACCGGGCAAGCCTCCACGTTCTGTGATGTGGCGTGGGTGTCCACCACATTGTCGCCTACCCGTAGTTTCACTGTCCTTGAAACACTTTCCATAGATGCTCACTACAGTAGCACGCGAACAGCCGACCAGCCTCTCCGTTTTTGAGATTCTCGTTCCCAGGTGCCGCGCCCACAAACCGCTGGCCCGTAATTTAAGGGAATTTCGTGACCTGTGCGTAGAAATCTCTGTCAGATACCTCTGGAAGCCTGCCAAAACCTGATATAATCCACGCTACGCCGAATTGTGCGTGCGAAAGGTGGAATAATATGCTAGTAACTAAGTGGTCATAATGTGTTGGCTGGTCAGTGTGTATCACAGGTAAAAATGCACTTTCCACACTGAAAGCAAGATTCACATCTCACAGAAAGGTGACGTAAGTTATCATCAAATAAATAGGAGACGACTTTTCATATTAATAAAACAAGAGACATTGTAACTGAAACACACTTTACAGGTCAAATATCGCATTCAGCTACTTGGATAACAACAGTGAACCGGGAGAAAAGGAACGGTGCAAGAGCAAGGCAGAAATAAAACAAGGGTTTGGTTCCACCAACAGATTGTCTTACTTTTCTTTTCCTTGTGCTTTATCTTATTAAATATTGCTCATGGACCACCTAGCTGGAAAAAAAAGTGTCAAAATATCACTGCATACCAACATTCCAGTATAAGAAAACTTGATAGCGATTTTGCAGTAGTTGCTGCAGATGCTGTCGTTGGTGGCAAAGATATGTTTACAAATGGACGCCGACTGTACCTTGGAGGATTCCTTCCTCCATGGACTGTAGTGGCTAAACTATCACATACGTTGACTTTCGTGTTTCCTTATGTTAAAAGTAAAATCCGTTTTGCTTTAATATACACTTTTTATCAAAAGGTGTGTCCTCACAAAAATGTGTTGCAACATTATGACCAAAGAGTTAATTGCATCTCGGTGCGTTCTTATTGGACCGTTACTGATAATGTTTCACGTAGCTTTAATTACTTACACTTCATATATTATTTTGCATCAAAATATAAGTCTAACAACAAAAATAACTTTCGGGCATCAGAATGAAAACTGAATCTAAGGTTTTAACTAAAAGAAGCCAAAGTATTTAGATGGAACTTCCATTGTTTGCTTCCCCAGATCAGTATTTGGTTCTAGAATGAAAAGGGTAAAGAATTTCTATACAGGCCAAGATCCACCGTCAGCGAAGCAGCTAGTGTATTAATAAGTCTAAAATGAAGTAATTTGGTTGTCAAATTGCATAAAAAGAATTTAATATCTGGATGTTGTGGATCATTTTCCTCAGTTGTTGATAATATTAATAAACAAATTACGCCAAAGCAATTTACTTTTTTGTATTTATTGGTCTCCCGTACGCGTTTCACTTCTTTTGCAGAAGCACCCGCTGAAGATGCTTCTGCAAAAGAAGTGAAACGCGTACGGGAGACCAATAAATACAAAAAAGTCAATTCCTTTGGTGCAATTTATTTATTAATAAAAAAAGAATTTAAGTTAAAAAATATATGAAATGTGCGTAAGGAAATTTCCTCCAGAGTATACGTATGGCCAATCATAATCAAATTAAGTAGTTATTAATAATATTTTTGATCATTTCTTTTTTAACACGCAAAGCAGAATTTAAACCAGAATTTATGCTAAATTATTATTTTTTTTTCAATTGTGCTCATATATCTGTGTACTTCTTATTTGGTCGCTTAAGTGCTGACGGGATAGTCCGTTTAAATTCCGAATTCCCTATTTGACACCGCTCAGTTCCGCTGCAGTGTTACACATTGGTGCAATCAGGATAATACTCAAGCAAACATTGCTTGTAATTCAATTCCGTTTTGTAATGCTGTGGAAAATTGTTCCGATTAAACAAGCACGTCATAAAAAAATAGCATAGGAAAAAAAGTCATGCCGGGAAAATTTAAAGTATTTTCCAGTATAATACAGACATAGACCAGACCAGCGGGATTACTTAATTAACGAAATCCATTTCATGAATTACGTAGCCATGTTCTATTCATGTTCGCATGAATGGCAAATGTATACGCGGAATATCCGGTATTAACATGATAGGATGGACCAATTGCAAGTCCCGCTGATGAATAGTTCTTTGCTGTGATTGGTACTAATTTCAGCGGTTTTCTAATTGACTTGTTTCACTGACAAGTTTATAATGACATCAGATCCCCGCCATGTTTTATTTCTGTGTGTTCTTTCGGGCTTGCAGCAAATTCTGATGGAATTAATTTGTACTCGGAACATAAAACAATCGAATCTTAGTTACCTATGTGGAAAATAAGCAGTGAAAAAATCAAATAGAATCTGTAAATAATTGCGATAAAATAAAATATGTTTTCTAAATGAACCTGTTAAATCGCTATTCAAATTTATGGTACAGTTTTAAAATGTACGATGTATTTGAAATTTACAAATCACTTCATTTGAAAATACGGCTTATATCTTGGATTACTACAATGTGCATACATTCAGCTATTAGTACTAAATTCAAATATATTACAAAGAGGCAACAAGGCAGTCAGTGGCCTAGCTAGGGGTGGGGGGGGGGGAGGCGGGGTTGGGGTGGCGGGGGGGGGGGGGGTGGCGGTGGGGGGGGGTGATAAAAAAAATAAAAAAACTTGATACTTTTTTTTATCCTTTGGTGTCGAAACACGTCTACCTTGAATGTTTTGAATATTTGTTTTAAGTTGATCTATCGCTTTTTCAAATACGATCCAGGGGGCTGTGCTCTTTCATTACAGTAGAGTATAATTATTGGCAACACCGCACGCTTAAACAAAGAAAGGATTGCTCTGTAGCTGCAACAATCACAGTAACTCATTATGCTTGCCGTTCGTCACTGTTGTTTGGTTTGTTAGATGATGCGGTGGATATAATGTAAGTTTTCTTGTATAAAGAGAGGTAGTTTTAAAATTAAAGGATGTATTATATATGTCGAAAATTGTTAAAATCATAGTAATTAGACAGTTAAATTGTAATCCTCTAAATTATTTCAAGAAAAATGCTAGATTTCCTTTTTTCAAAAAAATAAAATAAAAGGCAAACAATCGTTTCAAAATTATTTTGCTTATTTAGAATTCCATTAGCTTTCACAAGTGCATTTTCTAGTAATTTTTGACTTTATCATCTAACAGATTCGTGATGTATAAATTGAGTACATTTCGTGTTATCCGGTCTGCGTACCTACCTATTGTGACAGTGCACCTATACTCGACATGAAACCGTATAATGTTCGTATTTATACAAATAAAATGATTCGGAAAACTGTATTAAACTAGCAATACTGTCAGGTTTCAAGTCAATCCGAACGAGTCCAAGTGTTCGTTGATGGTATCGTCTGTCGTTGGTAATCAGATTTTGTAGGGCATGTGTTTAAACAGTCGGAACCGCGTATGTTGATATCGAAATCGTAACATTAGTAAGCACTTTAACTCTAGGTTCACGTAAGTTTGCTATGCTTTCTATTTATCGAGAATATGCAAATATGATCGCGATGAAATAAATAAGCGTATGATTCTCTAACAATTTTCTATAATAAATTTACAGAAGAAGATTTCTATTATGGGTAATTTCTCTGTGGAATACAGTTACCTAAATTCTTGTGGGTTCCTTAAATCGACGGGGATGTCGAACTTCCGTTCCTGAACATAAATTGAACTTTAATCATAAACTGAACGAACATTCGAGCTGTTTACATCTTTATTTATACGCTACAGAGCGGTGCTAGAAATTCAAAATTTACGCTTGGAGACGGTCTTCAGTACATACAATGTCACTTTTAGGAGTCTGTAGGTACGTATTTCTTAGGCGGGTGGTAAAATACTTGTTAATTACTTCATGTAAAGACGGCAGATATCGCAATGGCATGTTCTTTTACTAACCGACCGTTGTTTTTTTTAAAATTAGATTTAATTATGTTTTTATATTTTATTTATTCTTCTATTTTTATGAAGCAACTTACAGTTGCTTCTCTGACTACGCAGTATCCCCCAGGGTCTCACAACTTGTGGGACCCGGATCCTGGATTTGCACCAATGGGAACCCATCTGGGTCTGGAATTGCTTCTACTTGGATCAAGACACTTCTGTTAACTTTCCTCTCAATATCCCTTGGTCCTGCAAATACCGAGGTTGCAAAGTCATTTAAATACAGCCTATGTTAACGTTCCAATAACAAATGGGTAGCTTTCGACTTTTTTTAAGATTTATAGAGGAATATTATGGTCTCCCTATAGTTAGTTACACTGGCGGAAATTAAAATCACAACACGCATAGATGAGTGGTAGAATTTTAGGAAACTATTTGTACTGGGTGACCATGTGTCTACTTCCAGTATCCTAGACATGCTCTATTGGGGATCGTGCTGTCCAAATTGTGATCGAAACTCCTTCCAAGGCATTTGTGACGATGGCTGCAGTATGAGGACGGGCATTATCTTGTTGGAAAATGCGATTTGGATGGTGAACATGAAGGGTATCAAAATAAGATGCAGTACCCCGTCCAGATAGTGGTGGGCTGCCATTGTGCCGTCAATAACACCGGCCTCAGTCATGCTGTCGAAACTGATTGCCGCCAAAACATGACACCAGTGGCTATACTTGCGTGACGTTTTGAAATCACAGCAGGTAAGTCGTTCCTCCACTACGCCTGCGAACATGTCGTCGATTATCACTTTGCCACAGACAGAATCGAGACTCGTCTCTAAACACAAATGTATGCCATTCACATGTCCATTTGTGTTTCGCATTACACCAGGTTAGATGATGCTGGCAATGAAATTAGATTAATGGGACACATTGAATAGGGGCCAGAGAGTGTGACCCAGCTTCAAGCAATTAGTTTACAATCGTCCGGGGAGGGGGAGGGGGGTGACTATCTGTAACCACTGCTTGGATCTGGCATGCAGATAACCATCTGCCAGCAACAGCCACCCACACCATTTGGCGGTCTTCACGTGCTGTTATCCATCTGTATGGGCCCATGCCTGCTCTAGGAGTATTAGAACCTTCTTTCATCCACTATGTAACAAGTCTGTATACTGACATTGCACTACGGCTAATCCTTCGGCAGATTTCACGATATGTTGCACCCTTTAAAAACACGTTAATTCTCCGACCTTTCTCACAGTTAGACATTTGGGTGTAGAGAGTTGTCACTCTTCGCCTTGGCATACTTAGCCAACAAAAACTTGTGGACAATAAAGTGTCATATTACACGTTAAAAAAATTTAAAAAAATTTAAATTTATATAATAAAGAGCACCTTATTTCTAATATTATTACATATAAAACTTTCAATTTTTTATCATTTAATACTCTTCATGCGGGGATACTTGGGGCCAAATTTCATTCATTTATCACAACACGTCTGGGTGTTGGGATTTTAATTTGCGCCAATTTGTGTGTCAGCTGCTAAGTGTAAAGGTCGAGCTGCACTTTGCCAATACAGGCCTGTATGGTCAACGCAACGACAGTCGGCCGAGATGCGGCTCGCCCCCTCGCGTCCACACTTTTGCTTATCTCACCCGCGTTCCTACCCTGTCTTTAGTCTCCTTCAACGTTTTCAAGTGATTGTTTCAGGGAATAAGTGTTGGGGATGACAGGTAGGTCTGATACCTTACTTTATTATACTGTACTTTATTTTGGACAGTTTTGGTACGAAAGTACATAAAAATACTTTTTTATCTTACTCACTTAATCACCTAACTGGTTGATATTTTATGTACAAAAATAGTATCCCCACACAGTATTAACAAATCATCACCACACTGTACCGGAATGACACATTCTCGCGTGTTTCAACGCCATCAGAATGAAATGTCAATCACTTCGCATTGACGCGTTTGTTTTGTTTGAGATTCTTTTCGATTCTCTCATTATTTTTTGTTAGTAAAGAAGGAGATTATAACATATTTTAATTTAAATATAGGTCATAAAGATTTTGTATAACAAAAATAATAATTTCAAGTTATCTCAAAGTTCAAGTCACAGAGTTTCTTATTGAGAAACTGTCAGTGCACCTATATCGTAGTCACCTAACATGAAAAGGTGACCTACAGATTAACGTGAAATTCGAACACGGAGCGTTCTAGAATCCTGGTATTAACAGATAAAAGTATTGCCAGATGTAAATGTCAATTTTAAGGCCCGCAAAACTTATAGTCGAGGCCGGGATTTGAACCGGGACATTCAGTTCCCAAATTGAAAACATATTCTAACTTTTCCAATACTTGTTTATAAACAATATTTTCATTTTGTTATCCGTGGTATATACATACAAATTTTTAGAATTTCCTACTCGATTGCCGGCCGTGAGAGAAGCAGGAGTCTTTGGGGTTGATGCCGCAATCTTTTAAAGTTTGTCCTTGCGCTTTGTTAATTGTTAAACTATTCGCTAATTTGATTGGAAATTGCAGTCTTTTAAATTGGAATAGCATTTCAGTAGATATCAGGGGTATTATGAGAATTAATACTATGTGTTTCGATTCTGGAGTTTCCCCGGTCATTTTATGTAGAAATTCCTGTGGAGGTGCTTCCAGTGGTGCTAATCGAATTTTTACATTCGTGCAACAGAATCCTGATGTTTCTCCACTGAATTTTTTCGCGTTGCAAAATTGGTAAATGTTATCCATTTTTCTGATTACAAGGTGGTTGTTTTTGTTATATTGTTTTGTCGGGTCGTAGTGGAATGCTTAATTTGTCAGGTTATGCTGATTACTTGTCCTCGTCCGCTCTTCTCGTAGGATGATATTTTCAATGGGCGGCTTTGGTTCGCAGTCTTGTATTATAAGATTGTGTCACAATTCTTTAGTCTTTAATTCGTTCATTTCGTTGTTCTTCGGTTTCTCTGCTTCTCACGGTGCTCATTCAAATTCGCTGAGAACATAAACGTGACTTCGATGTGTCGTTTTCTCGCGAAACTTCCAGCTCTTTTAACTTCAAAATCACGCCCTTCTTGTGAAAACGGAAACTTTCTTAATGGATAAGGGATAGAGGGCTACCACACCATATAACTCCCTTGATCGCACCGGGACTCGTTCTTTAGTTTCAGCGGCACGCACATTGCACACTTACTTTTATAATATATATTGATTAGCATATTTTATCATATACGTCCGTATTTTTTGATTCTGTTAAGAAGGAAACAACTCCGTATTAACCACTATGAATATGCGTTCTCGATTTTATACACAATGAAATCTTCTTTAAGTGAAGTGAGTGTACTGAAATAGTGTGACGAAAATGAAAAAGCGATACTAAAGTGGTAAGTGTAGAATGTTTGAAAGTGCATTTACACAGTGAACAACACGCCTCAAGGAAAAACGAACACTGAGTAGTGACTTAGATGTTTGTTTTTGTGAATTGACTTACAGTTGCGTGTTGGTTAAATCATTTTCCGTGCCTTTATTTGCTGTTTTATTCTTATAGCTTTTTATTTAGAAAGTTGCAATGGAAAGTCAAGATTGGCATGCTAGTTTGGTAGCCCTGGCAGGGCGATTAAGAGCAGACTTTAGTAACTAATTTTCGAGTATCAGTTATAAATTTTCTGAATTGAAGCAGGATGATGAAATTAAATTTTCTGAATTGAGACAAGATAGTGATCGAAAATTTTACACATTTAAAAATGAGTTAAAACGGGATATCGATGATAAGTTGTCTTGCTATACTTGAAATTTTTCACCATTGGGTGAACATATTGTTAAGGAAGATAATTCTATCTGCAGTGTTTAGAAGTTTTCAGATAACATTTCAGAGGTTTGATGAATCAAAGGGAGATGATATAAAACAAATGCAAGAGTTAAATGAGTTGGTGATAATTTTGGTAACAATATAAACCAATGACATTGGTCCAAGTAATGCAAGTATAAGCAATGAAGTCTTGATAGGTACACAAGACGTGTGTTGGTATTGTTAATTAATCTAACCTGGGAATCAATATATCAAGGGGAAGAAAAGGTTAATGATTGCGAAAGTGATGTGCGTAATGATTGATTTGATATTGTTTGTATAGATGTAGAAACCTATTGCGACAGTCAAAATACTTCCCTAAACGTGAACAACTATAGAAGCAAAGGAAATGGGTTACAAAACTTTGGTCAGACCATTGGTTGAATTTAGTCGTGTAGTATGGGACCGACATTTTTGGTGTCAAATATAGAAATTGGAGTGGATACAAAGAAGAAATCACTTCACTTAAAGACGATTTCATTCCGTCTAATATCCAGAACGCATATTCATAATACTTAATACTTAACACAATCCAAAAATACGGACGTAGGCTATATGACAAAACCTGGAACAAAATATATTGAAAAAATGCAGGTTTGACCGCCTAACAAAAGGTTTATAATTCCTGTAGAGCTTGTTAATTCATCTGTTGATATTTTATAATCATATGTAACTTCCCGAATAATTAACACCGTCTACAAATTGTGAACAGCTGCAGGGTGATCTGGACAGGATATCCAGCTGGGTTGGTAAACATGGGATGAAGATAAATGCAAAGAAGAGTCAGCTTATCAGATACACACATAAAAACCTAAAGGTTGATTATGGTTATAAGGTGGGGAAATAATTGCTCGTTGAAGACTTGAAAAGTAAATATCTTGGCATTACATTTGATAAGAAGCTTAACTAGGCAGAACACATTGGACAGGAAATACGTTTCAAAAGTTTCATCAGTCCATTGCTTGAATATGGCAGTGTAGTATGGGACCCACATTTTGAGTATCAAATACAGGAGTTCGAGAGGGTGCAAAAAAAGGCTGCTAGATTTGTTTATGGAAATTATCGCAGAATGTAATCAGTATCAGATATGATAAAAGAGCTGGAATGGGATTCATTACAAGACAGGAGGAGGGTGAAGCTGGTAATGGGAGTGGACTGGATTTCAGGCACAAGGGTGTGGGAAGATTCTCTTTTTTCGGTAAGGGTGTCAGAGATTGGAATAAGTTATCAAAAGAAATGATGTATAATTTTCCAAAAACGTTGAAAGAATTTAAAGTTATAATTTGCAGATAGAAAATGAAGGTGGGTGCAGAAAAGAGAGTAAATGATGATTGACGTGACGAAGATGTTTGCACCCGTTGTAATAACCTATTAATTAGTGATTTTGTGAATAAATGTATTTTGGTAAAGCTTGATAATTATTTAAAAGTTCGTGGATAAAATTTTTGGAAGTTGTGTCATACAGTGATTTTGGTTTTCATCCAGTTGTGGTGCTTGCTAAAGTGAGAGAACATGAAAAAGAGAATGGGTGCATGGCATTGCTGACGGGGAGACCCTAACGTACGAAGTCTTGACGCTGGTTTGTCAGAGTTTCTGTTAGCCGTGCATTTGCTTCTGCCGTGGCTACTCTTAAACTAACCCGGTAATACTACCGTGTAAAAGAGACATGCAGCTTAGCGTGGAATCGGAACCTCGGAAACTTTCTGGAGTACTTCACATTACATAGCAAACTGTGCCAGAGGTGAAGGTCATTGAAAGACAGGGATTCGAACCGAGGACCTTTCGATCTCCAGTCAGACGCCTAAACCACTGAGTCACCAGACCACAGATAGCAGCCAAATCTCTGTCTCGAAATAAAAACTTAGATTGTGAATTGTTGGCACACTAATACTAATCCTAATTTTAATAAACAATGGTTTTTTGTTGAGAGTAGAGATTAAGGCGAAGGCAGTGGGGATTTCTCAACTTTCAATACCTTGAAGTAAGGAAACAGGGTGCCATATACTGATTCCGAAAAGGGAAACAAGATATGGTAGCAGAAATTGTAGGCAGCGAAGCAACATCGGAGATTTTTTTTATCTGCTTAACGTCTCTTTAAGAGCGAGATCTTTAGAGACGGGAAAGGATGGGGGCAAGGAATGGGAAGGAATTCGGCCATGGCCTTTCAAAGGAAGCATCCCGGCATTTGCCTGGAGTGATTTGGGAAACCATGGAAAACCCATATCTGGATGCCCGGACGGGGATTAGAACCGCCGTCCTCCCGAATGCGAGACCAGAACGCTAACCGTTACACCACCACGCTCAGTGAGCATCAGTGATGCACATTCGGAAGCTTCTATTGGCGGAATGGTATCAAGAATGGAACAACAGTGAAACAGGTAGAAGAAAGAACATATGATAAGTTTCCATCCATAGAGGAGAGGTTAAAGTTGAAGTACCTTCAACTCCCTCTTGGATTGGTACACTACATTACAGGTCACTGGTCATACAATAGCTGGCTCTGAAGTCGAAATATTGTGGACTCAAGCAGGTGTGAACGTGGTGGAGAGAGTACGCCGGAGCACGTGGTATGGGAATGTGAAATAACAGCCAGTTTGAGAGAACACCAACAAGCTCGGCTTCAAGGGAGGAGAATACTGACTTTGCTGCCGGTTCCGGGGGACAATTAAGAACACCAGGAGAAAATCAACATTAGTGGAACCGAAGAACGGCTGTGACAATTGGAGTAGTAGTAGTAATAGTGCTATTAGTAGTAGCCTAATAGTAATGTTAGTAGTAATGTTAGGAACAATAGCAGCAGTAGTAGATGTAGTAATGGTGTGGTACCCATTATGTTTAACGACAGTAGAAGTAACAGAGACACTGGAACTTGAATCAAAATATTCTTTCCTTCATTGTTTATGAAGTGAATACGTTAGGTGTAGAAAATATAAATATATATACATGTGAAATAATGGCAATAATGGCCCAGGTTAGATACTAGGTGCTGGGCTATGTTGTATATCAGAAAATAAATAAATTTCAGTAGGATTGGTGGGGGTAGAGCTCCACATTGCTATTTCCTGACGGTCGGCGCTATAGTGGCCATGCCGTGGTCAGCTAAACGGTTCGACCCATTTTCTTTTCATTTCCGTGGAGTTTCATACACGGTACTCATTTGATAGCAGGTTGAGTGGGCCGGGGGCCGTTCCGATGGCTCTGGTCCGAGGAAAGGTCCATGGCTTCGTTGGAGATCGAACCCCGGTTCTCCGGGCAGTAGTCGGGTGCTCTACAGTCTATGATGCACGGCCTCCCTTTTCTTGAGAGTAAAGAACTTAATTTAATCAATACCTAGAGAAAAGATTGACAGAAGTCGGACTTACAAATAATGTTTTGTCGTTAAATTGTTGGAATTTGGCTTGTAATGAATATGAGTTGTGAAATGAGATTATCTGTGAGTGTGAACATGGAGTGGAATGAATGATCGTACAAATTTAGTATGTGCCTAAAATTAGTAAAGAAGAATTATCTGAGGGAATTTTTGCTTATTACCCAGTTTTCCGTTGTCTGGTGTCGTTTGTCATGTTCGAACATCACACGGTGTGATTAAGCGATCCCGCACGGGGCTGTGCGTTCCACTAAGAAGTGACAATGCATTTGCGTTGTAAATATTTTCAGAACGCGCTGAAGGGAAACGGGACGGAAAAATGTATAGAAGTGAGTCGGTGTTGGATGCGGTGGAGATTCAATCTGTTTATTGCGGTGCACGCGGTGTCGTCATTTCTGAGAGAGGCGAAACCTCCTCTCGCAATATTCATCACACGGCCAGGCGTCTCTACCTGTCTGCTGACGTCTCTCGCAGGATTACTGGCGAAGTAACCGAAAATGTTTTGCTTTAAGGAAACATAGTACAAGCTACGTCTAGGAAGTTTTAACAGCCATAATAAAACTAAAAAAATGCAATAAAATATAGCAGAAATGATAGTAATAACTTTCCATAAACATAATAATATCGTTGCCGGAAAAAATTTCTGTGCGTTTACGAAATTTTAGACAAGAAACGATTTTTGGGTATTGTTGATCACCTAAATGGAATCAACCGTTTTTAAAATTTATGCCTGTCGGTATGTCTATTTAAATGAACAGGAATTACACAAAACTATTGATATTTTCATGGGTTTTGAGTAATTTACAGAACTTGCTCCCACGAGTAATATAGAGTATTTTTCATTGTGATAGGGCGTCTAACCATAGAGAAATTGAGAAAAGCAGTCTTGGAAATCACTATCAGTTTTGGTAGGCTTTTGATTGACATTCGATTTATGAATAGCCCAAATTTCGGGAGATTAAAAATAGTTTGTATAATACTGATGTGCAGGGCTGGATTAAAACTGCGCGAGGCCCATAGTATTTGCTAACTCCTGCTACGTGACTAAAGCGGCACTGCAGATGAGAAACCAGATAGTTGAGAATTTGAAGATCAAATTGTTCACAAAATTAGTATCAAGTGTTGGTTGAACTCGATTCTTGGAAAAACAAAAAAACAAAAAAAAACAAAAAAACTGCTGACATACCTGCAGTTTATTTCCAAAAAATACATAGGTGCTATCTTTCGCTGCTTTATAAAAATTCACTTTATTTAAGCAAAATTTTACACTATATCTATCTATGAACAGCTAATCATTTTGTTTGTGTATGTTCTTTGCAAGTAAAGAGCTTTGTTTTCCATCTCACAATACGTTTAATTTTATAATTCCTATGTTCTCTGCTAATTAACTATTTATCGAAACAGTTATTATATGAATGTACTTCCGTTTAGACGAAACAGGGTTCTGTCACTTTATTTTCCGTGATAAAATCTGTGTTTTAGGTACCGATATCTGAAGAAAATATACCGCATATAACATGCGTCAAGAATTTGGCAAGGACAAAAAAGTGTAGGGAACAGAAATAGTAGTATATATAAATCAATTTAAAAAAAACTGTGGGAGCCATTAGCTATTTCATTTTCTATTTATTGGGGGTGGAAGGGGATATCCTCCACCTGCTTGAAACTGGTTCTAACCTTCTGAAATTTGTTTTAACTATTTCTTTATAATGTCTTCTTCACTTTTTCCGCCCTGTTTTTCCGGAAAAGTCGGCAGGAATTAAATTACAAACGCTTAAATTTGAGACGCTCCACAACCGCTTAATGCCAGCAGCGATGCAATAATGACACAAACATTATCGCTACAGGGATCATACAACTTAAATAGGTTCGTTTTGTCAAAGTGGTCGTGATTAGGTTGTAATTCTGCCTGGACCAACAGTAAAAAGTTTACGGGAAATTCGTTCTGCGGCATCCATCTCAGAAACGGACGCATAGACTATGTTTACAACGGAAGCAATCGATGATCTCTGACCGCTTGTATCGATTCTAAGATGGCGAGCGTTGTTGTACTGCATCTTGGATCAATATTTTCTAACTGTTAATTTCGTGCGACGTTTTACAACATAGTGAAGCTAAAACGGCAAGAAAATATTACAACAAGGGATTTTGAAAAGATTGACATTGCTTTTGCAGTTCCTGTGATCTAATAGCCGCACGTCACTCTCGCATTTCGGCATTTTTAATTTAATTCCTGGTGACTTTTCTGGAAAACCAGAGCGGAAAACGTGAAGGAAGCAGTTAAAACAAATTTCAACGGTTTAGTACCAGTTTCGGGCAAGTGGAGATGGAGAATATCTCCTCCCACCAATTTATTAATTTTTTGATTTATTTGATTTTCAAAATCATTATTTCATCATTCATATTTGTTGTTGTACACTTAAGCAGATTCACAAATATGACAGGTATATTTATTTATTTCCTTTCTTCAACACTCTTAAAAGCTTATACGTTTTACAAATGTTTCTCCTGTTTACAACGTTCTTAAGCGTGATTGGTCGAGTTATAGGTGACGTTGATATCTGGTTGTCTGCAGTAGTCCAATTTTATTCGGGAGGACGGCGGTTCGAATCCCCGTCCGGGCATCCAGATTTGGGTTTTCCCTGGTTTCCCAAATCACTCCAGGCAAATGCCGGGATGCTTCCTTCAAAAGACCATGGCCGAATTCCTTCCTATTCCTTGCCCCCATCCCTTCCCGTCTCTAAAGACCTCGCTGTTAAGAGACATTAAGCAGTTAAAAAAAAAAAAAAAGATCCAATTATGTTCTTCACTCAACAATGCGTTTTCTCCTGGTGAATTTTCTTTGGTCTCTTTCCATATCGACCTGGAAAGCCGAACCAGTTCTGGCATTGTCAGCGGTTTTGTTCTGCTTTGATACTTATTTACACGAAATTTTACAGCTATTTCTATCAGCCGTCGGAATTTCCACTAATAAATAAACCTAGTATAACGACCCACAGGCCCAGACCTGTAATGAAATTCCATTATGAGGATATTATGTGTAGCAAGCTGGGAGCTGAGTAAATATGGTTTTGTATATTTTTCTTGTAATTAATTGTGATTTTGTTTAAATGAACATTGTTTTATTTAAAGAAATTATATAAACGCTATGTGAAATTATCAAAGACATTATTATTTACGAAACATTGACTAAAAGTTTGTAATTGTGAGTATTGGTGTGAGCTACGATGTTTGGAAAATAATATGCTATGGTTTAGACTGATTTATATAGATAATTTTGTGTTTAAATACTTGTAAATATCATTCATTCTAATTTCCTTGTGTTTTATGATGATTTTGTACTAATTCTGATTGTTTCAATGTGATTTTGATAGTTAGCTGCATTGTCGCTGTTCGACAAACATCGCGGGACTTTCTCTGTGTTATTCTGGAAGTTTCTGTAGTAACTATATAAAGCGAACGGCAGAGTCGAGTTTAAATTTTGAAAGTTTTAGTTTGAAGGAGTTGCAAGTCAATTGAAAGTTAGAATCGCTGGAACGATTGTATGTTCTCACTTAGTATCTTTGGAGACGATGCTTGTGTAATGTTGTTGTAAAGCGCACGGAGAAACAGACAAAATTTTCTGGACCAACTATTTCAAGAAACCAATACTTATCATATGGTTTAACAATTTTGGATTCACAGTACCCTATTGAAGCTCAGATTGTAGTTAATGGTTTAATTTACGATGTATAAAATATTCGTAATCTGCCAAAACGACTTTTACTGATCTTCAAACGGACACGCGGCTCTCACTAACCAGTTGTGACGTCATCGGAAGTGCGAGAGGTGGAGGGGACCAGGGGGGGGGGGATTTTTGTTTAATGGCAATCATGCGGGCCCTTTCCTTCTGTACAACAGAAGCCAAACCTCTCTTATCGGTTGAAGGGGTCTCGGACTATAGCGTTTTATTAGTAACACTGAGCGTTGCGCAGCTTTTTTCGACAATTCAGTTCACCTAGTGATTTGGTTCACGTGGACTATTAATGTGTGGACCTCTCTCTGTAATAGATCATGGCACAGGGGTTTTTTTATTGTTATTATTTTTTTTTCTAATTTCATTCCTCCATGGTGAAGCCTGAGAGGCGGGCTGCTGCAGTCTACTAACCTAAGGAGGTGGGAGGGTGGATGGAGGTCGGCCGTGGCCTTCTAGGGAACCATCCCTGCATTCGCCTAGAGCGACTGATGAAAACCACGCGAAAACCCCAGTCAGAATGGCCGGACGGGATTTGCCACCCGTCGTCCTGAATGTTGGGTAAGAGGGCAAATTTTCCCTACCACTAACTCGGTCAGTGGCACAGTTAACATATCTGAAACAACTAAAAGGAGAACTAACGCCATTTCTCTGATTAGTGCGATGCCTCTCGAACGCTCAAAACACGGTCAACACTGCTATTGCTGGAGTTTCTGACAATATCATACCCCACCAATCACTTTTTTATCATTACTGGCTTCACTATTGCTAGGCTAGAGCATACACATATAGATTAAATGAATACATTTGAACGTTTGTATTTAGTTAAAACTAGCTCTTACCCGCGACTTCGTACGCGTAGATTAAGATTTTTTTTGCCAGAATTAAATATAGAAAGTTGTTGGTAACGAAGGATTGGTCCCAAACAACAACGTGTCGGCATAATATGACAGGAAAGCTATCACTATATCATTCTACCATCAAACCTGTCTCTTGAAGAGAATCAATTTCCAACATATTTCTGTCACCATTCGATAAGGTCTCAAAATTTCGTGACTACAACTGTTAATCAAACTGAAAAAAATGTCCTGTGCCCTTCATACAGATTTTCTTGTCAAATTCCATCAGTATCGATATAGCCATTTAGTCGTCAAAACTTTAAAAAGACAGAGACTTACTTCCGTATTTATAGTATTATTACTGCGGTTCACACCCACACACACTGACTGCGAACAACCCCTGAGGGATCATTATAACGTACAAAAGTGTACTCCTACAGCATTGCAAGACTACCTATGATTTGCCTCGCATTGAACCCCTAACTTTGTAATATCTACAGTTTAACATTCAATCCGAATAACCGACGGTCGAGGCGATCAAAAACAATTTTTAAAAATCTTAGCCTCCACGGAGATTTGAACCGGAGACCACGACCCAAACATTTGTAAGCCAGTGCTTTGGCCAATGAGCAACATGACTGCTACACGGAAAAACAGTAGAGAGACGTCCATGTCCAACGCGTCTGTCTATCGCCGTTCAGTAGTATTCCGAAATTATGAGACAACATGTATTATTTATACAGATAATTTTTCAACCAAATGTAGACAGTGTTTTTCTCCTTGTTTCAAAGGATAAGTGTGCAAAGTTTCATCGAGTTCGGATGAAAACTGTGGATTTGTATGAAGAACAAACAAACATACATACATTCATCTTTATATATATATACTATAGATTAGATATTTCTATACAAATTTTAATTACTGTTTCGTTCACTTTCGAATTCATTGCAATGGTCTTGGATATGCAATATTTTTGGTGAATTCAATCGGCATTTATACAAAAAAATCTCTCGGTGCGTTTTGGAGATATATGCTAAAGACGGAAAAGTTGAGCTTGGAACTCACTCTTATGAGGGGCGAAACGGGAGAGCGGGTGCAGTTTTCTAAACTCAATGGAAACATCATTTTCACTTATTTCGAAGCATAAGTGTGCAAACGTCCTTCGATATCGAATAAACACTGTAGATTTGTGTGTTGTCACAAAAATTTTAAAATAATGTTTAAAATTCGTGTTCGATTTTCTTGGTCAGAAACTGTCCGATTGGAATTGGTCCAGTGTTGTTTAACAGGAAATGTTGTATATTGTAAGAACATCGCTATCCACTCTGACAAAATATATATATATATATATATATATATATACTTGTTCCATCCAAATTGAATAAAACTGTAAGTTTCTGTGAGGAAAATTGGAAATTAAGATAGAAGGGAGTAAATTGGGAGATGAGTTGGGATTTGGCAACCAAATGTAGACAGAATTTTTCTGTTTGTTTTAAAGTATACGAGTACAAAGTAATCGGATAAAAATTGCGGATATGTATAAAGAACATTGACAAGGGGGGGGGGGAGGGGAAGGGGGGTAAAGAGTAGAGGGGTTAGGTTCATGAAAATTAAATGTAAACGATTTTTTTCTGTTCCCTTTAAAGCAGACATGTGCAAAGTTACGTCGATATTTTATGAAATCTGTGGGTATGTATAAGAAACATTAGCACAAGTTATGGGTTTACGTATAAAGTAGTTCGCTCTTTTAAACAAAATATAGACGGTATTATTCTCCTTGTTTTAGAGAATACATGTGTAAAGTTCCGTTGAAATCGTATAAAAACTGAGGGTTTCCATAAAGATAACTGTAAATTTAGAGAGATGGGGGTAAAGGTGGAGAGAGGTGGGGGTAAAGGTGGAGAGGGGTTGGGTTGCGGCAGACTAAATGTAAACAGTATTTTTCTATTCGTTTTAAAGTAAACGTATGCAAACTTCCTTCACGATCGGATAGAAACTATAGCTTTGTATAATGAACAATGACAATAATTAAGGGGGTGAAAATGGGAGTGGGATTAGGTTTGCATAATGCTAATGTGACCAGTGTTTTCAAGTATACATTTTTCATCGAATTCGGATAAAATGTGTGGGTTTGTATAAAAATTAAGGTGTGTAAAGGAAAGAGGGTGTGTCTTTTGGATTTTTTATTTGGTCAGAAATCACCATGAAAAAATATGTGTATGTGCCTATTTTCAAGTGAATGGTCAAACGGTATTGATTGTAATTTAGTATAAAAAACATAAAAATTAAGTGGTGGAAAGGGGGAGCGAGATTGGTTTTTGTAAAACAAATGTAGACAGTATTTTTTTCCTTTTTTTAAAGCATAAGTATGCAAAGTTACTTGAAATCGGATAAAAACTGTGGGTTTCAATTAAGACTAATCGAAATTAAAAACGGAGATGGTAAAAGGGAGGAGAGGTTGGCTTTGTCGAACCAAATATGCACAGTATTTTTCTGTTTTTTTTGTTTTGTTTTTTTAGTATACGTATGCAAACTTCCTTCAAAATTAGATAGAACCTGCCGCTTTGTATAAAGAAGACAAAAAATTAAGATTGTGGAAAAGGGGAGAGAGATTGAGTTTTCTTAAAACTAATAACTAATATGTTCGGTATTTTCCGCTTTGTTTTAAAGTATACTTGTGTTAAGTTCCACCGAAATCAGATAAAAAGTTTGGGTTTATAAAAATTAAGGGTTGGAAAGGGCAGGGGTTGTGGCTTATTGATTTTTTATATGGTCAGAAATCTCCATGAAAAAAGACATATATGTGACAATTTTCAATATGATCGGTCAAACGGTATCGATTGAAGATTTGTATAAAAACCATTGACTAAAATTAATGGGGTGGGAAGAGATAGAGGAGTTAGTTTTTGTAAACCAAATGTTGACAGAATTTTTCTCGTTGTTTTAAAGCAGGTATGGGCAACCTTTGCTTAACTGAGGGCGTAATTTCGGGACTAAATCAGTACGCGGGCCGTTGGTATGAAATCGCAGGCCGTAGGTAAGAAATAAGTAGGTAGTAGTGAATAAAAAGGCGATAAAAATTAACACATTTTTTTATTTATTAGAATTACAGTGGTATAATCAAACATACAAAAAGCAAATTGACAAAAAAAAGATAGAAAAATCAAATGGGAATTAATGAGAGACTTGAGTTTGAAGCTTATTTGAAATTCCTGAATCTCTCGCGGGCCGGATTGAAGCTGGTGGAGGGCCCGATCCGGCCCGGGGGGCCGGGGGTTGCCCATATATGTTTTAAAGTATACGTTTGCATAGATGCTACGTAATAGAATAAAAGCTGTCTTTCTATGATGATCATTGGAAATAAAGAGTGGTGGGGCTTGACCCACCAAACGTAGTCAGTATTTTTCAGTTTGTTTTAAAGTATACGTGTGCAAAGTTCCATTAAAAATCTGCTAAACGCTATAGTTTTGTATAAAGAATATTGGATCTTCCTTTTCAGTACTCCTTCATTATTACACTGTGCTTTCTCTCTTCAGAACATTGTGCACCCGTTTTCTTCTCGTCTATACCTTGGAATCCTGACATATTCAAAATTTGCTTTCCATAGCGACCTGTTCAGTGATATTATTTCGTTTCAAATATTTCTTAATCTCTTAAATCCAGGTTATAGTTGATTTTTTATCCCAAAAATAGTTGAATATCTTTTTTACTAGCCTGGTGTCATCCATGCGATAGATGTGTCCAAAAAATATCATTCTTTTTCAATGTTAGGATATACTTCCTCATTAGTTATTAACTTCGATTGTAGTGTATTTTCCAACTAACCCAAAATTTTCGTTATAATTCTCCTTTCCAATACTTCAAGCTTAACCAATTTATAATTTAATACCAGGCATTCACTTGCATAGAGACATTCCGGTTTCAGCAATTCAAATTCATTTTAATTTACAAGCTTTTTGACAACACATTAAAATCAATCGCCCGGGACAATAGGCTGTACATCAAAACCTTTTCATTAGTTTTTATGTGAATCACGTTAAAAAAAATTGTTAAATTTTTTAGACACTTTTATCATAAATTTCTCATCATTAGGACTTCAGTTCAAAGTAAAAGATAGCCTATTTTACTCCCGGGATTACGGGCTAATTTATTCGAACCTGATTAAAATCAAACCGGTAGTTTTTGAGTCAGTCCCGTTCATCCAAACAGACACACAAACACAGAGAAACCAAATTTCAAAAACAGTTGATTCCTTTTCTGTATGTCATCAACAGTGCCCAAACTAAATTTTTCAAAACTATCATAGATGTAAACCTTTATTGTAAGTATAGATAAGGACGCTGATTGCAGTGACGTCAGCGAGGTAATACGTTTTCGGACGCAACCCCTCCCCCACTCCCAGATGCGGGTGTGGTGGGGGTGTGTGCGTGACGTGTAATGAGTCACTCAACAGTCACGGGGGCGGCGTCCATCCGTCAGCGCCGCCACCGGCAGAATACGGCAACAGCTGTAACCGACGAGGGAGGGGCCACCTCACGGGTTCTGCTTCCTGTTACCAGTAGGGGCTCACGTACTATTACGCTGTTCAAATCTTCGTCCTGTTGTATGAGTGCAATACCCGTAACCCAGTGTAGGTGGTTGCCATGGTTGATACCTACTACGTAGGGTCGCGTTGCCTTCCCCAGCGTAGCAATATTCCTAAGTATTGTTGTAAATGTGACGGTACTGTTTCAAGTGTATTGTTTGTATTTATTTATTTCGTATGGTCTAGCTTCTAATGAAATACATATAAACATCTACAATATTTACGAAGACAAGAACATTGGTAGCATTCTGATATCCAGTTGTTGCAGCCATTCAATGAAGGAAGTTGTAGCACTGAAAACGTCTTGGAATGGTCCATAATACTTCCTTACAGGGCATTCCTTGATGATGCGCTCCACACTGTGGGAAGTCACGGGCAGGATAATCCTGAAGACCCCACTCATACAGCATGGCGTTGCATTTGGAGTGACCTGTTCTTAGGCGATATACACAGTCCAGTCACATTAATGTGACCACCACCTACTTTCGACGTCAACGTGAAATAACCAATCACAGAAGGCAGGTGGCAGCACATTACAGTGGAGTGAATATAAAGGATGTCCTAGGGCATCGGAAAGCATTTCAATCGTTGGCGTAATGCAGAAACGTAGCGATTTATCCGATGTCCAAAAGGGCATGATTATTGACTTTCGGGCAAACGGTGGAAGCATTTTGGAAACGGCTGATTTTGTGAACTGTTCACGTGCCGCTGTGGTAAAAGTATACCATGCATGGAAAAATGGCACTATTCAAAATCAGCGGCGTGGAACATGTGGTGCACCACGAGCTATAGATGACAGAGGCGAACGAAGGCTATGGATATGCGTTCGGGCAAATAGACGTGCAACTGTTGAGCAACTGACCACCCAGATGAACCAAGGGGCTACCAAGAGTGTATCCTCAACAACGATTCAGCGAACATTGCTGCGCATGGGCCTCCGCAGCAGACGCCTGGTTAATGCACCTATGCTGACTGCTGTTCATCGGCGACGAAGGCTGGAAATTGCACGCCAGTACCGCAACTTTACGTTCACAGAGTGGCTTTTTCCGATGAATCTCGTTTTATGATCCATGGGACAGATGGACGTTGGCGCATACGGCGTGAAACGTCTGAAAGCAAACAGCCAGGGTGGAGGAGGGAGCATTATGGTTTGGGAAATGTTTTCCTGGCATTCACTGGGTGAACTCATCATTGTGGAAGGCACGATGGATCAGCACAGGTACGTATCTGTCCTTGCGGACCATGTCCACCCCTACATGCGAATAATTTTTCCTTAGAATGATGGCATCTACCAGCAGGACAATGCTAGGTTCCATACAGTTCGCTGTGTATGTGCGTGGTTCAAAGAGCACCAGGATGACCTTACTCCCCTGGCCAGCAAACTCACCGGATTTAAACCCAATCGAGGATCTGTGGGACAACATCGATCGGGTTGTTCGCGCCATGGATCCTCAACCGCGTAATCTAGCGCAGCTGGCCACGGCACTGGAGTCGGCATGGCTCAACATCTCAGTGAACCCCTTGAGAAAACCTAATTGACTCTCTTCCTGCACGCCTCGCAGCGGTCCGCTCTGCCAAAGGTTGTTATTCTAGTTTCTGACAGGTGGTCACATTAATGTGACTGGACTGTGTAGTTTGACCCACTGGTTTCTCTTCAGGTGGAATCACGGATGTCCAGTTGTAGGATCTTTAATATCTGAATGTATCGCACATGCAGAATTCCAGCTTTGTCGTCATTTTTTCTTCACATCAAAGTCAAATACGTCTTGCCGTACTGGGTTTCAGGATTTAAGACCAGCGTGGAGGGGGGAGGTCATTTAGTACCTCGTAGATTTGGAGATACTTTGTGTTGAAGAAGATAGATAAAAGAAAGGAGAGGGTGAAAATCGCGAGTGGCACATTCTGGCCTACTCTTCCAGAGGACTACGAGGAGACGCCAAACTTTCATCCCCAAACTACGCGCGAATCCCCTCTAATAGTGTGGTGTGTCCTCAGTCTGTATTCGCTGCTGAGAGGATTGGCATTTAACAGAAAATTCTGGCGCACAATCTGGTGATTATGAATTGTTCACCACCACCTCGGATAGCCTGCCGGCCGTGTCCACCACCAGGACTGGAACCAGCTAACCCCGTGTTGCAACGGTAAATCTATGATTGCATCCTCTCCAAGGACGCACCGGAGAGTTGGAAGGAACCAAAATCCTTCCTGTGGTTCCTCAGCACGAACAAGCCTCAGCTTGTGCAGCTCAGCTGTCGACTAAGCCTGTTACTTCTTGCATTCACCACTTTAGGTACGAGCCAGTGAAATGACGACAGGGTAATAACAGTTAATATTCTTTATTTCAATAAGACCACAGCTGAATACACTCTACACTTTGTCAATGCCTGCGAACATTTCTCTGTGACCGGCGCCTCTCACTCTCTCCCTCTCACCACTCATCCCAACCAACCGCTTGCCTAAAGGCGCGTTCCCACGATCCCTTGTAACGAAGGCGAGACGGAACAGGACCTCATTAACCGAAGTGTAGGGACGACCGCGGGCCGCAGGTTAGTCCTACCTTACCTCGCCGCCACCTCCGCACCACGTTGCCTAGTGTCGTTTGGCACAGAGCACTTTACAGCAACAGAAGGGGTGCGCACCGCTGCTGCAAACCGATGGCAACAGCGCACCGCTACACACGCCTGTGATGTTTACCGACTCAGAGTGGGTAGCTGCGTCTCGTCTCCGCTAGCAGAGGCGGCCCTGTTCCCATGGCGTCCCGTCTCGCCTTCGTTACAATGGATCGTGGGAACGCACCTTAACGGGATCGCCCATCCAAAGTCAGGCATTCTGTGCATACCTCTAGACGAGCTGGGAGGCTATAGTCACTCACAATGTCACTATCACGGTGCCGCAGCCAACACAACGGGGAGGGCCTAGGTTTGAAATAAGGTGTGAATGTTGTACATCGTTAAGGTCATTAGGTTATTGTTAACATTTGTGCTGTCATCAGTCTTTCGACTGTTTTGATGCGATGCTCCATGCCTTCCTATCTTGTGCTAACCTCTTCATCTCTACTTACCCCTTACAACCCACGTCCTCAATTATCTGCTTCATATATTCTAATCTCTGTCATCCTCTACTGTTCCCTCCACTGACAAATGAATTAATCCAGCACGTCTCAAAATATGACCTTCATCCTGTCTCTTATTTCTGTAAGCTTCTTACACAAACTTGTTTCCTCCCCCATCATTTCAAAAACTCGTTTCCTTCGTACTTTGTCTGTGCACTTAATTTTCAGCATTCTTCTGTAGCAGCACATTTCAAAAGCTTCAATTTCCTTTCTTTCTGGTATTCCTAAAGTCCATAAAAATCAAAGCAAGACAAAAGTGATGAAATGTAGCAGAAATGATACCAATGCTAGCAGATTAAATATAAAAATAGGATCGGTTGCAGTAGGAGAAGCAAGTGAATTCTGCTACTTGGGGAGTAAAATTACAACCGATGACCGAAGCAGGAATGATTTTAAAAGCAGAATAGCACTAGCAAAAAGAGCCTTCATGAAAATGAGAAATCGTATAGTTTCAAATATTAATCTATGAATCAGAAAGAACTTTTTAAAACTCTGTGTGAGGAGCACAGCACTTTATGGTAGTGAAACATAGATTGTTACATAGTGACAGATATTTAAATTTATCACTTCTGAAGTCAGCGTTCTTGTAAACCGATGAAAGGCATGATTCTAGATGGGAAAAGGTGTGAGAACAAATGATGGACCCACCGGAACCAGCATATATCAAACTGGCCTCAGGTCAGGTGAAACCCCCCCCCCCCCCCAAAAAAAACACCGATCTCTTTATTTCTTTCCGTTTTTATTATTGTCATCGACGTGGTAAAATAAAGAAATATTTATCACTTTACAGAAAAATTATTTTGACATTTTAACAAAACAACGTTTCCATTAAGTTTTATTAAATATGAAACAAATAACTTATTAATAATATAAGAATATTAGAGAGCGGTGTACCGGCTTAGTGGATAAGGCATCTGACTGGACATCGGTAAGTTCCCAGTTCGAATCCCTGGCTCAGAGCGAATTTCCATAATGCCCGTCAGAATTTCGTCCACTAGAACCGCATTCGTCCGAGTAGCGTCCGATTTGGCGGCCGACCAGTTCGTCAGATTAACCTCGTCGACTGCAGCCGAATAACGTCCCTCACATACTGGCAATCCGTCACCGTCACTTTAACACCAAGTGAACGGGGTGTTTTATATATATATAGAAAATGCATAGTGACTTACATATCGTAAAAACAGACTTTGCCTTACCCTCAAGAAATATTGCGAGGGTGAGCGCTGTATTTAGGATGTGCGGACCCTTTGGCTGAACCTGTTATGCCCGCCCTCCCCCGAAAATATCTTGAAATTTAACCTCGGATTTTAAAGCAATTTTGTAACTAAAAACGTATTATAAAGTTTTGAAGTTTATTATTAAATTGTTGAGTATTTTACTGTATCGTATATAGAAGTACAAAGAATTGTTGAAATAAAAATGAATACAATTGTAAACCATTAAGATATACAGTACAATTTATTAATATCGCTCTGAACAATTATAGAAGAATAAGAATGCAAAGATTAGATTCATGTTCATGTTGCTAAATTTGCAAAAGTCAATATTTCAATTTTAAAAGTATATGAACATATAAGTATGAAAAAAGATACAAAAAGAAGGAATATAAGAAACAAACATATTTTGTTTTTGTCGTGTAGACTGCATCATAAATATTTTTACTAAAACAATTATTGTCGCTTCATAGCACCACAGTGTATGAGAGAGTTTGAAAGAAAAAATACAAATGAGTATCAAGTAATAGATTAAAAAAAATGAGGATTTGTTTATTGGCTGTTTGCCATTCCGCCGAATACGTCCGAATAATCCCATTTCGATGGGCTCGGTCGGTCACTCGGCCGTATTCGGCTGTATTCGGCCGAGCAGGTCGTGCCCAGTGATCGCGTGACAATGCTTTACCTGTTTCGGGATAAGTCGGTCATATTCGGCCGAACAATCAGTCGGACGAATTCGGCGCCAGTGGACTACCGGCCTAATCCCTTAACCCTGCCTTCACCTCTGGCACAGCTTGCTGTGTATTGTGAAGTACGCCAGAACGCTTCGTGGTTCGGAATCCACGTTGAACTGTAGATCCCCTGTAGGACTAACAATCCTAGTCGTAACACTGATGTGTACAGATCAACAGCAAATTGAAGCCAAACAAAGTCTTAACGTGATCCCAGTTGGCCCAAACGGAGACACATACATACATAATAAGAAAACTAGAATTTTCCCTTTGCTTCCCTCCCGTGCAACAAAAGATGTCACAAAAGCACGGAGTTGGTACGAGAATATGATGGACAAGCAAGCGCCATACAATTCTACCGTTGAACCTTTCTCTTGAAAAGATCCAATTTGAAACATATTTAATAATGGCAACAAACTAAGGGGGAGGGGGATGGGGATGGGAAGGGGGAGGGGCGCTAATTGTGGAACACTCTCTCCCACAGTCCCTCCGACAGATTTTTGTTAGTGGTTTAGAATTACGTCACTTTCTGGGGTCGTCTTTGTCAACACCGTTTTTTACAAACAGTTATTGGTTTCGCTGTCGGTTGTAATGATATATAGCAGTGACGTCCAACCTTTTTCGGCAGCCGGGCCAAATTTTAGAAATAAAATTTTCCAGCACGCACTACTTTCATGGAAAAAATACTAAAATATTTTTTATGAGCGAAAACACCTATTAAAAATTAAACAAATATTTAATGAATTGTTAAAATAACTTCTGGCTTTACGCCTCATCGACGTCGGCGTCATTAGAGGCGAAAAAGGACTAGGAACAAGGAACGGGAAGGAACTCGGCCATGGCTTTTTAAAGGAAGCATTCCGGTATTCGCCTCGAGTGATTTGGGGATACCATGGAGATTTTATCAAGGTTGGTTTAGCCGTTTAGTCGTCTAAACGCAACAAACTGACAGAGATGGAGTTACTATAGCATTTTACAATATTAGTGTAGATAAACATAAGAAATATCTAGGCCTGCATTAAGGTAAGATCAGATTCCAGCTACGAAATCTTGAAATACACTTGCAGCCTGCCGACATGGTGTATCGCTGAACACAGTTCTCCATCCCCGGGCTGGACTTAACTCCGCGGTCACTGATAATTAATAAACGCCCGCCCCGAACTCCCCCGCAGGCAGAATTGATTACTGGGGGAGCTCTCCCAAACTTTCAAATTAAAACTTACCGCGGGGCAGCCCCCGCTGGCTACCAACAGCCAACACACGGCCGGCCCCGGCAGCATGGGGGCTAGCGTGCTGACCTCGAGACGCTGAGGTCGACGGTTCGAGTCCGGCCTCCGGTATGGGTGCTTATTATTATTATTATTATTATTATTATTATTATTACTCCACGATTCACTAAAAGGCAGAGGGTGTATAGCATCTGTCCGAAAGGGTAATAGTTCGTGATATGTAATCCTCTCAAATTACATATATCATGATGGCTTCTTCCTGGGTAAAATATTCCGGAGGTAAAATAGTCCCCCAATCGGATCTCCGGGTGGGGACTGCTCAGGGAGGAGTCATCAGAATGGATAGAAACATTCTACGAGTCGGAGCGTGGAATGTTAGAAGTCTGAATAGGGCAGGTAGGTTAGAAAACTTAAAAAGGGAGATGGAACAACTTAAGTTAGATGTTGTTGGGATTAGTGAGATTAAATGGAAGGACGCACAGGATTTCTGGTCTGGGGAACACAGGATAATTAGCACACAAGCTATCAATGGAGTCACTGGTGTAGGATTTGTAATGAACAAGAAAGTAGGGAAACGGGTGAGTTATTATGAACAGTTGAGTGACAGGATTATTTTGATGAGGTTCGAAACTAAGCCCGTTCCAACCACGATAGCACAAGTGTACATGCCAACGTCACAGGAAGATGACGAAGAAATAGAAAAAAACATACACTCAAATTGAAGAGTTAATCCAGTATGTGAAGGGGGAGGAAAATCTAATATTCATGGGTGATTGGAATGCAATAGTGGGAGAAGGAAAAGAGGGGAATGCTGTAGGAAGTTTTGGTCTAGGAGAAAGAAATGAGCGAGGAAGCAGGTTGCTAGAATTTTGTGAAAGATTTAAGCTAGTAGTGGCGAACACACCGTTTAAGAACCATGCAAGAAGAATGTACACCTGGAAACGTCCTGGGGAAACAGGCAGATATCAGCTAGATTATATCATGGTCAAACAGAGATTCAGGAATCAAGCTCTAGGCTGTAAAGCGTACCCAGTAGCAGACATAGACTCTGACCATAATTTGATAATAATGAAGTGCAGGCTGAAATTTAAGCGAATAAGGAAGTAGTATAAGCAGAACAGACTGGAAGTGAATAAACTAAATCAATCTAGCACGAGAGAAGAATTTGCAGAAATGGTAGACTTAGGTCTAAGAAGTAATTCTGAAAAGAGCTCAACTGACAACGAATGGAATACATTAAAGACCGAAATAATGAAAGCTGGTAAAGAAACATTGGGCTTTAGGAAACACGGTGCCAGAAAACCTTTGATCACAGATGAAATTTTGCAGCTATTGGATCAGAGGACAAGGTACAAAAATGCTCAGGACGAAGCAGGAAGAGAGCAATACAGGCAATTTAGAAATCAAATAAACAGGAAATGCAAAAAATCGAAAGAAAAATGGCTACAATAAAAGTGTGACGAAGAAGAAAAGGGAATGGTCGTAGGTAAGGTAGATGTTGCATATAGGAAGATCAAACAGAATGTTGGAGAAATGAAGAAAAGAGGTGTGAACTTTAAAGTTGCCGATGGGAGACCTCCTTTAAGCTCAGACGATAGAGCTAACAGATATAAGGAATACATTGAGAAACTGTATGATGGGGAAGACTTGAACAATAGCGTAATGGAAAAGGAAGGCGATGTCAACATTGATGACTTAGGAGATCCTGTTTTGAGGACAGAATTTAATAAAGCTCTAAATGTCTTCAAAGCAAATAAGGCAGTTGGAATTGATGAGATCCCTGCAGAACTTCTTAAATCCCCAGGAGAAGAAAGAATCGAAAGATTATTCAAACTGATATCAAAAAGTTATGAAACAGGAGAAATTCCAACTGATTTTAATAAAAATATCGTCTTCACACTTCCGAAGAAAGCACAAGCCTACAAATGTCAGAATTATCGCACCATTAGTCTAACATCACATGCTTCAAAATTACTAACCAGAATAATATACAGTAGAATGGAAAGGATAGTAGAAGACATAGTAGGTGAAGATCAGTTTGGGTTTAAGAAAAATTACAGTACAAGGGAAGCAATTCTGGCTTTAAGATTAATACTTGAAGGGGGGATCAAGAAAAACAAAGCTACTTTCATGGCATTTGTTGTTTTAGAAAAAGCTTTTGATAATGTTAAGCGGGACAAGATGTTCAAAATTTTAAAGAAGTCAGGTCTAAAGTTTCGAGATAGAAGAATACTTTATAAACTATATAAGAATCAAGTGGCTGTAATAAAAGTAGTGAATCATGAGAGACAAGCATCAGTTAAAAAGGGCGTGAGACAAGGTTGTAGTGTACCCCGTTAATATTGAATTTGTATGTAGAGGAAGCAATAAAGAAAGTCAAAGAAAAATTTTCAAGTGCCGTAAGTGTTCAGGGAGAAAAAGTTAGTATGCAACGATTTGCTGACGACATTGTCTTATTAGCAGAGAGGGCTGAGGACATTGAGAAAATAATGAATGTTATAAACAAAATATCGAAGGAAGATTTTAGACTAAAAATAAATCAAAGAAAGACAAAAGTGATTAAATGTAGCAGAAATGATACCAATACTAGTAGATTAATTATAAAATAGGATCGGATACAATAGGAGACGTAAGAGAATTCAGTTACTTTTTTTATTATTATTAAGAGAAATTTTCCTCACTATAGAGGTTTATTCTCCAACACAACAATAAAGAATTCGGAACTTAGATCTTGACTTCATCTTCTAAAAATATTCCTCCAGATATTTCGATCGTGTATATCTTCCTCTTCTGCACCAAGTCTTCTCATTGCTGTTTGTACACTTTGAAGCCAGGTAATCAGGGGCCGTCCTCTTTTCCTCCTTCCTTTAACTTCCCATTCCTGTACTAGTTTTGGTATCCTAGTGTCTTCCTTCCTTCTTACATGGCCATACCATTCCAGTCTTTTTCGTTCTATAACTTCATACATTTCTTCTTTCACTTCCATTAGCCTTATTATTTCTGTATTCCTTACTTTTTATTTTCTTGATATCCTTGCTGATCTTCTCCAGAAATCCATTTCTAATGCTTTCAGCTTCTTGATATGTTTTTGGTTGACTTTGCAGCTTTGTGATCCATATAAGACTTTCAAATAATGATTTAAATATAATTCTTTTTGTTCTATTCATAACACTCTTGCTCCATAGAAGTGAATTTAGCATCCCGATTACATTCCGGCCATTAGTAACTCTTTTATTAATTTCCATATTCGATTTTCCTTCTATTTCTAAAATTGAACCCAAATAGCAAAAATTATTTACCTTTTTAATGTTTATTCCATCGATATACAATTCATCCAGATCATTTGTAAGATATTCTGTTTTTTTTGTAGTTAATCTTCAAGCCCAATTTTTATATTCTTTTGACAGTTGATTACATATGTAATTCTGTTACTTAGGAAGCAAAATTACAACCGATGGCCGAACCAAGAATGATGTTAAAAGCAGAATAGCACCAGCAAAAAGAGCCTTCATGAAAAAGAGAAACCTTTTAGTTTCAAATATTGATCTAGAAATTAAAAAAAACTTTTATAAACTCTATGTGTGGAGCACAGCACTTTACGGTAGCGAAACATGGACTTTAGGAATGCCGGAAAGAAAGAAAATTGAAGCATTTGAAATATGGTGTTACAGAAGAATGTGAAAATTAAGTGGAAAGACAAAGTAAGAAATGAACGGGTTTTGGAAATGATGGGTGAGGAAAGAACTTTGTGGAAGAAGCTTACAGAAAGAAGAAACAGGCTGGTAGGTCATATTTTGAGTCATGCTGGATTGGTTAATTTGCTGGTGGAGGGAACAGTCGAAGGTAAGAACTGTATAGGAAGACAGAGATTAGAATATATGAAGCAGATAATTGAGGACGTGTGCTGTAGGGATTGCATCAAACCAGTCCAAAGACTGACGACAGCAAAAAAAAAAAAAAAAAAGGGGGATATAGTAGGAGGCGCCCATGGGCTACTGTGAGGAACCATCCCAGCATTCGTCTGGAGTGAACCGGGGAAACCATGGAAAACCCAGATCAGGATGGCCGTTGAAGTTTATCGAAAACTACTGTCGGATTTTAAGATTGCTCGCCAGGTAAATCCTTTCTATTCGATTTCCCAATCGCTCTTGGGAAAAATTAGTTCAGAAATGAATTGGTTCTGGACCTGATTTCTCTTATTTCATTTTCGCGGTCATTCCGAGATATGAATTTTGCTGGTAGCAATATTTGTTTACTGTCATTCCGAATTACGTCAGTCGAGAATTTTAGTTGAATGGCTGAACGCTGTCTGCGTCGTGTGTTGTATATAATGTGATAACAAAGAAATACTTGACACAAAACATCGTGGAGCAGTGTTTTTTAACAATTTTGAATACGCAACCCCTTTACAAGTATCAAAATTTTGGTAGTCCCCCACGTCCGTAAAATAAAAATAAATAAATAAAATCCTATGTCGACCCGCTCGGTCTTTAATATAACTGTGTCAATGATTTAAAAAACTACATATTTAATTTTCTTTCTACTGAGGCTATACCTACTGATCGAGAAATTAAATGCTGTGCCAGGCAGTCGAGGGGAGGGTAGTGATACTTTGCCGTGGTGGCGGCGCGGGAGGCGGGAAGGTGGAGTTAGCGGCCACAGAGGAACAGTTTGTTTTCGTCCACAGCAGTCAGTTGTCAGAGCACGCCAGTGAGTACGGACTAAATTGAGTCCTCAAAAGATCTGCGCAGGCCTCCACGTCTGGTACAAGTGGCAGTGGCGAAAATAAATAAATAAATACGTTTTATGATGACAATTACCGGGAATATGGTATAAAGAAGAGATATAAGCTCCAATTAGAAAATGATTTCATTATTTGTTTATTTCAAAAATACAACCACGATTCAACAGTTTATTAAGAAAATAAACAGGCACAGCCTTCTCACTGAAAAGTTTGTATTTTGAATGTATTGTAAGACTTACAACCCTTGCTTTTTACATTTGCCTGGGTTGCGACCGAGGACGCCCCCAGGCCAGACTTGGCGACTACCTTGGAGGTCGTGATCTACAGTTTGGAAAACACTGATGTAAAGTGACAAAAATTGTACAGACTTGAAGAGGCAGTGTGCACAGATAGATTAAGTAGTAATAGCTTCGAAGCTGGCAAATTGATATAATAGCCGAAAGCCAGATTACAGGAACGAACACTTCCTTGGTCGCAGTTTTGATGTGATTTAGTTACCTCTATAGTTGCGTTTTGATAACCAAAAAGTGATATACATACCGCAGAAACTACATCTGGATTGTGGACTGCAAGAGGAAACAAGGCCAAATAAAAATTGTAACACTAAAACCGCCAGTTGGGCCCGTTGGTTGTGGCGTCGTGATGGTGTCTGGCGCTGACACGGGGTTGGCTGATTCCAGTCCTGGTGATGGACTTGGCTGGCAGGGTAGCAGAGGTGGTGGAGCACGATTCCTAATCATCAGATTCTGCACAAGAGTCCTGGGTTAAACCTCTCCGCAGTTCGTATGGAGTGACGGCATACCACACTATTGACGGTTATTCGTCCGTCGGACGTTAAGGCTGTTGCACTTGCTGTCCTTCGGAACAATAGTACAGAATGGGTTGGCACCGTGTTTCATTCTCTCGCGTCTTCCATCTTTATTTTATTCATAACGCAAAAGCATCAGTATTCTGAACATAGACACAAAACAGTCACCCACACAAAACAGTAACGCGTAAATTCAATGGGGTATTTGACTAATTTTGGAAAAGTTGTCACTATTGTTGTTGTGTATCTACTATAACCAAAGAAATATTATTTATTGAAAAAACAAAAGGAAAAATACATAATTATGCAATTTTGGGTTGATATTGAAAAGCAGCAACCAGTCACAATTTGTTGTTATTATTAATAAATAAATTACGCCAAAGCAATTGACCTTTTTGTATTTATTGATCTCCCGTATGCGGTTCACTTCTTTTGCAAAAGCATCTTCAGCGGGTTTTTATTTTGTGGTTTATTGAATTTTTTTAGCTCCATTCTCAGCATCAGTGCTTTTGCATTTTTGGTGGCAAGTCTCTTCATTATTCAGATTCACTACACTGCACTTTATAGCACTGCACTATATGTTTTTTTTCTTGCGAATGGTCATTAGAGAGAGAAAAAAACACACATAGTGCTGTGCAATTAAGTGTGAATCTGAATAATGAAAACACTTCTCACCAAAAATGCTGAGAATAGAGCTAAAAAATGCAAAAGACCACAAAATAAAAATCCCGCTGAAGATGCTTCTGCAAAAGAAGTGAAACGCGTATGTGAAGACCAATAAATACAAAAAGGTCAATTGCTTTGGCGTAATTTATTTATTAATATTATCAGCAATTGAGGAAAATGATCCACAACATCCAGATGTTGTCATTATGTTTATTTAACCTGAATAGTTTCGAAATCGAACTCTTCTTAATGGTGAAAGGATCTGATGTATTTCTATGGAGGCTCATTACTAAACAAACACACGGCACTAAAACTGATGATAACTTCACTATTATGAGAGACTGAATGGAAGTAATGAGCACGCCGGAAAGTTGCTTCTGCATTTACAGATGTAGGAAACCAAATTTGATATCACAGTCACAGATTTCCACCAACCCATCATGGACAAAATATTATTACATAATTATGCATTTTCACACGCTGATTTGAATCTGGTGCCAAGAAGCCAGCAGCTGTGATTTGGTCTCTTGTAGCGTCACATCTATGGTCAGCCCGCTGCAAAAAAAAAAAAAAAAAAAAAAAAAAAAAAAAAAAAAAAAAAAAAAAAAAAAAAAAAAAAAAAAAAAAAAAAAATAATAATAATAATAATAAAAAGCGGCAGTTTGCTTATTTTGTGGATAAAATAAGTTCTATAGTTTAAAGTTGCGTATAGTGCCTCATTCTGTAAACAGGTCATGTAAAATGGACACATTTTTTTATATTTATTTACGTTCCACACAAGAAAGATACGCAGACAAAATTGCTGAAACCAGCATGACATGATCTAGCATATTTGTGTTCAAGGTTTCCAACATTTGCTTGTCAAGACCATTTTGACATAAGTTTTTACTTAATATTTTATTATGTTTCATTAGCTAAATACCTCAATATTTTGTTTTGTCTTAAGCTTAATTTTTTTATCGATATACGAGTCATCACTTTGAAAGTTGACTTCGTGTGCACCCATAGCAAATAAGTCTTTATAACCTGTTGAAATTAGTCAGACACCATCTATATGATCTGATACATACATTAAATGAGTTCAAGTACATAATGCATTCAGAAATTCTAGTAATTCTTTTTTTTTTTTAGTAGCATGGCTACTGTTAAATTGCGCTGTTCATCATTAACAATGCATGTGATTTATTTATTATTTTCTAATATCCTATTACTAATACAAATAGAATTACATTTTGATAGTTTTAGCTATGCTTTAATTAATATGCCACCTCATCTGAATATTGGTATATTGTCGGGAACAATACTAGCTATTAGTCCATAGTCTGTTCATCCACATAGCAATTAAGGTATATTTTTAACCGAACGTCCTACTGCATCTGCTAATATTGGTCCTAGAAACAATATTTATCTCACAATAAAAATCCCCTTTCTAGGCTGAATAAGTTTCTGAAATACTCTAAACTAAGTTTAAAGCATAACATTCAAATATAACAACTATATTCTTATACAACTTTTCTTAATTATACAACAAACGTACACTTTCAGTCTTTCAGTTCGTTTGCTTTGAGGTAACTTCTGACATTCAGGAATTCTGCTGGACGAAAATCACTTATTTTCGCGCAAAACTTTCCCAGCATTGTCACATAAATTTTGGGCAAATTAGAGGTGTTTGGTTTGATAAATCCAGTTTTAATTTCAAATATTATTTGTATTATGGATTGGCAACCAGAACTAAGAAATGGATTGACTTAAAACCTCAAATATACGACTTACATATTGGCGCCACATGCTTAACGCACGGGGCAAAACTGCTGCGGCCTGAGAAGTGACGTCACGCTCTCTCATTGGCGTTTCTTACCACGTGACGTTTCTACATTTTTATTTTATCAAAAATGTTTTTAACTCGTATCGAGGAAATAAATTTGATTTTGGCTTCCTTACAAATTACTTTATCTTCTTCAATTAAAGTTTCATACTTTTCTTCTTAGTGTCAAGTACCCCATTTAATTACTAGGCAAGGCAAGGGGAAAACACCAAAGTTTTCAAAAATAAAAAGTAATGGTTGAAAGTAAAATGAAACTATGAAATATTGAGCCATAATGTGCCTAAGTGGAGGGAGTTTACATAATGGTTTGTGATTTTTGCATGCATTTCAGTGAGACTATATTTTCAGCCATTAAAACTGCCCGGTACAACAAAGGGAAAATCCATCTCTTAAAAACATTAGTAAAACAGTTTTTAATGGACGGTGTTTAATTTAAAAACTTTTATGAAGCAACTAGGGAAAAAATTGCCAGCAACCAGATTATTAGCTGGTAATATGATCAGCTGTTAATAAACGAACACATTTCGCCACTCGCACAATTCATCCGTTAATTCAGTGTTTTAAAAAAGGGGAAAGTTTATCGATTCGACCAGCATGTTTACGTACGAGCACTGTTTGTTCTTGTTCGCTCGATAATTCGCAACAGGTAATCGTTTCCAAACCGCTCATTTCAATTTTGAAATGGGATATCTTCCTGACAGTCAAACACTAATTTCATTGCGACCTGACGTTAGAATTTGTAGTCATGCCGCCGAACCCATCCACAGCAATAAGCATTTTTATCCCAAAAAAAAAAAAAAAAAAACTCCGTCTAAACAACTGTTTTGGTGAATTTTATTTTATTACATCATCAGTTGCTGTATTTTTTTTTTTTTTTTTAACTGTATGTTATTACAATTACTTTTCTATAGTACAAATCTATATGCGTTGAGGCATGGAAAGATATTGGTGTAGGTATGAAAATTAGTTCATGGAAGGGAAAAGATGACCATGATCACAAGCTGGCACTCGATTTCAGGCACAAGGGTGTGGGAAGATTTTCTTTTTTAGGTAAGGGTGTCAGGGATTGGAATAAGTTGACAAGAGAAATGATGAATAATTTACCAAAAACATTAAAAGTATTTAAAGTTAAAATTTGTAGAGGGAAAATGTAGGTGGGTGCAGGAAAGGGGGAAATGGGTGTGTAGGGAAATAACCCGCGGAGCGTGCGCTCCATTGCAATTAAATTAAGTTAAATTAAATATATATATACTGGGCGTCCAGAAATGAAAGGAAACTCAAACCCATGAAGAAACTATTTTTACTGTTGATTAACGTAGCAATACAACAACCTTATGTAAGGACCTACTATGTAGTTACTTATGATCGTAACTCATTCATAGTATTTCATGTAACAATTAATCGTCTCGGATTCTCAGAAAAATTTTCAATAACTTTATTTGTCAATACACATACTGGCTAAATGTTTTATATGGAGCGTAGGACTATATGGAGCAGAAACATGGATGCTACGCAAAGAAGATTAAAAAAGGTTGAAGACTTTGAAATGTGGATATGGAGGAGGATGGAGAAAATAAGCTGGAGGGTCAAAGTGAGGAATGAGGAAGTGCTGGAGCAAGATGGAGAGAAAAGGTCACTCATAAAAACAATAAGGAACAGAAAAAGGAACTGGATTGGTCATGTGCTTGCATAGAACTGCTCTGGAGGGGATTGTAAACGGATTGAAAAGAGGAGGTCGGCGAAGGAAGAAAATGATTGATGATATAGTGATAAACGGGTAATATATAGAGACTAAGATAATGGCGGAACAGAGGGAGGCGTGATGGGCCGTCACTGTGCGTGGACCTGCTGTATAGCAGAGAACCCTTGATGATGACGTCAATATCTCACGGTGTTCCTTCACGAAATTTCGAAGCACCCTCGTCAGGCATAATCCAGTCAATGTTTCCTCTTGCATAGTGCTCCTGAGCCAGTACTTCCCTCGTCGAGGGGTACTGAAGGGAACTTGATTTTTGTTCTGGGAGGGGGGCAGGGGGGCAGGAGGGGGCAAGAGGGGCGGGAGTGGGGCAGCAGCTCCCCTCCTGCCCCTCGTTGGCTACGCCGTTTTTTCCTGGGAACCGAGTGCTCACCTGAACAGCCCTGCGCGTGGGTTTTGCTGACTGCGTGGGTTAAACGAAGCCACTGCGGCCTGTCAGTCAGCAAACAATAGCCCGAGCGCCGTGCCGCGCGCTGTTTGGAAACTCTGTCCTACATTGGCGAGCGCGCCGCCCGTCACGTGCGAGTGGTGGGATTACACCCACCCTGCATTACGCTCCCGGGGGATTACCGGGGCTCCCATTCCATCCCTCCCCCGCCGCCATTTTTATGGACTCGCAATTAGGATTCGTTTCGCAGAAATGCGACGAGGGTAAATCGCGTTTCACGACCTCGCCGTCTGACCTGAAAGAGGGCTTTGAGCGAGCGCCGACCGAGCGGCACGCTTTTCATGCCGCGAGGCCGCTTCTGCCGCACGGTTGACAGAAATGAGTGCACGCATTTTGTTGCGTGACTGATCAGGAATTGCGAGTGTAGCCGTGCGCAAGGCCTCTCGCTCTACAGTGTGAGACGGAACGGCTGAACAAGTTAGGATACTCCAGTCGCGAGAGTGTACAAGGCGTGGGAAGATATCGGTGTAACAATTACGAGTGGTGCATGCCAGCGTAAAGATAACCACGACCACAAGCTGTCACTCGACATCAGGCATAACGGTGTGGGAAGATTTTCTTTCGTCGTGAACGGTGTCGGTGATTGAAATACGTTACCAAGAGAAGTCTACTGTATAGTTTCCTAAGCTCACTCACTCACCTCGATAGCTATTGGCTGGAGAACGGGGTCACGTGTCAGCGTTCACTCGCACATTAGTAACGGTCAGAGATATCATTAGAAGAAATTGGATGTTATGTGTACAATTTAATAGCTAAACCAATTGGTACTAAATTAATTGCAATAATACGTACTTTAAGTTTGCTTTTCGTCGCATTTCATAGTTACAAAAATATCGATAACTTTTACGGCTGAAAAACGTGTAATTGCTTTTCAGTAACATGTAACTAATAAAATCAACATAAAAAACTTTATAACCTTAAATTACACTCGATCTGTGCTGTAACCACGAATACCACTTTTCATTCCCGCCTAGGCTAAATTTCATTTTAATTAAAACTTTGGCTAATGTTGCTGCTTGCTCAAAGCTTACGATTTATTTGCTTTTTACATATTTCACTTACGACTTTCGTTAATGGTCTTTGTTCACGTTCGCTGCACGTGATTTATTAGGTTGTTTGAAGTTGACGTGAGAGCAAATAAATTACCGAATAGAGTATTCTGGCAATTCATTTCTTCAGAGATGCTCAACTGTTTAGTATTGTGGAATCTCTATTAAGCTCTCTAGCCGTTACAGAAAATATAACCAAAAATTACATTACGAATCTTTGCCCAGCCTCAATAACAATAATAAAATTAATAAAAAGACATGATGCTTTCGATGCAAACAGAAATTCTTCAAATTTTGCAGAGTGAACTTTAAGGGTCAAATACATGTCAGATTCGTATTTCAGCAGGTTCGACTTCACGACCTCTGAAACAATTATACGATCGTCTCTGTCCGTATTTAATACCTACGTGTGTTAATAATTCTGAGTTCTTCAAGCGCAAGAGATTTCACTCATTCTAAGCGGGGAGCACTGGTCATGTGTGTATTTGGTCAGATCAGGTCAAACGGTCATAATCTTTGATCCCAAAAACTGGAACTATTCTAGACGCGTGACGATACGCAAAACACGGCCATAGGCTTACACTAGTGGTTAATTATGTACCTAAAACGCTGAAAGAATTTATAGTTGAAATTTGTAGAGGACAAAAGTAGACAGGTACACGAAAGGGTAAATACGCGTGAGTAAGGAAATTGCCACCAGTTCAGGCGATCCATCGCAATTACATTAAATAAAAGTAGCTGCAAACTTGGATAGTATGGAACCCTCCATTCGCAGCCGCAGCGTTTACTGACACGTGACGTCACTAAAGCTACCACCAGTGCAGAAACACGAACGCAGACGAAGCAGTCACCAGACATGGCAGCCGATGCACATTACCAGCAAGTAGGACAGGCTTAGGAGAACAGCATACAAGGTCTCGCTCGAAATATAGCTTTGGGGGCATCCATAAATTACGTGAGGTCAAATGGGGGAGGGGGGGATCCGGCAAAATTTCACCAAATCTTACCCGGGGGGGGGGGGGGGGGGAGGGTGGTCTACAGAAATCTCACGTAAAGTTTTGAAAAAAAATTTCGGATAGTAGAGCTAAAAAAAAGTCTACAAATTGCGCGGAAAGCGATTTTACGGAGAAATTTCGTCGAAAAAAGGGTGAGACCTAAAAAAAAAAAAGGTGTCATAAAGTTTCAAGGGCTATATCTAGGGGGGGAAGGGTTCTCACGGACCAGATCTCACCAGTGGGGAGGGGGGTACGGCGAAATCTCACGAAATCTCACCAGAGGGCAGGGGGGGGGGTCCGGAAATCTGGAAAAACACCTCACGTAATTTATGGATGCCCCCTTTATTATCAGTCAGTTGCTTTATATATATATATATATATATATAAACCAGCTCATGCATCCTGTCATTCTTAATTTGATATTGGTGAGGAATCATCGGAACACCTCTTAGCCTTACATCTGATCCTTTTGTACAGAACTGTATGTATACAGGACTAGTCAAAATGATTGCCGCGATTTCACGATTTTTCTTTTGGCTGTCCTATTATAGGTACGATGATAGGGTTTGCTGTTATAAGACAAGTGGCTCTCCAAGTTTCGATTGCACTAAATGCAAGCTTCCCGCGGTGGCCGTTAGAGCGCTAGATAGTAAGATGGCCGAAAGTGAGAGAGCGTATGTTGTTCCCCAATTTCATTCGACTCAGTCCGTGGTAACTGTTCAGCGATACTTTAGAACAAAGTTCGGCAAGGATCCCCCGCATGCTAACACCATTCGGCGTTGGTATGAACAGTTTAAAGCCATCGGATGCCTTTGTTAAGGTAAAACCACTGGTCGCCCTCCTGTGTCTGAAGAAACCGCTGAACGTGTGCGCGCCAGTTACGTTCGAAGGCCACAGAAGTCTACTTCTCGAGCGAGCGAGCATGGAATTAGGTATTCCACAGTAGACCGTTTGGAGAATCCTACGGAAGCGACTGTGTATGAAACCTTACAGGTTACAGTTGCTACAAGCACTGTCGCACAACGATGAAGTGCGTCGTTTTCAATTCTGTGCCCAATGTCTAGAACAAGACGAAACATTCTCAGAAAAACTTATATTCAGTGATGAGTCCAGTTTTCATGTAAATGGGGTTTCGTAAAAGACGCAGTGTTCATGACACCAGTACCAGTTGATTTGCCAGACCTGCGGGTTCGCATCACCAATGCATTTGCTCTCATTGACAGAGACATGCTGCATCGGGTATGGGAAGAACTCGATTATAGGCTTGATGTGTGCAGAGTCACTACAGGTGCACATACTGGGCATCTGTAGACACTCAAAAAAACTATCTGTGTAATCTTGTAAGTATATGTCAAATTATAGAACTGTGGTAATTTTCTGAAATCAATGCAATCATTTTGACTAGCCCTGTATTGTAAAGTAAACCCTGTAACAATGACAGAGCATGCTGAACTCACTCCTTCTATAATAACTGTATAATTAATATTCCAATGAAACCTACAGTTGACTTAGTTACTCAGTCCTTTCTCACTGGTTCCCGTTACCATTCCGTCAACGCTAATCACTCGCTCGGAAGAGTAGTGTCAAGCATCTCGTTGGATGGTACTTTCAAATAATACTGTTTGCAACTTCATTAATTAGTTCTTTAGTTAACATGTTTTTCGCAGTCCAGTCACCACCTGATATTAGCTTTCACTAAAGGATGATAGTCAAGACAGCTTCAGAATTGATTTAGAAGTCAATGAATTAACAAAATAGTATAAATCGCTTTCCATCCTACTTTCGTTCCGTCGTAATTTTCAATAGTAAAAATACGCAAATAAGTATCAACTTCGTTCAAAGATACTAAAGCACATTACAAAATCGTTACAGGGATTAAACTCACAAACAACCATTATAACTGATAAGAAGCACTGATGACGATTGTTTCTGCTCGTGCTTGCCACGAGCTTAAATATGCGCCATAGAAACATCGAGAATACTACAAAGAGTTCCGACAGACGTTTCTACAGAGTTAACAAACCCACTGTTAATGAAAATCGTACAATAATTATGAGCACTATTACAGAATCACTCGAAATCTTTAGGAGACACTTTAAAACGGAAGATAAACCTATTTACATGTATTTAAACAAGACAGGGGCAACGTAAACAACTGCATGTAGCTGAAATTCGTCCTTAAAACACCGTGGCTGATACTACATCTATAATTACAAATTATTCAACTGATGTTTCACATATTATAGTACTTCTAATCATTTTACACATCGTTTACACAGTCTCTTTCCAGAAAAGCAATATTCATTCGCATGGAAAATATACAAGTTAATCATTAATCAACTTTCACCTCTCTGTACTTAATACCTAAGATTAAAATTAAAAAAAGGGCTGGGTCTGAGGGTCGTTATAGTAGTCCTGAATCGCCCGACACCACGTTTCCCCCTCTTCCTTCTTCATTCAATACACTGACGAAACTACACACTTTACTGAACATACACACAACACAGTCAGCCAAACGAAAGATAAAATTTGTAGAGGGCAAATGTAGGTAGGTGCAGGATAGGGGGAAGATGGGTGTGTAAGGAAATTGCCACCGGAGCCTGTGCTCCATTGCAATTAAATTAAATTAAAAGTTATAACTAACCGAACGGCGACAGGCAGGAGGAGGTGTCTCTAATGCTATATCGGTCACTCAGGCTTTGCTTCTTTTGCATTCAACCTGGGGCCTTTTACGTAACTTACAGTGAACTGGTAAAAACACTTCCACCACTAGAGACAACCACCGATTACATTTTCCAAGAAACAGTACTCCCACCCACCAATCTAATCGATAAGGAAAAAAAGAGTAATTTAGTAGTAACTGCAAAATGGCAACATTGCTCTCTTGACTATGGAAGTCCGTTGACGATGTTACTGGATTGAAGTGAAGGAGAGTACCAGTAGAATACATCAAACATGCGTCGACTGTCGAAGATGGGGGCTGGATAAAGCAGTGGGGGAAGCAATCAGCTGCTGAGGAGCAGAGGAAGCGGGGCGGAGTGTGATTGGTGTTGTGCAATCTTGTCCGCCGTGAATTAAACATCACTCACCCACAGACACCTCCCCCCACACATGAATTAGCCACGCGGCTATTTGCGAGCGATCAAACATTTAGTGGGGCGTGAATCATTGATGCGACCGCGGAAAGAAGACACGCCGTCTCGAACAACAACAAGGGCGCAGCGGCGCGACGCTGCACGTCACAGGCGTGCCAAAACAACCACTCAAACGCATCACATTACACACGAGACAAAGTCGAAGTACTCTGTTCTTGAAACTAAGACAGGTGATCATTGAAATCATGAATTTTTTAATCTACATCAACACTAATATACACTCTGTCACTCTGTCACGTTTTTACAATTAAACGCTTAACATGATGATACGTTATGTATCGTCGGGAAAGACAGGATACTTTTTCGGCATAAGTAACATATTTTGTCACGGAAATTTGAAAACTAACCGAACGATGACAGAAGGAGATCGTGTGTAGCTCTCTGTAATGTTATATCGGTCGCTGAGGCTTTGTTTCTCTCGCAGTCACTTTGCGGGACACCTTTTACGTAACTTACAGCTTTCTATACCCAATTCTAGCAGTAAAATTGTACTTCTGGGGTTTGATTTACAGTAAACGTTTCGGAGATACTACATTACAAATGACTACATTTTGCTGCTAGTAGAAAAACAAAAGGCAAACACACTACTACCTACATCAAAGTCCACGAGAGCGTAAAGCGGGAAAAAAATCTACAATATTCTATGCGTGTCTGATAGAATCAGTATGTGTTGGAAGTCATTGTTAATGTCGGGAGGAATATAGTCTGAATTTGTTGCTGGAGCGTCAAAGATTTACCGGAAAAATTGTGTAATTGTGTGGAGGTGCGGAGTTCTGAATGTCTGCTTTCTGAAAGCATGGGGTGATATTTTTTATTCTTTTGTTAGAAACCTTCGCACACGTGCACGCAGTAACAAACCAAAGTTTCATCGTAATCGGATGAGTGAAATAGGAACTCATAGGAGAGGAACATACAAACAAAAAAACATTCATTTTTATATAAAAGAATATATATATATATATATATATAAAAGTTTACATGACTTCTGACATTAAGTATTTTTGTTTTTTTGTTTTCCTTGGGTTTTACGCCTCGTCGACAGCGCGGTCATTAGAGGCGGGAAGGGACATGGGCAAGGAACGGGAAGGAATTCGGCCATGGCATTTTTGAAGGAAGCATCCCGGAATTCGCCTGGAGTAATTTGGGGAAACCATGGAAAACCAAAATCTGGATACCCGGACGGGGATTCGAACCCACGTCCTCCCGAATGCGAGGCCAGAGCGTTAGCGATTCACCGACCACGCTCGGTGACATTAAATAGCATTAACTTGTAAAATTTAGCTCATCTGGCTTAAAGAGGCTGCATCCTGAAACAAGGATTGACAAAGCTGAATAAATAAATAAATAAAAGTCATGGGATAGGAAGATGCAACCATCCAGTTGGTGATACCATTGCGCTAGAAACGTATAAATACGCCGTGCAGTATAATGGGCTTACATTTGTACTTTCATGAGTCGTCTGGAAGATTTTTTGGAGTGGTTATGGCTGCACGATTATAATCAACAGACTAAACGCAGAATGTTTGTGAGAGGTAGACGCGTGAGGCATTCATTTTCGTAAACTGTTCGTTAATTCAACATTCATTGGTACACATTTTGGATAATTCCAGCGAATGATTTCGCCACCTGGATTTTCCAGACATGAATCAAATCGAACACATTTGGGACTTGATATAAAGACCAGTTTCTGTACAACATCCTGCACGTGTGTAACGAATGGGTATAATTTTAAGTCATCACAGCATAGCATGTTCAGATGATGTAAGTTTCTCGTGCCTTTAGAGGCAGGCAACATAATTCCTTCCAACACAACATGTCTCAATCCTAACCACAGGCTAACCACTTGCAAAACGCGTGATGAACAGCCTATGAAACTTAAGTCCCCCACTCCACGCCTAGCCCAACAGCGCAGTTCCGTTCTGACGCTCCAGGAGTTACTTTTCCGCTGTGACTGAAGGAACAACCAGACTTCATGTACGAATAACAGGTACTGGCTAATACATCCTGTAAATCTCTCCTGGCTTGGGAAAGATACTTCAAGTGACTAGATTTTCATTAGTTACATTATTGATTTGCATCAGAGCTTTTCCCATTTATTATTTTCATATATGAATTTATTCAACTTGCTTAATCTTTTCCCTGAAACTGTATTCCTGCTCATTACTAGCTTTAAGTAATAGTAGGAGTGTACTATCTTCAATCACATTTCTCAGGTAAAACTAATCTGGGAGTAATTTGATCGAGGCAAACCCAGAGTTCTGTGGTGAAACTCCGCTCCGGTCACTACACAGAAAACGCATTTGTAATTAACCATGGTTGAATATTTTTTCAGGGGTCTTCCGGCCACTTGTTGAGTCAATGGGTTGCTCCACTTCGCAGTGCAAAAGGGAGTCCTACATGATATTAGGACTTGTTCCTAGGCTTTTAACATGTCAATGTAAATATATATATATACATAGAAATGATTCATGCATTAGTAGGTAGGATGGGGCTTATCTTGTAATTTTATTGGTTTTTTGAAGATATTGAGTACTTACTTAAATTTGTTTTGAACAACTAGCCACCTCTTCACTATTATTGTATCAGTGTGAGTGAGCGGTGATAGGTGCAGTCACTCTGAGCCAAACAATACATAATGGTAAACAATAGCATCAAAACAACTGAAGACTATGATGAGTCAGCTTATTAGGAACACAGATAAGAAACTAAAGGTTAATTACGATTATAGGGTGCGATCAGAATTGATTGTTGAAGGCTTGATGTGTGAATATCTTGGCATAACGTTTGATAACCAGTTCAACTGGGCAGAGCACATTGGGCAGGTGGTAGGAAAAGGTTACAAAATTCTTCATTTACCACGAAGGGTGATGAGAGGATGTACCAGAGAAATTAGGGAATTGGGTTACAACACTATGGTCAGACCAATGATTGAATATGGTGGTGTAGTTTGGGACCCCCGTTTTGGTTATAAAATACAGCAGTTGGAGAATGTGCAAAAAAGAACAGCTACATTTGTTTGAGCAAATTATCGCTGGCCCAGTCAGTGACTGATATGAAAAAGGAGCTGGGTTGTGATCCATTGGAGGAAAGGACGAAGGTCAAAACACTTCTGGGAATGTACAGGGCATATGTTGGCGATGGAGCTTGGAGGGATATTGGTCAAAAAAAATAAGAATGGAGCATGGAAGGAGAAAGGCGACCATGACCACAAGTTGGCGCTCAATTTCATGCATAAGGGAGTGGGAAAATTTTCTTTTGTTGGTAAGGGTTGTTATGGTCTTCGGTGGTTTAATTAATATACTGATTAATTAAAAAGTCCACCAGAAGATTATGTTGAAGATTTGTTTATTTTTCTCCAAACGAATTCAGCGATATTCACATGCATAGATACAATACAGAGATGCACTTCTGAGCCGTCGCAAAGATAATCTTTATAAAATTTCTGTGAACTCAACTTGAAAACTAACTGGATGAATACTGACTCCGTCCAGCTGATCTGTTTATATAGTCTCTATCGAAATTACGAGAATTCTTCAAAGGCATCCGCCCGATATTTCTCCAACATTAACAATCACTCAAACAATCAAACATATTAAAAACAATCGGAATTAATACAAAATTACTTAACAACATTACAAAATGATCAGAAATGGTAATTAGAGATACTTAAATACAAAATTATTTACAGAAATCATTTCAAACTGTAGAAAATTGTCCTGTAGACATCATAACTTCCATTAATACATGGAATTACAAACATTTAAGAAATTTTCTTGCACCATTCGGATCTTAAACATATTAAATGGACTTTAAATAATTTTCTTTCATAAAACAAAAGTCTATATACACTGATTTACAAGAAATTGCAAAATAAATATACCAGATCACATTCAAGCAAACTTCAACTCACTACAAATACTTCATACAGTACAATACTATTCAAAATTCAGGTATGAGGGCTGTTACAGGGTGTAAGGGATTAGAAAAAATTACCATGTGAATATATGAATAATTTACAAAAAATGCTTAAGGAAATTAAAATTAAAATTGGTAAGACGGAAAAGTGAATTTAACACCGCAACTACAAAAGAAAACTGAAAAAATAATATAAAATTAATTAGATGTATAGTAGTTTGTGGAAGAGTGCTACAGAAAGAAGAGACAAGCTGGTAGGTCATATTTTGAGACATGCTGGATTAGTTAATTTGTTATTGGAGGGAACAGTCGAAGGTAAGAACTGTAGAGGAAGACAGAGATTACAATATATGAAGCAGAAAATTGAGGACGTGGGTTGTAGGGGGTATGTAGAGATGAAGAGGTTAGCACAGGATAGGAAGGGATGGAGGATTGCATCAAGCCAGTAGAAAGACTGATGACAGAAAAACAAAATAGATTAGAGGAGTTGCTGCCAGATCATTAGCTCCATCACAATTAACTTAATAATAATAATACGGGGATGTAAGTTAAACTCCTTGCATGTTCACTGTTAAATATAGTTGTTAATATATTCTCGTTGCAAACTCCATCGTTAAATAAGAAATGAAGTTTCGTAAAAGTATTGCCTTTAATTGAACAAAACGTGTCAGTGTCATGAAACGTCATCCAAGTGCGAGTTTATGGCACTGTAACCATCTCAAGAGTTCTGTCAGAAGTGGGATAGCAATATTTTCAGCCGCGCTTCTTCTCTAGTCACTCTACTCAACTTTTTAGTATTTTATTTTTATATATCTACCTTTGACAAACATTTATTTGCATGAGGCTTAATGTAATCGTTTATGGAATTCGGTGGAGTATCTGTACTACTTGAAAATATTGTATTTTTCAGATAAGTGTAATCGATATACGGAATAGTGACTGTCCTAATCACGTCAGACAATTTCTGATTACAAGCGTTTGTCTTAGTGTGAGAAGAAATGAATCTGTAAAACAAAGTTTACTCTGTGAAGGATGTTTCTATTATTATACTGTATTGGATAATGATTGTTTCTGGAGTCATGAAGTCTATTGCATAATACGAACAAAAAGAACACAAAGCACCATACTGATGTCATAATGATTAAAAAACAATCTCTGTGACTAAATGGAACTAGGGGTCCTATGGGAAACTGACTGTTTTGAGACAAGAGACAAAGGAAGGAAAGATCGTATGGCACAAATAAAAATTGAATTATTTATACTATACAGTAAAGTCGTAGAAATTTTGTTTACCTGAATTAAATTAATTCCAAAAAGAATAACATGCAGTTTACACCACCGATGATAGGGTTAACAAATTCCCAAAATTAATGTGATATAGCAGTTCATTAAAAATAATTATATATTTAGACTGATAAAGGGACTAATATTGGTAAAATAAAAGATTAAGGAATTAATAAAAAAGAATAGCAACTCTAATAAAGATTATTTGCTCCAATGTGTCTGAAAATATAGGATCTCAGGGAAAAAAAATAAGGACAGTGAGAGATTATTGGTAGATCTGGAGAGTAAGCCAGATTAATCTGGCAGAGGATTAAGTTTTGAAATAATAATGATAGTTGAACAGTGAGAAGTTTGGAAATAATAGTTGCGGAGAGAAGATTGATACGAAATGTATAGCAAAGAACATGCAAATCCTTCGAAACAAACCAGTAAAAGATTATTACAGACACGGTCAAAGATTGTTGGTATGAGAGGATTTTAGGCAGAACAAACAAAATGAAATAAGTTTCAAAAGGTAAAATATTAATTATGTCTATAAAATCTATGTATTTCGAGACTGCAGTAAGTCGTCATAATCAAAATGCGACATTAAGAATTTTTGTCTACGTCTGCCGGTTTTTTTTTTTTTTTCCTGCTTATACTTCTATGCCGCATCATTCGAAAACTAGCGGCGGGATTTTATAAAACAGCGCATAACAATAGGGGAGGTTTTTTTATCTAGATTAGTAAAACAGTGCCACATCATATAGAGGATAAAAGCCTATTTTTATTTTCTGTCGCGTATTACGCAGAAACGTATGGATTGTGTACAGCGATTAGACTACAGGCGCGGCTGTAATATTCGCTATCCCACTTCTGACACCACTCTTGTAGTGTTACGGCGACGTAAAGTCGCACTCGGACGGCGCTTCATGGCTCACTGCAGAACGAAACGGCTCTGACCCCTTCTGTAGAGGAACTCAATCAAAGGATATAGTGTTTAACAACCTACTACACAACGATAGCTAATACAACACCTCTCATATCGATAAATTATAAAATTTACGATGCTTCTGATACCGAAATTGATAATTTTCCAAATTTTATACCTATGTCTGCGGATTATGCGAAAACTAATAGATGGATCTTAACAAATTACCCACACAGTGATAGCTTATGTCAATAGCATATAGGTTATTTTTCGTTTTGAAATCTCTGCCTGTGTGTGCTTGCCTACCGAATTTTTACTATGCGAAATAACTTTTAAAACAAAATATTACAGAATATACAGTCCCAACTTTTTTTTAGAAAATCATTATTTCATTCTTTATTGTTGATAAGTTTATTGTTTATGTGTTTTTTTTAATGAAACAGGTATGTTTCATGTTCATCGTTTCTATACTTGTATCTCTACAATTAATATCGTAAAGTAAATATATTACAGCCATAAAGTCGGGGTTTTTTCCTCCCTACCACAGTTATACTTATTTCCGTTCAGTGGTGGTAGCATGTAAATATTTGAAACATAATGTCTGTTATTTCGCATAATAAAAATTCGTAAATGATTTTAAATGAAATAAAATCAATGCTCAATGATTACTGCTTATGAAAAAAGAAATAAAAATATTTGGTAGTATGGGGATATGAACCTGGGTTCGCATAATGGGAAGTCTGTGCCTTACCGCATACAACACTCTGAAACTGTTAAAAAATATACTAAACTTATAATATTTAAAAGATATTCACATACGTTTCCGCGTTAATTTCCCGGTACCCAGGGCTCATTTTGAAGAAATAATTGTAACACAGACATATGGAGTAAATACCCTTCAACATATACTCCGGGTATCGAAATTCGTTCTGAACAGGTCTGATGGTTCCCAAGTAAGAAAAAAAAAGAGCGTCCACTAATTTAATTTTTCCGTCAGTTTAATAATGTGTGGATTATGCCTTCTCACAGTCGAAATGTTCACGTGATTTGGTATAAAGGAGTCCGGTGCATCGCGCAGAGCAGTGCTGGCGTAGGTGCGGAAACATGAAACATTCTAGATGTGAGCAAAAACAAACATCAGGCAGCCGAACTGAAATTAATCAGAACAATAAATTAGAAGTCACAGGAAGATAAGGTGAGCAATGGATTATTAAGAACAAACAATAATTGGTAATAAAGGTATGTATTGATGTACACTTCTGCAATAATAATAGAATGTCAATTAAATGTTCCTATAGAAGATCGAGAGGAGCAATACGCTGAGGAAACTGACTCCAAATCACAGTTGGAGCAATTACACTTGAGTTGGAGATATGTTACAGGAACATTTTGCTATCATCTCCTCACGTTACCAGATGCCAGGTGTTCTGTGTATGGTCGCGTGTCTAGAATAGTTCAAAATTTATCACGGTGTACGCGACCTGGGATATACATATAACGAGTATTCTGTTAGTTTAATTAAAAGATAAAAACCACAATAAAAAAACATAAAAAACACAATGAAGTAATACACATAATTATTTAATGTACAAATATCACGAAAACATTTTAAAAATCAAACGACGCTTGGCAAAAAAAAAAAAAAAAAAAAAAATAAGATCTACGTTTCAATTTTAATAGCCTTAATCTTACATCTGAGTTAACCTCACGTCTGATACCTAAGGATGGCCGAGCATCGTGACTGCAGTGATTTGAATTGGCGACCACTGCCAGGACTCAAGGGCGTTGAAAGGGGGCAGGGGGGTAGGCATGCTACAAAAACGTTTATTAATGGAATACATATATATTCTATTAATTATTTAATTTATTAGTTGACTATATATATATAAAAATACACTAATAATTATTTTCGATCTACTTCGTCTGTAATTTTATAACAATTTTCTCGTAAAAATTTTCTGCGTACATTAAGCATACACAGACAGTTTTGATGGTTCTCTAGTATATTTCCGCATCATTTGAATCTTTCGTATTGTCTAGTTCTCCAAGGTTTTCTGTTGTCATACCCTTGTCCTTCCATTGTTTATACCACAGTCCGACTTCTTAATCAACATATTTTCAGTTGTAGCATTGGCAGAAGCTTCGTGATTTTTTTTTTTTTAAAGCAACCAATGACATACTTAAACTCTAACTGGGATGCAGCTAGAGATTGCAATCCAGCAATGCGGGATCCCGCATCTTTTAGCAGTCTGGCGGATCCAGCACCAAATTAAGCGGATCTGCAATCCGTAAAATGGGGTGAAAACATTCGTCACCTTGCGTCCCTGTCGTCACTTTATGATCCGACTCGTTCTCTTCCGGTTGTATCGCCCCGTTTACTTGTACCCGTCAAGTTGACATTTGACTAACGGCAACAAATGTGTGTTTATGTCGTCCGTGATCCTAAGAAAATAGATTCACTTTTACGTTTTTTTAAGAACTCCAGTTTGTTTCTGTTGTGTGCATAACAATCGCTTAATAGTATTAAAAATAAATAAAATACAAACGAATGCAGCTAACTAAATTATTAAATAAAAATCGTACTTTCTGTAGGTACTGTATGTAATACCATATTAAAAGCCGTCCTTAGCCTTACGGTAAATACAAATCAATAACATTTTAAAAAAAACTTCCTTATATCCATTGTTATGAAAAAATAGGTTATTAGTGCACGCTGCGGTAATGTGACAATACAAAAGAACCGATGAGTTGTGTGCGGGTCGAGTCAGCCTGTAGTCTATCAGTATTTAGGTCCCCCTCTACTTGACTCGCGTGCAGTTGAGACGGAGCTGTCTTCGTTTGAGTTGGCTCACTCGGCAGAGCCACAGTTTGTTACCATGGTTAACGGATACTGTCGCTTTTAATGCAATTGCACAGTTCCAAAATAGCAGATGTGCAGCCAAATCGGACTCAGATGGTACTGCCTCCAACACCAACACACCCATCACTTGAAACTCCAATCAACGAATCTATAAATATTTTAGTTTCAAATATTGATTTAGGAATTAAAAAATACTTTTTAAAACTCTATGTGTGAAGCACAGGACTGTACGGTAGCGAAACATGGACTTTAGGAATACCGGAAAGAAGGAAAAATGAAGCCTTTGAAATGTGATGCTACAGAAGAATGCTGAAAATTAAGTGGACAGACAAAGTAAGAAATGAAAGAGTTTTGGAAATGATGGGTGGGGAAAGAAGTTTGTGGAAGAAGCTTAGAGAAAGAAGAGACTGGCTGGTAGGTCATATTTTGAGACATGATGGATTAGTTAATTTGCTGGTGGAGGGAACAGTCGAAGGTAAGAACCGTAGAGGAAGACAGAGATTAGAATAAATGAAGCAGATAATTGAGGATGTGGGTTGTATGGGGTATGTTGAGATGAAAAGGTTAGAACAAGAAAGGATGGGATGGAGGATTGCATCAAACCAGTCGAAATCCTGTCTTGGTGCGCATATTTTTTTTTGTTTTAAGCCTGATGTAATGTGTCTCATGAAAATCTAATATTTGTGAGTATTCTATTTCACTTGGTACTTCATATGAATTTTGTTACGGCTTAGTGTCTCGAATTTTTTTACCTTCAGGTTTGCGTCGCCTGCTAGTAGAGCACTCCTGGTTATGATCAGCAGGGGACAGGTGTATAGTCGCCATTGTTCTAGTGGTGGTGGGCCAGTGCGGTCGGAATTATTGTGTTCAGTGTGCGGCTAACCGCGCGGCATTAAATGTAAATTATTCACCGCCGCAGCAGACAACATGGCGCTCTGCGGCGGTGTCGGGGGCCTCGCCGCCGCGCAAAGTAGCATGTGACGTCACGACTCACCAGCGAACAGCAGTGAGGACGCGGTGATGGAGTGGCGTGTATCAGAAAGGAATCCAATAGTCGTCTATTAACTGTACAAACAGTCAATCTTCCCAAAAATTTATAGAACACTTGATGGTCATAGTGTCAGTTTGTCATCGAGTTTGTAACGCCTTCGGCAGCGAGAATTCAGGTTATCGCCGTACGGGGCGTCCATTAATTACGTCCGGGTTGAATAGCGTCAATTTAGGAAAACCTAACGTTTCTACCATTATTTTTGTCTGAAGAAGACCACAAAATGATGGCCGAATCGTTAGGTATTCATAAAGTGAGGTTGCTCAATCTCGCACAACAACCAAGACAACATGGACAACGACCGCGGAAGTAGCGCACCAAATTACGTGAGTTGTTTTTTTCCGGAATTTCGAACCCCCCCCCCCCTCCGTGGGGTGATTTGGTGAGATCTGGTCGGAACTCCACCCCCCTACGATGACGTGAGAGTTTGGGGGTAACCTCACCCCCTCCTGCTGACCGACCTAGGGGTGACTGATACCCTTTTTTTTGTCTCTCTTCCTTTTAACTCCTAAAGTCGGTATCAGCGTCGTTTGTATAGTCTTTTTTTTGTTTTGTTTTGCTCTACTGTTCTTCACGAATTTAAAAAAATGGCAGGAAATTTCCGTTGACCCCCCTCCTCATCCCGTTTGTGAGTTTTCTCCGGATCTCCCTCTCTATTTCACCTCACGTAATTAATAGATGCCCCCTAATTAGTAGCAATTCTATAAATTTAGCCAATCAATCGCAAAAAATAATTAAAAAACGAATGGCCAGAAGTGTGAAAGACAGTACGTATTACGTTTAAATACACTTATATTATGTTTACTTTAATACGTTCCGTGTAGATACTTTCTATTACTCTCTGTCTAGAGATGTTACTGTCACAGTAAACTAAGAAATATGTACCACATTACATCGTGGTTATTTAATAACAGTTGCGTTTAGTTAAGTCACTGTGAGAAAATTAACAACCAGAACACTGCGTTCAAACAGTTATTTTTGACGAGCTTAGAAGCTGTTATATTTAACGTGCACTAGACGTTTTCGCTGGATTTTTCCAGATCGACTGGTTGAAAAGGCGCAACGCAAATCTACATGCATGTCGCGGCAGCCCGTTGCAGTTTCGGTACTCGGTAGCACATGTCTCATGTTATATGTGCCGGCGTGGATGTTCCGGAAATCATAGTGCGTGGGTGTCTTCCTTGCAAGCTGAGCCCACCCTAAACAAAGCCACACCTTCGACACTCTCTCTTGCAAGTGAGAAACATGAGCTCAGAAAAGTTTGTTGCCATGTCTTAGCTCTATTCCTTATCACTGTTATAGTGTCTTCTGATGGGGTGCTGGGTGGAATTTTACTATTTGTAAACAAAATTCCAATGGGTTAAATGGTTTTTTTGTGGAACCAAAGTAATACCAATCGTAAGATGCAACGATACATAGAAGACAGAATAAGGAAGATAGAGGGAGAAATAGGACATAGAATAAGGAAGTTGGACGCAAAAAATGGTCACAGTATAAGGATGATGGAGGGAGAAATAGGAATCAGAATAAAGAAGATCGAAGGAGAAATATGACACATAATAAGTAAGATAGAGGGATAAATAGGATTTGGAATAATAATGATAGATAAATGAAGTTAGGACAGTGTTTCGTACCTTTGATCACCATGCACTTTTTTGGGTTCGTCTTTCCAAGCCTTCGTTATCTGTGGCAAGTGTTGGATCTTAGTTCCCTATTAATAGTTAGTTTCATTGCCTTGAAGCATTTTCCTGCTAATTTTGTAGATAGAAATAAACAAAGATAGGGAAAATAAGATTCAACAAAATAACAAATCCAAGTAGAGCAAATACAAATAACGAAATATTTCGGAATAAACCTTTTTCTTGCAATGCGCAAACATTTTCGTACTGCTTGTTTTGCAGATGTCTTAGGAGAGACTTCCGTTTGTTTTCTTGGTGCCAATTAATTACCATCATTAATTAAGTAATTTTCTGGGATACAATTAAAATTCGTAATACAGCGAACTTAAAACTGCATTCCATTAACTTAGGGAAATAACAGTGTAATGAAAATCGTTGTTAATGACTTCAATCTTCTAGATCATCCGTAGGTAAGGGATAGTGATGATTCCATGCCTCATCACTAGAGTTCAGATCTTTATGACCAAAAAAGTAGAGGAATATGCATGCAAATATGACATTAAAAATGGGTAAATATTACATAAAAATGACAAAATATGAGCAAGCATTAAGATTTCCTATACATCAAGACATGCTCAATTACACATCACTGATTTTATCTAGTAGTATCGCTTTTATGTAGACCATAATGTGCTTCCGATAATTCGCTACAGCATTGGGAAATTAAATTTTAAATCGCATTGTTGAAGTCACTTTAATTTCAAATAACAAACACAAAAGAACTCTTTCCTCTGCACTGAAATAATCCTATCCAAATTCCTTTACGGAACTCCATAACTCCGTAACTTCGCACCTTTAGGAAATCTTTTTTCGGCATGACGGTACTCAACGATCCACTACAGATTTTGAGGATTATTTGAAAAAGTATAGGCGACAGTGAGACATTGATTGACGCGGCTCGACACAGGCAAGGTGTGTAACTATGATTCTTGACTGGTGAATTCTGACCAATTCAGTGACAATCAGTGTGGTTTTTCCTCCAAAGCATAGTTGGAGTACAGTTCTGTAAATAATTATCTCAATTTCCTCTCATCTATAACCTGTAGTGAATTCCCGGTACTATTAAACATTACCAGAGTTTTCGTCAAAATACTTGTATGACCATATGACCATTAATATTGTCGTAATATCACCGAAACTAGGATTATGGCTTGAATATATATTTATATGATACAAAAATTGGTAAGCAGAATCAAAAACGTTCAATCACTGTTTAATTCAGCATTCAACTCAAAATGAAGGCAGGGAAATAATATGACTTATCATAAAGATCCGAACACTAGTGATGGTATAATCTCAGATTTGAATATGAACAGTAATATTTAAAACTATGAAAATCCCATGAAAATCTATAGTTATAGTGTGATTTCATTAACTACTATTTCTTGATGTTCTGTTAGTTTCATTTAATTTAATTTAATTGCAATGGAGCACAGGCTCCGGTAGCAATTTCCCTACACACCCATCTTACCCCTATCCTGCACCCACCTTCTTTTGCCCTCTACAAATTTTATATTTAAATTCTTTCAAAGTTTTCGGTAAATTATTCATCATTTCTCTTGATAACTCGTTCCAGTCCCTGACACCTTTACCTAAAAAACAGAATCTTCCCACACCCTTGTGCCTGAAATCGAGTGCCAGCTTGTGGTCATGGTCATCTTTTCCCTTCCATGCACTACTTTTCATACCTATTGCAATATCCTTCCATGCCTCATCGCCAGTATATGCCCTGTACACTCCCATGACCCTCCTCATCCTCCTCCTGTCTTGCAATGAATCCCATTCCAGCTCCTTTATCATATCCGTCACTGATTGCATTCTACGATAATTTCCAGAAACAAATCTAGCAGCCCTTTTTTGCACCCTCTCCAACTCCTGTATTTGATACATAAAATGAGGGTCCCTTACTACACTACCATATTCCAGCAATGGTCTGACCAAAGTTTTGTAACCCAATTCCTTGAATTCTCTCGTACATCCCCTCATCACTCTCTCCAACAAATGCAGAACTTTGAAACCTTTTCCTACCACCTGTCCTGTGTGTCCTGCCCAGTTAAGCTTGTTATCAAAAGTAATGCCAAGATATTTACATTTCAAGTCTTCAGCAAGCAATTCTTTCCCCACCTTATATTCATAATTAACCTTTTGCTATTTATTTGTGTATCTAATAAGCTTCTTTGCATTTATCTTCATTCCATGTTTACCAACCCAATTAGATATCCTGTCCAGATCACCCTGCAACTGTTTACAATCCTCTATCGTTTTGATTCTTTTATACAGCATTATGTCATGTGTAATCAATCTAATTTCAGATAGTAAACAATCAACAGAATTACTCATTAGAATAATGAATAACAATGGTCCCAATACGCTACCCTGCGGCACACCCATTTTTACTTCCACTTCTTTTGATACTACATTTCCTACCCTAACTTTCTGTTTTATACCTTTTAAAAATTCTTCTACCCAGCAAATCACTTTCTCATCCACTCCAATGGTTTTTACCTTATTTACTACTACCATTTTATGGCTTACTCTGTCAAACGCCTTAGACAGATCTAGCGCTACACTATCAATTTGGCCTCCCTTGTCCATTTCATCTGAAATATCTTGCATATATCCCACCAACTGAGATTCGCATGAATATCGTTGCCTGAAACCATGTTGCCCGTTTGAAAACCACTTACGTTCCTCACATATATTTCTGATGTGGTTGAATATCAATCTTTCCATTAATTTCCCTACCACCGATGTCATACTGATTGGCCTTTATTTCTCAACTCTATTTCTCACCCCTCCTTTATGTACTGGTTATTAGGTTTCTCGATATAATTAGTCGAAGAATCGATTTCCAGTTTGTTTCTTTTTCTTCAAGACATCGAACTCCATACAAAGATATAACGTAAGTAACTGCTCCAGCGATTCTAACTTGCAACAGCTACAAAAATAAACTTTTCAATACTAAAACTCTACTAACTAACTCGTCTCTGCCGATCGCTTATATATGCGTCACAGAAAATTCCAGAATAATTCAAAGACTTCCGACCGACATTTCGAACTCCAACAATACTTAAACAATTAAAACCAGTATGTATTATCTTGGTTCTCCGGATGGAGCCGCCTCGATTTATTAATATTCATCGTTTCTGCCATCGTGCTGTGTATGAAGAAGGTCACAGCACAATGTCATAAACGTTAGGTTTAAATATATCTACGCGGCTTCACCCGTAGAACCAAGATAATACATACAGCGACCGCGGAAGCTTTCGTAATAATTTAGTTAAAATCACTTTAAAACAATCATAATTAATATAAAATCACTCACAATTATTATAGAACGCACAGAAATGAAAATTAAAAACATTTACACTCAGAATTATCTACATAAACCAGTCTAAACTGCCCCAAATTGTCCTCTAATTATCGTAGCTCACACCAATACTTATAATTACAAACATTTAATGAATGTTTCACGCACAGTACTGTCCTTGAACATATTAAATAGTATTTACAGTACATAGTTTCGTTCCATAAAACAATGTTCATTTACACAAATTCACAATTAATTGCAAGAAAAATATACAAAAACATATTTACTCAATTCCCAGCTGGCTACAAATAATTCTTAAAATACAATTTCGTTACAGGTCTGCGTCTGAGTGCCGTTTTAACACGGCCCCTCTAAAGGTTTACAGAATACTGCATATTGATACTAATGGAAATACTCGTAAAATGTTCGCCGAGTGGCGCGTGCTAGCCATTTAGTGCCCGTGTAGAGCGGTTAATAACCTGCAGGCGTAGAGTAGCAGCTCATCTGTTGCCCTGGCGTCGGTCGTGAATGTTTGACCTGTTCCCGAGCTCCGGCCACGGCGTTAAATGTTGATGCAGTCACTCCACCGCCCAGCTAGTGTCTCCAGGAAACACGTGTACGCAGCGCATCACAGACGGGCTTAACTCAAACACTCTACCTTGTCGCATCGTCTCTCTTATAACTGAACAAATTTAAAAGTGTGTTAAAAATGACTCATTTTTCGTGATCTCTGTGAACAGTTTCTGATTTATTAAAGTGAGATCTATGGACAGAGAGTAGACCATCTTCGGGATTCATCAGCTAGAAGATTTTAATTTAAATGTAAAACATGTAGAAATTATAATAGCGACATCTAGTGACTGAGAGTATGTGCAGAAACCTTGGCACTTCATCGGGTAGCGGAAGACGGCGGCGCAGAGTGACAGACGTCATCAACAACCTGGTATTTCAGAATGTTAAACATTAGCTCTCTAGTCAGAAGAAAACGGCCACCGATCTTCTAAAATAGTAACTATGTTGTTGGCCATGTTCCGCAGTTGTTTCATAAATGTTTTAGAATAAAAATCCGTCTTCTAGCAACTGTTTTTATTATTATCTTTCATCTAGCAGACGCGTTTCGCCCTTCTGGAGTGGGGCATCGTCAATGGTAAAATTGTGGCGGTTAGCATATCTCAGTCCGGAAGGTGCTGTTCCATATTCAAATCTTTCTTTCACTTCATTTATTCCTTTATATACAAGTTGAATACCAATTGGAATGGACTACAACCTTGTAAGAACTCACTATTCCGAAGGATACCATAAATATTATACTCAGAATTTGCCTTATACTTTTATTTTATTAAATGAATACAAACAATTCCATGGCTATGTTTCGAGGTAACTCTGCATTTATAGGTTTTGTGAGTTATCAACCACTCTTTGAGGATGAAGATTGGATTAGACGTCAACTACCCCGTCTGTAGTCACGAAAGGATATTTGGAGAAACTGATAACTATGGTCGAATTTCGCACCTTGTCTGTGGCTGTACAATAGGTTGGTTCTAACGGACCGGTCGTGTTGTTCCGCAGTCCTCTTGTCTGTGAAGGCTGTTGGCTCAGGTGGAAGGGTCCATTGTGCTTCGCCCGGTGCATGGTTTAAGCATCGCGCTTTCACCGCATTGTCTGCTGAGCTGACCTATGACCTATATCTAGACCTGATCCAGACATACACTCCAATCAGGCAGTACCTTCGATCAGCTGGATGCAGAACGCTTTGCTGCCAGCCACTTTGGATATCTGTAGGTGGCCACTAAATTTTCCGTAGACTGGGTAAAAAAATCCGGAGACTCGCTAGCTAAAAGACTGAAAAATAATTACTGAAGAGAGAGTCAAAATTAAGAATACTTTTTTATTTTCAGGTTTTTGAAATTCGAAATACAAAATAATATTCTGCATTGAAAGTAAGAAATATCTCTGAACATGTTTTATACATCGTCACTTTCATCACTGCTGCTGCTGTGCCTACTCTCTCTTCTTTTTAAGGACCTTATATTTCTTTTTGACATTTAGTAAATGTAACATATCTTCTGTAATAGCAGATTTTAAAAATTGCTTTCACTCTCGGATATCGGTTAGGCCTTCTCGAAAGGCACTGCTCTGTAAGCCGTGCCAACGAGCGTGTCACCGTGCATAAAGAGTGCGCCGATAGTTTTGTATTACGATCTTTTAAGGTTAAATTCAAATCTATAATCAAACAGAAAATGAGCTTTATTAGTTGGTTCACAAGAGAGACTGCAAGAAAACGATTCATAGTTATTAACATTTCTGTAATGCATTAACACTATAAAGTTTTATATATATATATATATATATATATATATATATCCATAGATATTTTATCAAAATCCGAAAATCCAAACTTTTTATAAAAATCCATAGATCTACGGATAAATCCGTAGAAATGGCAGCACTGTGCAGAAGTGCAATCCTCCAATTTGGAAATTGATCAAGAAAGCTACTAACAAATGCCAAATTTGTTCAGCAAGGTGGCACTTTATCGTCGCTGTTGTTCATCGTTGCAATGGACGAAATTGTGAAGAAGGTAAAACAGAAACTCAACCCTGACGACTTCAAATCATTTGCATTTGCAGATGATGCTGTGATTTGGAGATATGCAGAAAAGTAGTACATCAGATACTGAACATATGGAATAAGAATTTTAAGGCATTTGGTCTTAAAATAAGCCTCACAATACAGTGGTAATGGCAGACAGAATATGAAGCCTGTTATTTTTCTGGAGGGTGAAAAATTGAATCAGGTTTAATTTTTAGTACCTTGGCAGTAAAGTGACCTCTGACAGTCAATCCTAGAACGAAATTACCAATTGGGTACAGAAAGGAGCTCAGTCGTATCATCAAGTTAGGCACCTTCTGTGGGACAAGCGTATTCCAATTACAGCCAAATGTCACTGTATAATTCATAGGTATTATCCATTACAACGTATAGCCTGGAAGTTTGTACTCCTACCAGCAGAGATGAAAATAGACTCCAGGCGGCCGAGATGAACTTCCTGAGATCAATGGTACAGAAACAAGAAGACACAAGATCAGGAACGAAGCGATTCGTAAACAGATCCCAGTCTATGAAAGCAATCGCGAAATAATTGCCAAAGCAAGATTGCGATGTCTGGGGCATTTCAAGCGGAACGGAAAGGATATGGCTGGAAAAAGAACTGAAGGGTAGAAGTCCGAGAGGCCGGCCCAGCAGGAGATTGACTGATGTCGTGAAACTGGACCTACAGGAGATACCTGGGACCAAGTCAGAACAGAAAATCGGGGGTCGCATTTGTCTATTCAATAAGAGGAAATGTTTTCACACTTATGTAAAACTGGTTTCTATGCCCGTCAATAACGTCGGGTTGAGCGTAAATGTTCTGTTCAGAGTTGTTTAACCAAACAGGATTGTAATAAATTAACACTCAGTGTGATTCCTCGTGCCTTACACTGCAGAAAAACGTTTATATGGTCACTACGGTCCAGGTTGTATCTCAACGGAACCACGGACTGAAGAAGCGGCCTCTGTAACATGGATTCAGTGAAAACAAATTAAATTAAAAATAACTCATGGCAACTTACGCAATCTTATTTATTTCAACGATAAATTCTTGTATATATACATGTATATATATTATTCGTATCTCGGAAACTGCTGTAACGATATGGATATTTTATATTTAGGTAACATTTCGCTCATATATTTTTTTATTTTTAAAGTTGTCCTTCCTGCAAAAAAAAAAGCGATTTTACAAAACATGAACAATTTTTGTATTTGGTATCTCGGAAACGGCTCTAACGCCATCTCGTAGATGTTTCAGGTACCAGAAAGCCTACTGATAGTTTGTCTTTTGCACTCTTACATCTTTAAATGAATAATTCTTGTTTAATAGCTGACCCATGCGAATATTCTGCAGATTATAGTGGTCAGCAACCGAATGGTGATATAATATTGTGGAAATTATTGGTCATATATCAAAATATGTTAAGTTATACTAGCAGCAACATTTGTTAAATATAATCTGTGTTCCATGTACAATGTACATCTACAATATTATCTATGCTATGCTTGTGCTTCTATGATCTCTGTTATTAAATAAAGTCAGTCGTTCTTGAAACACGAAAACGTGCACTACTGTTTATTTAAAACTTACAGGTTATGGGCCCAGAGCGCCTGATAGGCTTAGCAGATTATCTCGCGAAAGTTTAAATAAGTTATTTTATTCGCAGTAAGAGAAGTAATCAGTAGCTAGCTTAGATATTGTGTAGTAGTGCATGAACTGTTCTTGTGTTTGGTTGCCGCTGGTTTAAATTCACAAAAATGGCGACAACGAACTATATTGTAAATGTGCCTAAGTTACGTGGTAGAGAGAACTACGACGAGTGGGTGTTCGCCGCAGAGAACTTTTTAATACTTGAAGGCATGATGAAATGTATCAAGCCCGAAAGAAACGAAAGTGGTGCTGAAATTACAGTGTCGGCTGTTGATGACGCCAAGACAAAGGCGAAATTGATTCTTACAATAGACTCATCACTATATGTCCACATAAAAACTGTCAAGACTACGAAAGAGCTATGGGAAAAACTCAAATCGCTCTTTGACGATTCCGGTTTTACAAGAAGGATAAGTCTTTTACGGCATTTGATATCCATTCGATTGGAGAGTAGCAGTTCAATGACCTCGTATGTTACGCAGATAATTGAGACGGGTCAAAAGCTAAATGGAACAGGATTTGCGATAAATGATGAATGGATTGGTTCGTTGTTGCTAGCTGGACTACCTGAAAAATATGAGCCAATGATTATGGCCATCGAGCACTCAGGGATTCAAGTGACATCGGACGCTATTAAAAGCAAACTTTTAGACATGGAGACCGGAAAAGAAAGTAGTCATAATGATGAGGGTGCATTCGTTGTGTCGAAGAATAGCCAACATAAAAGGAAACAATTATATGGCAACAAAGATGTCAGTTCAAATAAGTCAGGTAGTACCAACATAAAGACTGTCAATGTCAAATGCTATAAGTGCAAACAGCTTGGTCACTACAGAACGCAATGCCCAAACAACATGAAAACAAATGCATTCTCAGCAGTGTTTTTGAGTGGAAGTTTCAATAAAAGAGACTGGTATATTGATTCTGGTGCTAGTGTTCATCTAACGGCTAATCAGGACTGGATCACCAGTAAATATCGTGAAGTGCAACAAGAAATAATGGTAGCAAATCAGGAAACTGTTTCGATTACGTGTGTTGGCGATGTGAAGATAGTAACCTCAGTTAAAGGCCGTCCAATCGATATAAACATCGAAGATGTGTTTTGTGTTCCAAACTTAACAACAAATCTCATCTCAGTTAGCAAGTTAATTCAGAAAGGCAACAAAGTGATTTTCACAGAAAATGGTTGTGACATCTACAATAAATGTGGAGAATTAGTTGCTACTGCTTCTTTGATGAATGGTGTTTATAAATTAAACCTGCAAGAAAGGATGGTTGCAGCTGTGACAGCTACAGGTCTCACTTGGCATCGCAGACTAGGTCACGTGAACAGTGATTGCTTAATGAAAACTAAGAAGGCAGTAGAAGGAATGAAGTTTGATGATAAAGTCAATGTAAACAAATCATCTTGTAAGACTTGTTGTGAAGGAAAGCAATGTCGGCTACCTTTTGCAAGTAGTGGTACAAGAGGTACTGAATTATTACAAATCGTTCACAGTGATCTGTGTGGACCGATGGAGCAGCAATCACTAGGAGGTTCATCCTACTTTCTATTATTTGTAGATGACTTCAGTCGGATGACATTTATCTATTTTTTGAAAAATAAAAATGAAGCATTAAAATACTTTAAAGAATTTAAGGCATTAGCTGAAAATCAAATTAATAGAAAAGTGAAAGTCTTCAGAAGTGATAATGGGAGAGAATTCTGCAATTCAGATTTTGATAATTACTTAAAGGAGTTTGGAATAATACACCAGACGACAAATCCATATACACCGCAACAAAATGGGTTATGTGAGCGAATGAATAGGACGATTATTGAGAAGGCAAAATGTATGCTGTATGATGCTGACTTAAGTAAGAAGTTTTGGGCTGAGGCATGTAACACAGCTGTATACTTACATAATCGTACTGTATCGTCAGTTCTGGATGGTAAAACGCCATATGAGCTATGGATGGGAATTAAGCCAGATTTAAGTAATTTGAGAATTTTTGGATCTCCTGTTATGGTTCATATCAATAAAGAAAAAAGATCTAAGTGGGATAAAAAGTCAGTTGAGTGTATACTTCTTGGATTTCCTGATAATATCAAAGGATACAGAGTATATGATCCAATAAAAAGACAAATATTTACAAGCAGAGATGTGATCATTATGGAAAAGCCATCAGAAATGGTAGACATTGTATCTGCAAATAGTGAAAAAGAATGTATAACTGAAGAGAACATGACAGAAAATAAGACATTACAAGATTCAGTGGGGGACATCACAGACTTGACATTAACTGAAGAGTCACTGAAAGCTTCATCAGATTCTGATTATGTTCCAACAGACTATGAAGAATGTTTGGATGCTCAGGGTACAGGTGATGAATCACATAGGCCTGTCAGAGAAAGACGTGCACCAGACAGATATGGTTTTGGTGGTATTTGTTATACAGAGAGTAATTTAGACAATGTGACTGAACTTACATTTAAACAGGCATTGGGAGGACCAGAGAAAAATCAGTGGTTACAGGCGATACAGGAGGAGTTAAAAAACTTTGAAGAAAATGATGCTTGGGAGATAGTAGAGCCTCCATGTAACTCTACTATAGTGCAGTGTAAGTGGGTGCTTAAGAAAAAGATTGAGTGCGACAATAAAGTGCGTTTTCGAGCAAGGTTAGTAGCTAAAGGTTTTACTCAACAACCTGGCATAGACTATAACGAAACATTTTCGCCTGTGGTAAGACATAGTACTTTACGATTACTATTTGCTTTGTCTGTGAAGCTTGGATTTGATACTATGCATATAGATGTAGTTACTGCATTCTTGAATGGCGATCTTAACGAGAATATTTACATGCAAATTCCTGAAGGATTTAACTGTTCAAATCCTGGTAAAGTTCTAAAACTAAGGAAAGCCATTTATGGGCTAAAACAGTCATCAAGAATGTGGTATGATAAGGTAAATACTTGTTTAATTAATATTGGATATTCAAAGTCCAAATATGAACCTTGTTTATATATTAAGAATAATGGTAAAAGTATAACCATAATTGCATTGTATGTTGATGATTTTTTTGTTTTTTCAAACAATTGTACTGAAACAAATAAGCTAAAATCTGCATTAGGATCTCAATTTAAAATTAAGGATCTGGGGAAAATCAAGCAGTGTCTTGGTATGTCTGTCTGTTATGATAAACAGAAAGGAATTTTAACTTTGGATCAAAGTAATTATATTGATCAGTTGTTACTAAAATTTAATTTAGTTAATTGTAAGTCTGTTGACACGCCAATGGAACCTGGATTGAAATTAGCTAAAGATGAGAATTGTGATAAAAAATTGCCTTATCAACAATTAATTGGCTGTCTAATGTATCTAGCAATACTTACCCGTCCAGATATTTCATTCGCAGTTGGGTACTTGAGTCAATTTAATAATTGTTATAATAAAGAGCACTGGACTCATGCTAAGCGTATATTAAGATATCTCAAAGGAACCAAAAACTATTGTATTAAATATTGTGGGACAGATGTTAACAAAGAGATAGTTGATCATGTAGATGCAGACTGGGCTAATGACATATTAGATAGGAAGTCCTACACAGGATTCTGTTTTAGTCTCTCAGGTGGTGTGATATCTTGGGGGAGTAAAAAGCAAAACAATATTACATTATCAAGCACTGAGGCTGAATATGTAGGAATATCAGAATGTTGTAGGGAGGCCATTTATCTGAGAAATTTAAATAAGGAAATAACTGGTGATTCACAGTGTATTGTAATCTTTAATGACAATCAGACTGCTCATAAGTTATTGTATAATCCTGTCTTTCACAATAGATCAAAACATATTGACATAAAATATCATTTTGGTCGAGAATGTATTGATAAGAATATTGTTAAAGTAGAATACTTAGAAACAGCAAGTATGCCTGCAGACATACTCACAAAGTCTTTATGTCATGTAAGGCATTGTAAACTTTTAAAGCTATTGGGAATACAAGAAAAGTAAAGTTGTTAGTTTATTTTGATATAGGGGGGGTATTGGTCATATATCAAAATATGTTAAGTTAGATACTAGCAGCAACATTTGTTAAATATAATCTGTGTTCCATGTACAATGTACATCTACAATATTATCTATGCTATGCTTGTGCTTCTATGATCTCTGTTATTAAATAAAGTCAGTCGTTCTTGAAACACGAAAACGTGCACTACTGTTTATTTAAAACTTACAGAAATAAATAAATGCGCTTATATTTATTAATTAAAGGTGTTTTATTTTGTAGAATAGTAATAAACACCAGTCTTATTGTAAAAAGTTGATATGATTAAATACTATATGTTCAATTGTAAAACATTTAAAGAGTATATATATTGCTTTTCGCAGATGTGATTTTTTAAATCTTCTTTAGATATCTTCCTTGAAAACAATATTAGCAGTTATAACGTTAGTGTTAACTTTTTGACTGTATGTGTCATTAACACAAGTATAAATTTTATTGAATCTACGAATGCTTGAAAAAGCACGTACAAGTGTCCATACGAAAAAATAGGCTCTGGTGAATACAATTTTGCGCTTTGAAGCGCCTGACATTGTGCTTTATTAATGGCCATCTCGAAGGTAATTTTTATTGGGAATTGTTTTCTTTCGTTTGGAAAGGCACTGTTGAATCAGAAGGTGTGAGATTAATGCGAGGTATGAGCATAGTTTTTGTTTAATATTTTATTTAATTAATAAAATTGCAATGGACGCATGCTCCGCTGGAGTTTCCACACACACCCCTCTTCCTCCTTTTCTGCACCCACCTACATTTGCCTTTTACAAATTTTAACTTTAAATTCTTTCAACGTTTTTGGTAAATTATTCATCATTTCACTTGGTAACTTATTCCAATCCCTGACACCCTTACCTAAAAAGAGAATCTTCGTACACCCTTGTGCCTGAAAAACAAGTGTCAGCTTGTGGTCATGGCCATATTTTTCCTTCCATGCACTACTTTTCATGCCTACACCAATTTCTTTCCATGCCTCATCACCAGTATACACCTTGTAGACTCCCATCACCCTATTCACCCTCTTCCTGTGTTGCAATGAATCTCATTCCAGATCTTTTATCATATCTGTTACTGATTGCATTCTACGATAATTTTCAGAAACAAATCCAGCAATCCTTTTTTGCACCCTCTCCAATTCCTGTATTGTTACTCAAAATGTGGGTCCCATACAACACTACCATATTCAAGCAATGTTATAGTTTTCTCGGTGAGAGTGAATTTAGCACCGATGATGTGCTCGCCTAAATGAATTACCACTTATCTTGCACCTTTAATTAATCCCGGATTTGTATTAAGATTTCTATTTGACATAATATTAAGATTTTTCTGTAAAAGCAATTTATGAGGTGGTAAAGAGGATGATCTCGAAAATGGGCTTTAATTTTATATGTAAGTAAAATTTTGATTTTCACGTTTGTAACACGATTTTACCAAAAAAGAGAGCAATTCTTGTATTTGGTGTCTCGCAATCGGCTCTTAACTCATCTCGTAGAATTTTCAGGTACCAGTAAGGCTACCGATATTTTTTAAGCTTCTATTTGGCCAGTGCAAGTAATTTTTCGGTTGAAAATGTCTAGGAAGCCATCAAGAAATCCGGTTAACTTAAATCAAACTACACGCAATATCTTACATAATGAACAGAAATCGACAGACGCCGAGCAGAGTCGGTCACCCAGGTGTCATCTAGGCTGCATAGATCGCCATTTGTTTTGGATTACTTTGATTCAAACGAAGTAATGATTTTAATAATATGGCACTCATGAAATTAGTTTTAAAAATCTTGAATAGCTCCTATCGTTTTCTGCAAGGATGAATGCTAATATTTATGTTCTGATATGAAAGTTTCCAACGCAAGCACATTAATGCGTTCACTGCATCGTGATAATTATGCAATCCCATATATCTTAGCTTATAACAGTGATCTCAGAATATAATGAAAGCATCACCATTTAAAAAAAATAAAAAAATAAGCAACTTATCTTACTAATATTATTAATGGCAAAGTTTTGATCTATGGTTCCGTGGACTATTTACCTTAATCACGCATTAATTACTAGACACATTTAAGTAAAATTTGGCTTGGTGTTTAGTACTGTATATTGTCTGGGTATTGACATAGGATAGTATTTATTTCGCAAAAACGAAAAGTTTCTTTGAATATTGTTATTATAAATTCGCTTTTCGTTATTACCAAAGAGTATCCTTTTACTATGTAGAAGATACTGCAACGTTAATTCTTTGCTTCTCGCTTAAATAACAGAGATCAAAGAAAGAACGTTACTACATATTCATTGGTGTATTCTGTTTAAAACTGCAAAAATTGATGCACCTGATAAACTAATCTTTCCGGAGTTTTTAAAAGCCGTATGTACTTAGTTTCTGCTATTTACCCGTAGACATATAGTACTATTACCGAGCGTGGTGGGTGAGCGGTTAACGCTCTGGCCTCGCATTCGGGAGGACGCTGGTTCGAATCCCCGTCGGGGCATGCAGATTTGGGCTTCCCATTGTTTCCCCAGATCACTCCAGGTGAATGCCGGGAAGCTTCCCTCAAAAGGCCATGACCGAATTCCTTCCCCTTCCTCGTCCTCAGTCCCATCCCACCACCTCGACGTCAAGAAAAGACGTAGTATGTAGGTCACTTGCTGATATCTGCAGTCTTCTAAAGACCATCTTGTGTAGTGTTAATTTTACTGTTTTATCAATTAAATTTAACAGCTTTCAAAACCGGCTTTGACGTTTCTTCCCGAGGAATCGCTCTGCGTTCAAATTAAACCTGAATTCGCACTCTGTAGGTTCAACTCAAACGAGGGGCCATGTGCTACTGCGTTTTTGACAGAACATAAACGAATTCTCTCTATTCCTGTCTGCGATATTTAACTAATTGATCCGTGACTTATTATATCGGATGCCAGCTGGTATATTCTTTCAGGAAAGTGTTTTTCTTGATCCCTGATGTTATTTGGACGTTCCAGGTCGATTTTTTATTTAAAATAACCACTCACTGCAGTCATACAACTTTCACTTTATTAATTGGTTGATCCAACTAATTTGTTTGAACATCGAGATTTGGTGTAAAAGGAAACACGAAACGGGCATTGAAAGATAAACTGTTATACAAAGATAGTAACAGATCTTGTGTTCCAAGTGTGGAGAGATTGTTGGTAGTCATGGAGGAAGGAAGATAGTGGAAACGACGAAAGGGACCTTCACCACGCACTGGAGTGAAACCGGGTACTGAGAAGTGGGCTGGGGAGGTCGCCATATTGGTCGGCCAGAGAAACACAGGGAACAGGCACAAACTCCTCAAGGGAATCATACGACAACCGTGGCACCGTAATTTGATGATATATTATTATGTAACTCAACGAGACAGATCAAAAATAAAGAATTAAATTTTTTGATATCCTGCTTAGTTCTCGAGATATACTGTCTCGAAAGTGAGGTGTTTTGAGTTGAAATTCAGAATAAAAATATCCCGAAAGTCAAGTTTGATGACAGATTCCTATGTTACACGACGAGACAAATCGAAAGGAAAGAATACAAATTTTCTACATCGCGCTAAGTTCTCGAGATATGCTGTCTCCAAAAAGTCAGAAGCTTAAATGGGGTTAGTTTACATCGCGATATGCGATACACGTTGTGTCACTAACATGGTGCTCATGCAATCACTAACAACTAATAATAAACAAATTGTTTGTCCCTTCTGGTAAAGGCTGCAAATCAACCTACCCACATTTCTATTAATATTGCCGCTACAAAATCAAATTATGTAGACTAATCTAAACACATGAAATGCAACGCGAACTACATTTCAGGTAACAAAAACGTTTGCTTTATCATGTTTCGTAGTTCGCACAGCACAAATCATCACAATTAATTTCATCGTATACTTTTAGTGTAAACTGAACTGGACTAAAGCATGCAGAATACCATATTCACTGTATCACGATGTAAACTTGACTCGCTTAAATTAGACTTCTAAGATTTGGTTACAATAACGCTAGCTTTTTCTGTGCAAAGTAGTAACATATGCTTATTGTCTACACTATACCAACAAATATTTTAGAACGACATCATCCTATTAAGAGCAATAAATAAATTTATAGCGATAGGGTCTAATCTTGCAGTTACCTATCAAACACTTTAACAACAATAATTACAATGTGGCTTACCTTATGAAACGTTATTCCTGTTTGTATGCTATCCGATCTGGTTGTGCAACCGTATCCAACACAAGCTGGCATCATAAAAAGCTTTGAAGTATTAGAAAATGTAATATTCACAGCAGCAAACACAGAGGAATCAGCACAATGTTTTGGGGTTTCTATTATGGCCGCCGCGTCTGCACAGTAGGAGACGGGTCTTTATATAAGGCTTCACAGATTGAGCATTATTTCGCCTCCACTATCTTCCTTCATCTATGTTGTTAGTGCGACTTGTTGCACACTGGAAATGTGCGCAAGATACTGACATCTTTGCAAATGGCACACATAGCCAGCCAATCGCAGTGTAGCATTATATCGAGAAACTCTACAATTGTTGAATGCCAAGCGAAACAACACAATAGTGTTAATCAAAACAGTGTAGAATTTAACTAAATTTATCTAATATCCGGTGCAAAATACAGTTGTAAACTTTTTCTTTTTCCTCGTTACGGCTGAAGAAGCTCACTGGCCACAAATTCACACAGGCGGCGTTCCTTTGGAGATATAATATGTTTTCTTTATGATTACTAATTTTGCGTGTATAACTTAACGCAGTGTCTTCCACATGTCAGACGATTTTCCTGAGCAGCAATCTGCGAAAGAAGACTAATAAATAAATAAATTCATTTTGCCGGTGATACAAGCGTATCGTTGAAAATATCACAAAACAAATTTTCTAAGCTATGTGATATAGAGCTGCGAATAGCGTAAGGAAATAAAACTTATGGTTAACAAGCGAAAGCTGTAATATTGTAACGTTTATCGAATGAAGTTTAATGTTGTTCAGGAAGACTGGGACGTGGCGTGGCTGGTCGCTCCCCTCGTCCGCCATCTTGTTACGCGTCACGCCATGTCGCGTGCTCGGCTCCATCACCGCAGGTTGCCTCTCCCTCCTTTCTCTTCCTTTCTCTCGTTGCCGGCGCACTTAACTCGTCCTCGAGGCTGTTGCCGGCTCCAAACGACGAGAGAAACGATATCTGTTAGTCCGCCCCGAACAAAGACCCGTGACGTCATCACCACAGTGCCCAACATAGGTTATGTTTCTAGAAATAGCGCGTCACTGTTCGAATCTGGTCCAGGAAGTAAGGTTCAGTAGCAGGTGCTGTTGTGAGCGCTTGAGCAGTATCACTTTCTAAAACTGTTCAGGCGCGGTAGGAAAAAGATTAATGGAATTAAGTATATCAATAAAATCCTCTCCGGTGTCCAGCGGGATGGTTTTGTATGAACACGACGTTTCGACATCTTGCTCTGCTGTCATCATCAGGTATCTTGTAGCTGTCGCAAGCTGACTGTCACCACCTCGATATGTATATCATTGGTTTGGAATAACGGTCCATGGTACGGTTTCTCCAGCTGGAGAACACCTGCGAAACGAAGATAAAATTAGTATGCACTCCTTCTTGGACAGACGCGTATTCTGCTGCAATCGACACTCGGTTTGTTGGGAAATATGTCTAAGTGACCTACACCTGTTTATAATAATTAAAAGGTAGGGTTTATTTGAACAATAAGGAATAACACACAGACTGATCACCGAAAATATTATGGCCATCTGCTTATTAGTGTGTAAGACCATCGTTGGAGCGCAATAGAGCAGCGATTCGGAGTGGCATGGATTCTAAAAGTCCTCGATAGGTTTCCAGAATTGTCTGGCAGCAGTGGTTAGTGGGCGCAGCATCTGGGAACGAGCATCCCGGAAATGGTGAGGCTGGTCGGCTATTCGCGTGCTACTTACTCTAGTGAGCATCTATGCAGAGTGGTTGAAGGACGGTGAAACCACGACTTGGTAAACGTCCACGTTTCATAATAGAACGTGGAGGTCGGAGGCTTGCCCGTTCTTTAAACCGGGACAGGTGGAGATCTGTGGCAGATCTGACAGCAGAGTGTACTCCGAAACACTTTTCCCTGCATCAGCATTGTACTCTGCTGTCAGATCTGCCATAGATCGCCACCTGTCCCGCTTTACAGAGCGGGCAAGCCTCCGATCTCCACGTTTCGGTGATGAGGCGTGGAAATCCACCACCTTGTCGCCCAGTCGTGGTTTCACCGCCCTTCAACCACTCTGCACAGATGCTCACTATATTAGCACGCGAACAACCAACCAGCCTCACGGTTTCCGAGATGCCCGTAATTTAAGGAAACTGCGTGACTTGTGCGTAGACATCTGGTACCGGAAAACTCCGGAAACCCAACAAGGACTTTTCTAATCCATTCCACGCCGAATCGCTGCTGTATTGCGCTCCAAAGATGGAGCAACACACTAATAAGCAGGTGGTCATAATGTTTTAGCTGATCAGTGTATAAAAATTAATACTAGAAGTATTTGTGACGGGTCCAACGCATGCCACGACTTTCCATTTCCCGCTAGTGTATGGGTGGCTACAGGCAACACGAGAGCTATGACTGTTACAGACAGGTGAACCTACGATTTACTACAATTTAGGACTAGAGGCCAAATGTTACTGGAATGTGGGGCCAGATTTATAACAGTTACTTCCAGTTAGAACATCAGGATGTGAGAATCTGTATCAAGCAATATTGCGCTTCGATTTGTCTGCCGATCTGTGATGAAGAATACTGTATCGATTTAAATAAAAATTCACTCTCTTTGCCTCAGTAAAGTAGGGTAACAAATTGGCGTGATTACTTATAATTAATTTTATACAGTTGTAAAACCTTTGTTCGTGTATGCCTTGTAAAACCAGTTCGTTATTGAGTGGAAGGATTATTAAAAAGAAAACACACAATTTTGCTAACGCACGTTGCCAATTCAGCATAAGTTTATTATTAGTCCCACAAATGCATAGAACAAGTTGGCCACCACCCAATGTTATTTATAACTTAATCAAAACCTCTACGTCCGAAGATTGCATATTCTATTGGGAGCATTTAGTATTAAGTGCACGTCCTGCAAAATACGAGTTCACTACACTAACTTGCCTTCCAACGTTTTTGATCTATTACTACTATTATTGTTAATTTAATTGCGATAGATCGAACAGCTCCGGTGTCAATTACGCTAGTCATTAATTACCCATATTTTCTTTTATAATTGGAATGCTTAAATTGTCTTTTCCGATTTTCAAATTTTAACTGGAAATTCCTTAAGTGTTTTTGGTAAATTATTCATCACTTCACTTAGTAATTTGTTACAATTCCTGACACACCTACCAGCAAAAGAAAATGTTCCCACTCCCTTATGCATGAAATCGAGCGTCAGCTTGTGGTCATGGTCGCCTTTCCCCTTCCATGCACTATTCCTAATTCTTTGACCAATATCCCTCCAATCCCCATACCCATATATTCCCAGCACTCTCTTCACCATCGTCCTTTCCTCCAATGACTCCCAATCCGGCTCCTTTATCATATCAGTTACTGACTGGGACCTGCGATAGTTAACAGAAACAAATCTAGCTACTCTTCTTTGCTCACCCTCCAATTCCTTTATTTGATAAACAAGATGTGGGTCCCAAACTACAGCACCATATTCAACCAATAGTCTGACCAAATATTTGTAACCCAACTCCCTAATTTCCCTGGTATATACTCTCATCACCCTATCCAGTAAATGAAGGATTTTGTAACCTTCTTCTATCACCTGCCCAATGTGGCCTGCCAGATAAGAGTTTGTTATCAAACATTATGCCAAGATATTTACACTCCACGGTTTCAACAAACAATTCTGACCCCACCATGTAATCATAATTAACTTTTAATTTTTTATCTTAATAAGCCGACTCTTCTCGTTATTTAACTTCATTCCAGGCTGACCAACCCATTTAGATAATCTATCCAGGTCATAATCTTCACCTGTTTTGATCCAATTGTGTATCTTTATATCATCTGCAAAATATTTCCTAAGTGGATGGGACGTTTTACCATTGTCTGACAGTGCATACTCCGTTGGCGTTAAACAACTATTTATAATTTTTATTGTTATCCATTATTCCGTCTTTACCAATATAGTTATAGAATTAAGTTCAATTTTGTTATTATATCTAATTTTTATCAATTACACATTACTGTCTGTATAAACCTCTTTGTAAATACTTCTTTGTAGATTAACGTCTCTGTCTTTTTTTCTTTTTTTTTAACAGTTTAACGTCCCTTTTTAACAACGTGGTCTTTAGAGACGGGAAAGGATGGGGGCAAGGAATGGGAAGGAATTCGGCCATGGCCTTTTTGAAGGAAGCATCCCGGCATTCACCTGGAGTGATTTGGCGAAAACCATGGAAAACCCAAATCTGGATGCCCGGACGGGGATTCGAACCGCCGTCCTCCCGAATGCGAGGCCAGAACTCTATCCGTTACACCACCACGCTCGGTAACGTCTCTGTCATGTTTGTTTGTAAATACAGTAGCAAGTGCGCAGCGTGTCTATTCCACACATATTTGTGCAATATAATGGTGATAGTGCATAGTGTTACACAAAAATTTGCCTCCTCAATTGTGTTCCATACAAGTCTTTGTTCTCGGATATAAGCAGACACCTAATGTAAGTCATATACCAAGTTTTACTATCATCACTCCAGATTTAAATTCTTTCGTCAATCATCATATTTTTGTTATTCTAGGACACAAAAACACGCCTGCAATTCGCATCTGTATTGTTAAAACCATCTGAAGATAAGCAATGTATGCTTGAAACCGGTAATGGTAAAATAAAATAAAGGAACACCATAAACTGTGACTGGTCACTGTATTCAATTATCAACCAAATTTGATATCACAGTCGCTGATTCGAAAAGTCCACCATGGACAAAACATAAACACACAGTTTTTTTGTAATTTGACTTCATAATGGACAGACATGCTGCTGGCGACACAGTTCATCTGAGAGCAGCGCCTCCTGGGTCGGCGCGCAGCACTGTGGTAGCTCTAGTCTCGGAGATCAGCAGCAGATGACAATTTAATTCCTATATAAACAATAGTTTTATATCAATTACCGACCATGATAAACAAAAAAAACTTTACATTATTTTTCCCGCGATTTTACCGATTTTTCAAAATGTTTATCACCTCTGATTCATGATAGTTTATGACCACCAGTTGTATCCATGGTAACTATTTTTTTTTTTAGAAATATTTTCTATGCAAAGTGTAAGCATATGATCAACCTCAGTTTGTTGAATATTGGAGCAACAAACATTTTGTGATATGGCGACCCTGTCGTAAAATTTTCAGAAATTATTTGTTGCCACACATGCTGAAGCGTTCTGTTTCACACTGGTCACTTTCCACTATATATATACATACATATATATATAACGCTCATTCTTAGAAATTTCATTGCATCTTACGCAAAGAGGATGAATAACGATATTTTTACGTAGCTTACATGCTTTCGATTCTTTCTTTACTTCGACGATTTTCGGTAATTCTAATAGCAGCTAAAAAAGGTTTAAAGCCTGAAACGAGACCAGTGTGTTTACCTCAATAATTCTAACGCGTCTATTTCTGTTTCTATATTTCTCCTACCATCATTTGAATTTCAACTAGTGATTAGTGTTTATATCTCATAACATTTATTGTGTTTCGGTTTCTCAGTATTTTTTCTTCGGTCTTACAAATAGAAGGACGGTGGCAAAGGTTCTCCACCTATCAACCTTATAACTACCCGCGCGCGCTATTTTGGTGCCGCGGTGTGGAGGAAAGATGTCGTTCCTCGAACGCGCATGAATCGAGTTTCTATATGGCGCTGTCGTCGCGTGACGCATCGAAACTGAATTTAGCCTCGTGCGTGGCGTTCACAGAGGCGTAGCTCGGCGATATGTTTGCAAATCTGAAGTCTGAAAATTTTCTGCAAAAATGTGACGGTGCTATGGGATATTCACCTTAGACATGTAGGGTCCAAAGGTGGCGCGAAGTGACTCGAGCTTCTAAACGGATGATGTTTGTATGACTGGCTGACTTCTGCGATAAAGAAGTTATGGACATGTGTGACAATAGAGTACAGCTCCATCTTTCAGTGCTGCCAACTCTAAAAAATGTTCTATGTCAAACCTACATTTAGAAAATATGCTAAAGTTTTTGGAAAATGCTGAAAAAGATACCAACAAAATAAAAGGGCACATTACCATGCTTACCAGAAAATTCTCTAATCAAAATAAACTCAAAGCAGGTCTATCATGAACATCACTACTGTTCAACACCTTTATCAAAATGAAATTCCACAAAAATATAACGATATCAATAGACAATTATACCGAATATTATTTCTTGCTTGTAACATATCTACCATTTACGAACCCTACCGCATGAAAACTCTACAATTAACATTTCTACCACGGAAATCTATACCAAACGCAATATCTACCATACATATGTCTATCACTGCTCACTACCAATTACTAATTTATTGTTAGCATATAAACCAAATCACAAACCTACCAAAATAAAACTTTCCTGCAATAATTCAATACCACCAAACAACCTTACCTTAAAAAACCTACCCTAAGGTAACTTTACCATTTTCTAACACTACCGAAAGAACTGTACCAGAACTTAATTCTGCAGATTTTTTTTTTTTTTTATTTGATTTTTTTTACGTGTCGTACAATGCGAAAGCAGAAATAGTAATTAGCTTGCTTCTGTAAGACAAGTATCCTGATATGTAGATTTTATCTCTAAAACGATCTGAAACCAAACTTAAATATATATTTCACTTAAAAATAAGAATAAACAGAACATGTTTAATGTTTTAAAACAACTCAATTATTTGAATATGTTAAAAAAATTCTTTATTAAATCCCTTTAATATGCAGATGCTTTCTTTACACATTTGAAATGTATAAAATAATCAGCTTAAAAACAACAATTCTTTGTGATGGATTGTTCAAATAAATAAATAAATAATACAAAAATTTTATCACTCCAGGAAAATTGATTTTTGCTAAAAAATTTTTTTTCATGCTAAATCAATTCAATATGCTAAATTTAGCTATAAAAGTGCAAGACATTGGCAGCCCTGCCAACTTCAGTCTATATATGTATCCAATACAGCACATTGAAAGGACCCTGTAGTACAACCCACACATAACACGAACGGCAAACTTAAGGTAAAGAAACGGAGGAACCTTCTCGAGACGGAGGCGATAGCGGTCGGCAGCTGACGCCTGCAACACGTGGCGTGTGGTGGCAGCCCTGATTTGGTTCGGCAGGCGCCGCCAACGTTGCGGGCTGAAATATTTAGCCGTCAATTTTGTGGGACGCCTGCAGATTTCCCGGCGGGCGCCTCCGTAATGCAGCGCATCGCCTTTAATATAAATTCATGGCTGTCGGCGAGGCGGCAGGTATAGGGCGGGACGTCCTGCCGAACCCACTACCGGCAGAACTAAACCACTTCACGCAGCTTAGACCGACAAACTCGAAGATCAGACTACGGACGCAGACAAAGTAGTCTGTAGTGAAACCAAAGGTATCGCTTGTGAAATACACGTTCAAAAGAAAAGAGCCGGAGTCTGGTATGTGGAAACCGGTGACAGAATATCGTTGCTTGAGTAACAAAAACTGTTTCCGACAAGAGCGCGAAAGTCCACACGCCCGCCGCTAGAGGGTCACGAATGAAAGTCACGTGACTACAAAGCTAGCAGAAGCATGCGTCAATCGTCCTTCGCTCATTCGTGTTATAATTGAAATGTAGGCGTCAAAAGTAGGTAAAAGAGGTGTTAAACTAATTATTATTTAGTGAATACGCCAATACAACAGTTGTTGGATATTCTTTATTTCAAGGACGCGTTTCGCCTCTCGTAGAGGTATCCTCAGCGTACAATGTTTTCTGTAATATGCGATTAGTTATAATTTGAAGAAATTTTTTTTGTTTTGTTTACATTATAACGAAATTATTCCATCCATAGGATGTATAATATGACTTATATTTTGATACCAGTTATGAATTATCATATAGAACGTTTGTTTACATCGGTGTAATTGGATAGGATTCATATTCCAAATTACATTTATATTTTGAGATGTGGATCCCCGTTAATATTCAACTTGTATGTAGAAGAAGCAATAAAGAAAGTCAAATAAAAATTTCCATGCGGCATAAGTGTTCAGGGAGAAAAAATCAGTATGCTATGATTTGCTGATGACATTGTCTTGTTAGCAGAACGGGCTGAGGATATTGAGAAGGTCCTGAATGGCAAGAACACAATACTGAAGGAAGATTTTGGACTGAATATAAATCAAAGCAAGACAAAAGTGATGAAATGTAGCAGAAATTATACCAATACTAGTAGATTAAATATAAAAATAGGTTCGGATGCCATAGGAGAAGTAAGTGAATTTTGTTACTTGGGAAGTAGAATTACAACGATGGTCGAAGCAAGAATGATGTTAAAAGCAGAATAGCACTAGCAAGAAGAGCCTTCATGAAAAAGAGAAACCTTTTTGTTTCAAATATTGATCTAAGTATTAGAAAGAACTTTTTAAAACTCTGTGTGTGGAGCACAGCACTTTATGGTAGCGAAACATGGACTTTAGGAATGCCGGAAAGAAAGAAAATTGAAGCATTTGAAATGTGGTGCTACAGAAGAATGCTGAAAATTAAGTGGACAGACAAAGGAAGAAATGAACGAGTTTTGGAAATGATAGGTGAAGAAAGAAGTTTGTGGAAGAAGCTTACAGAAAGAAGAGATAGGCTGGTAGGTCATATTTTGAGACATGCTGGATTGGTTAATTTGTTAGTGGAGGGATCAGTCGAAGGTAAGAACTGTAGAGGAAGACAGAGATTAGAATATATGAAGCAGATAATTGAGGACGTGGGTTGTAGGGGATATGTAGAAATGAAGACGTTAATACAGGATAGGAAGAGATGGAGGCGTGCATCAAACCAGTCGAAAGACTGATAACGGAAAAAAAAAAAAAATTGGTCTTTTGTGACCTCAACCAGCATGCTGTTCCCACTATTGTATTTAGTTATACAGTTTGATATAGTGTGGTTCTTATGCCTCCACTGGTAGTCAACTTTGAAGCACAGTTTTATGCACGTCAATATCAACCTTCAATGCATAAAACTGTGCTTCAAAGTTGACTACCAGTGGAGGCATAAGAACCACACTATATCAAACTGTATAACTAAATACAATAGTGGAAACAGCATGCTGGTTGAGGTCACAAAAGACCAACTACCACACCTCAAACTGTAAATGTAAGTTGGAATATGAATCCTATCCTATTACACCAATGTAAACAAACGTTCTATATGATAATTCATAACTGATATCAAAATATAAGTCATATTATGCATCCTAAAGATGGAAAATTGTAAACAAAACAAAACAAAAAAAAACATTTTCTTCAAATTATAACTAATCGCATATTACAGAAACATTGTACGCTGAAGATACCTAGACGAGAGGCGAAACGCGTCCGAAAAATAAATAATATCCAACAACAGTTGTATTGGCGTATTCACTAAATAATAATTAGTTCAACAAGCAAATGTGGAAGAAATGGCCTGCAATAATCACATAAAAGAGGTGTTGTTCGTTTTCTGACAGCGGAAGAAGTTAGGGAAACGGACAATCATCGAAGAATGTCGCAAGTGTACGGTGAACACTGCATGTCCCTTGCAAGGGTCGAGGCGTGGCTCGAGCGCTTCAGGGAGGGACGGGTGTGGTTAGCCGATGATGCAGTCTGGAGCATCACACCGCATTACCGATGACAACGTCCAGCTGGTTGATGGACTCGCTACGCAGGACCGCCGAGTTGCAGTGAAAGCCGTAGCCGCCGAGGTCGGATTGAGCGTCGGAAGTGTTCACAACATCACTACAGAAAGATTGAACTGGCGCACAGTGTGCCCCCAGTGTGTGTCCACAGTCTTCAACCACAACAGGCAGCAAGTCGAATGGCCCACTATCTTGATCATCTGCAGCGCTATGCCAGGGAAGGAATGAGCTACTAGCGCAAGAGGTGGCTGGAGATGAGTCTTCGAACTAGAATCGAAACGACAAAGTCTCCAGTGGAAGCACCCAGGGTCACCACCACCAACAAATTCAAAGGCTATCCACACAAGTGTAGGAAGGCTATGCTAACGTTCTTGTTTGACCAAAATGGTCCCCTTCTGATAGACTTCCTGCAGCACGGGACAGCAGTGATTGCCCTCTGCTCTGAGGGGCAAACGATTCACCTCGGACGATGACGTCAAGCAGTACGTGTGGAACTGGTTCACCTCGTAGGCACAGGAATTTTACGAGACAGCCATTCACCGCCTTGTGTCGCAGTGGGACAAGTGCCTCTACAGCCAGGGCCAATACTTCTGAAATACAGGCACTGGTTTCTGTTCCTAGGCCTCCGGCTCATTACTTTTTAAATCATCATTAATTTTTTCGTTTTGGGATCGTGGACCGGTGAGCGGTCAAAGTTAACCAACATTAAGAGAGTCACGACCGGCAAAGTAGAGCAGTTGTAAAGCGCCGAAAGGAGAAAGCAAACTGGCACTATGACCATATGTAGTACGTTGATGATAGGGTTTGTCCTCTCCAGACAGCTGGAGCGTAGTGGGGTTAAATCATCAGCACAGCTAGCTCGGGATCTGATTGTCGCATGGTACTTAGTCGGAATGTAACTGATATCCGCAATTTTTAATGCGAATGTATGGCGGATGCTTTGTTTACACCGTAATATATATTATTTTCTTTTTGTAAGAGATTCTGCCCATGTACAAGTTTGAACTTGCCTACTCACAGTCCAACCTATAAGTCATCCGTGTAGAACTTTTGAGTGTAGCGAAATACTACTTCCACCAACCTATTTGAGTCGGAAGGACAGAAAAGATAAAATTAGAGAAATAAGGTGCCGGACTGATTCTTATATGAATTCTTTTTTTCCCTCGTACCATCAGGGATTGGAATGCACAGCAAAGAGATTAGCTTTGGTGCTGAGAACCCTCTGCCACCACAATTTTGTGAATTGCAGATTATATATGTAGATGTAGATGTAGATTTAGAACTATCGTAGGATGCGCTCACCCATTCATGCTAATTGAAGGGGTCCAAAAAAATGCTCCAAGCAATCCTTTCCACTCGTACTTTCTCGCGGCACACCATGTGTCCTTATCGCACACTCGTAGGATGTTTCCTCCAATAGTTTCCTCCAATGTCCATAGCTTGTTGGACAGCAAGGACCCGGTTTGGTTGCCTGGGAGTCCAACATTATCCAACACGTCCTACAGGTACTCCTGTAACCCCCATCATCCCCCCTCACGAGTTCTTTATCGAAAATCGGATCATCGTAGGTCCTACAAGTTGTACTGCGAATGCAGCACTAGAGCGATAGGAAGGTGGGTGGAGAGCACGAAACAGAGCGTGGTGGGTGAGGGGAAACGTCGCATTCGGCAGGACGTGGGTTTGAATCCCCGTCCGGGCATCTGGGTTTGGATTTTCCATGGTTTTCCCAAATCACTCCAAGCGAATGCTTCCTTTAAGAGACCCAATTGCTAGCCCCCATCCATTCCCACCTCTAATGACCTCGACGTCAAAAAAGCGTATAGACATAAGAAATAAAAGCGAACATGAAGATCAGTGGTGGCGTGGCCTTGTGCTTGACGCTTGATTTAGTCGCGCCACGAACTACCCAGACTTCATATCGCAAATATTGGTTTTTAGACGCGTGTGTAGTTGTTTAAATAATTTAATTCACTTGTGACAACATCCCACATTTATCGTTTTTGAAACATGAGGCAAAAATGTATCAATGTGGCCGCATTATACGGAATTATACTTTATTTATGAAAAAAGATAAAATCGTTCATAAAATATATACTTATTTCGATTTTAAATTTATTTTGGTTAAAATATTAAAATATAAATAATTATATATTTATTTTTAAACCTCCGCTTCCGCAAAACATGAGCATCCGCGAATGTCAAGCGTTAAAAATCAGCATCCGCAGAGATGACTTCCGTTACAGCCCTAATATTAAGCCGCACTGACGCAGCCGGGAGTCGACGGGAGAAGCTACGGAGCTGCACGTCGGAACGGAGTCATCGCAGCCACAAGAGGTGTCACACAGCAACCCAGCAGGTAGGCTCTGCTGAGGAGAGGGTTGGATGTTGAGACTGTTCAGTAAGTTAGTCGGTATTCCAGAGGTTTCAATGTATCGCAATAGTCCTGTCGTTTTTGGGTCAGAAGCTTGCTGTCTCTGCTCGTTCCCATAATGTTGTTGCTGGTTATCAAGGCACCACTGCACCAGCTTTATCAGTTTCAGACAGCACAGTTATATTTCAGCTGGAGATGCTGTTTACAGTCATACGTGTGTAGATATACTTGCAGTCATTGGTATACCTGACTCCAGATACCTTCTGTAAATAAACATGTAGATATTCAGCAATTATTAGCCCTGATTGTCCCGAAACAATCCTATCACGAGACTCATATCTGAACAATCGTCGAATTCTATGATCGGCACTTATCCATGCGTCCACTATGGCAATCCGTCATTGTCTAACCGCTCGGCCGGACAGAGCGACCTCAAGGGTGACATTACGATAAGCTAGCTATCCACTATTAAAGAGTATCTGTGCGTGTATCGATAGTCGACAGATCGAGAAGCGCTTAATTGTGATAGACTCGCTGTAAGTCAGTCACGTTTAAGCTCTCGCAGAAGCAACGCGGGAATTGTGTGATGGTGGCTCCGTGTCTATGTGTTGTGCTGTGATGATTTACCCGGGCACTTTTGGATGCGTAAAACGCGCTCCCGCGTCAGGGAAGAGATACTGGCTATTTCGTCGGCAACGTCAGACAAGCAAGGTGATATAAAACAATATAAATACGTTCATGGAGAGCGTGTAATGTGTGATAGGCAACTAGTGACTGTTGTGTAGGTATTAACTGTACTACTGATTGAATAAACGTATTCTGAATTAAACTTTCCACTCGTTAGGACATGTAATCTTCGGAGAAATGATATTTAATTTCAGTTGGTGGTCGACGTATTAATGTTAACCATAAACTGTTAGAATAAAAGTGTTGTTCAGCATACGTTATACAGGGAGTTTCAAAAAGGACTTTACAACTTTGAAAATTCATATAAATTTTATGAAACAAGGTACAGATCTGGTTTTGATGTTGTTTTAAAGGAAAACACTTCAAGTTTTGATTCGCGTAGTCCGCTAGTGCCTAATCGCGCCGCACAAGCGCTAGCGGCAGTTACGTTAAAGATGGCTACCTTCACTGGACCCGAGCGTGCTAGCTGTGTGTTTTGGTTTGAAGAATCGAAGTCTGCGACAACAGTTCAGCGTAATTTTCGTACCAAATACGCTAAAGATCCTCCTTGCAGGACTACAATTTATGAGTGGCATACATGTTTTGTAGAAACAGGGTGCTCAGTAAAACATAAAAAATCCTCAGGTCGTCCAAGCACATCTGACGAGGTCGTTGAGCAAGTGAGAAAAAGTTTGTCAACAGCCCTACGAAATCGACCCGGCGTGCATCTCGTGAGCTGCAAGACCCACATACGACGATTTGGCGTGTGTTGAGAAAACGTTTGCATTTGAAACCATACCGATATTCGCTTTTACAAGCAATTAAAGACACTGATAAGATTGCACGTAGGAACTTTTGTGTGGATATGTTAAATCGAGTGGATGATGATGAACATTTCTTGGATAACATAATCTTTTCTGTCGAGTCAACTTTGCACTTAAGTGGAAAGGTTAACACACATAACTGTAGGATTAGGGGCAGTGAAAATCCACATGAAACATTGCAACATGTTCGTGATAGCCCTAAAGTGAACGTTTTTTGTGCATTGAGCAAGAGGAAAATGTACGGCCCCTTTTTTTCCCAAGAGAGAAGCCATCAACGGGATAGTGTACCTTGATATGCTGCAACAATTTTTGATACCACAGATCGATGAGGATGACCGAGAACAAAATGTTTTCTTTATGCAAGATGGCGCACCACCACACTATCTGACTGACGTCCGGGATTTTCTCAATGACCGCTTTCCAGGTCAATGGATTGGCCGTGATGCGCCAATTGCATGCCCTCCCCCCCCCCCTCCCGTTCCCCAGACCTGACACCGCTAGATTTTTTCTTCTGGGGTTTCATAAAAGATATGGTGTACGTACCTCCTTTGCCGGCCACTCTACCTGAACTTAGAGCAAGAATTTACGCTGCTGCTGAGCAAGTTACACCTGAAATGCTAGTGCGAGTCTGGGAAGAAATCGACTACCGATGGGATGTCTGCAGAATAACCAACGGAAGCCACATAGAACATCTTTAGTTTAAGGTAAAAAAAAAGTGCTTTCCTTTAAAACAACACCAAAACCAGCTGTGTACCTTGTTTCATAAAATTTATATGAATTTTCAAAGTTGTAAAGTCCTTTTTGAAACACCCTTATATGTGTGTGTGTGTGTGTGTGTGTTTTATGTATCACTTCCCTGTTAACTTTGGAATCTTTAAAAAAAAAATCACAGATGACTGTAAGTGCATTCTAATACGTTCACCATCCAATCGTGGAGACCGCATTTAATAAATAATAATTTTACGAAGTCTTGATACATTCATTAGGTGAGTAATAAATACGACATAGTAGTGAGTATCATTTTTAAACCAGTAAAGTACTAGTTTTACAAAATCCGACTCAAGTAACCCTAGGCTTCCCCGTCCTGGTGACAGCTGTGATGCCACAAGACAGGTACATGAGGTAAAAGTGTTAAAAATTATAAATAGGAAATCTAAAATAGTTAAATACATAATAAGTAATACAATTAAGAATTTCAAATAGCGGTAGGTCTTAGGTTTTATTTAGTAATTTCAGGAGGCTGCTGTAGATGCCATTGTGACAGCAAGGTGAAGCCTACATCTACATCTACATATATACTCTCCAATTCACAAAATTGTGGGTGGCAGAGGTTGCTCAGCACCAAAGCTAATCTCTTTGTTGTGTATTCCAATCCCTAATGGTACGAGGGAAAAAAGAATTCATATAAGAATCATTGCGGCACCTTATTTCTCTAATCTTATCTATCCTGTCATTCCGGCTCAAATAGGTTGGTGGACGAAGTATATCACTACACTCGTGAGTGAAAGTGGGAGTACGCATGTTTACCAATAAGTTTAAACGAAACGTGCGTCGTATATCTACCAGAGACTCCCAGCCTAGTCTACTAATCAGTTCTGTGACGCTTTCATAAGGACTGTAGCAAGCGGTCACGAATAGAGCGGCTCTTCTCTGTAATTTCTCTATACTTTCGATCAACCCCTTACGAAACGGATCTTAAATGGCACAACAATAGTCCAAATGTGGACGCACAAGAGATTTGTACGCTATCTCCTTTGTTTGTTCATTACAATTTTTCAATATTCGACCTATGAATCGCAGCCTAGAATTAGCTCTACCTACCAACGAATTAATGTGTATGTCCCATTTCATGTTCCTTTGTACTGTTACTCCCAAATATTTCATAGAATCGACCATATCAATAACTGAATTGTTTAACTCGTATTTCTGAACAATTGGATTCTTTTTGTTAGTTATGCTCATTGTCTTGCACTTTTTACAATTTAGCGTAAGTTGCCACTCAGCGCACCATGCCAAAATAATATCCAGATCACGCTGAATTTCTAAGCAATCGGCCAAATTCCTTACTTCCCTATAAATAACCGCATCATCAGCAAACAATCTAAAAAGGCTTTTCACTTTGTCTCCGAGATCGTTTATAAAAATTTAAAAAAGAAGTGGTCCTATTACACTTCCTTGAGGTACCCCTGATGTAACATCTAGACTAGAAGAACTTTCTCCTTCAACGACGACATACTGCGACCGACCAGTTAGAAAATCCTTTATCCATTCACAAAGCTAAAAGGCGGTTTTGTGGCACAGAGTCAAAGGCTTTCTGAAAATCTAAAAAAATGGCATCTACTTGTGAACCTGCATCAATAACTTTCATTACGTCGTGTGTAAATATGGCCAGCTGTGTTTCACATGATCTTTTCTTCCGAAATCCGTGTTGATTTGTTGTAAGCAAATGATTATCGTCTAGAAATTTCATAATGTTCGAGCATATAATATGCTCCATAACTCTACTACAAACAGATGTTATAGATATTGGACGATAGTTTCCAGGATCACTTCGATCACCTTTCTTGAAAATCGGAGTTACTTGCGCGGTTTTCCAGTCTGAGGTACTTTTCGCTTTTCTAATGATTAGCTGAATATATCAGACAGAAATGGGCCGATTTCCGCCGCATATTCTGAAAATATTCTTGCTGGAATTCCATCTGGGCCCGGTACTTTCCCCCATTTCAGGAGCTGTAATTGCTTTATGATACCTGCAGTATCTATCCGTAATGATTCCATCACCAACTCGACACGGCGTGGGAAAACGGGAACACTATCCTTATTTTCATCAGTAAATGAATTTTTGAATACAGTATTTAGTACGTTAGCTTTATCACGGCTTTCATTAACCTCTGAACTTTCACGGATTAGTGTTGGTACATTGCTATTGGTACAATTGACTTTTCGTATATACGACCAGAATTTCTTTGGGTTTTCTGTGAGACTCATAGAGAGAGAGTTGGAATGAAAATCGTTTAAGGCCTCACGCATTACATTCTTAATACGTCCTCTTAACTCAGCCTAGTGGTCAATAACCCTCTTCCCGCCGTCTCCGTTGGCCATCGCCATGCCACTGACACCAAAAGGCTTCTTTTGGAAGGGTAGTATCTGTGACAGCCAATGTGTTCTCCCATTTCCCTCTGTACCACACAACCGATCATAACAAGAAGATTCGAGCATACGGTATATCGGATCAGATTTGTGAATGGATACGCGATTTTCTAACTGGTCGTTCACAGTATTTCGTTGTTGACGGGGAAGCGTCTTCGGAGCTTGATGTTACTTCTGGCGTTCCTCAAGGAAGTGTAATACGACCAGTTCTTTTCATAAATGATTTCGGTGACAATGTTAATTGCAGGTTGCGATTGTTTTTTTATGATGCAGTTATCTATGGGGAAGTAAGTTGCATTGACTATTGCTATGCAATGTGCAAATTCTAATTAACAGTTCATCAAAAGCGGGAAATGATAAATGATTTATCTATTTTGACTACATATGAAGAGAGAAAAATTACCTTCTAGAAGTAATATATAAAATAGTTTAAAATTCTACGACAGTGAGGCGATAAATAATACTTCCCCCTACGTACCGAAAGGCAGTTTCGAGAGACAAAATATGATTAGAGTAGTAGAACATAAAAACCTCGAGCGTTTGTTGTGTACTGAGCAAAGAGATATAGAGAGTGGCTGGGTCAAAAAAAAAAAGGAATAGATGTGGCTGTGTGAGTATATTGCTGACATATATATAAAAATTTGTACTGTAAATAGTAATTGTAATACACTCATGTAAAAAACTCATTTACAACCGCTGATGTGGCCTATACCGCAATGGCGAAACGTGTTTAGGGAATATAATAAAATAAAATTCACCAAAACAATTGTTTGGAGAAGGAGAGATTTATAAAATAAGTAGCAGAAGACAACTAGTATGAAAGAAATATAAAGAAAAATGAAAACAGATGGAAAAACAAGACGAACAGACGAATTAATAATTATATTATTGCCTATTCTAGGTCAAGTTACAACTGGTTAATGAAACGAGGATTATGTGCTACAAATGGGACTATTTCAAAGGGTCTTGTTGTCTTGTATGAACGCCGGGCTGAAGCTTTGAGGCTGCGCTGCAACCTGTGGCCTGGGTATCGGCGTCGCGCGGTGTTTTCACTGGAAATTGTTTCTCCGATGCCTCCGCCATCCATCTGCCGGCGCGGCTCACAAATCACTCATTTCCCGCCGCCGCGTCGGCCGTAATGGTTCGCTCGGGAAGGCTTTCAGCGCCGACAAGTGGTCCGGCCCTGCCTCACTCGCAGCCATTATAAACGCTTCACCTTATAACACCGCACAGCTTCACTCACGTGACTCGACCGAGCCTGGTAGAGGCTAAATACGCCACCTACGTCGCAGTTGGAAGGACGGTTGTAGTGATGGGCAAATAAAAATGACATCGATAAATATCGTCTCGATAATTACAATCATTATCCATATCGATAAAAAATATCGATATGTTGATATATCTATATGACGGTAATCGATATGTCGATGTATCGAGATATTGATATGTCGATATATCGATATTTTTGCCTAAAGCTAGTAATTTTCCATATACATATCAAAATATTTAAGAAAATTCGAATAATCAAATAAACATGTGAAAATTACAGAAATGTTTATTAATTTATCTATTTCTTCTCAAGTAGACATCAAAGAACTGTCTGTTTTATATGTCGCCCCGGTCAATCCACTCCTGTTGTCTGGTGCTGCTAAGTTAACTGCAGAAGACACTTTTTCGGACGACACAGAAAAGGCTTGGCATATCAGGTATTTCGTCAACGCATTAACTTCTAATCATTAATGAAAAAACGAATTGAATACAGAAGTTGTTAATTTACATCAATCTTCAACTTCGCAACACGGATGCTGAATCAATACTCTTTGACTTGATTAAAAATAATAATCTAACCGTTAATATTAAAATACGTTGCAAATAATGACGTTTAAAATAGTGTAAACCTGTAAAATTTTAACGTCTTTTGTAACCTGTTAATCGTTGATGAAAAACTGTGAAATTACGACAAATTCGCTTTCTTAAGACGTGTTCAGATCTGTACGTATATTTATCCAAAGTACGTGCAACACATGAAATTGGATACTGATTTGCGTTCGTACAAAAATATCGAATTGGTACTAAATATTGATACTCTAAATAAAATATCGATTTACGATATGTTGAGAATAAAAATATCTGTGATAAATATAGACTGTTTTATCCAAATATATAGATATTTCAGTACATCCATATATTTTACCCAAGCCTAGACGGGGGTCAGATCCGATCCGGCCATCATAGTTGCGGTTATCCGTGGTTTCTCGCAGTCGTTCCAGGGGATCACCGGGACGGTTACTTTCAAAGGCCACGACAGACTTCCGTCCCCTTACTTCAAGGTTTCACCTGGGAGAAATGAAACTTAAAAAATAATAAAAATTTTCACGTGTTTTAGTCAAAATTATGTCGTTTGGTGATTACACAATAAAAATACTCCATATTTCTCTCTCGAACATATTTCAAATCTTTGACCTTCATAAGTGCTGGTTCAGCTTTGATAAAATTTAATGTATTTAATCCAGTATATCACACAGATACATACAGATATACACAAAAATTTGCAATTTCATCTATTCAGGAGATAGAGAGTGTGAAATTCTAGGTTTACATATTGATCATTATGGGGTATATGTCTTTGACTTATTGAAATAATTAGTTTCAGCGACATTTGAAATTCTGACAATTTCAGCAATAGATGATCTCTGTATAAAGAAACTCCTTTACTTTGCTTTTTTCATATGCAATAATATTCTCGGGAAATTCTACTCATAGACACATAGTATTCAGAGCACAAAAGCGAGTAATAAGAATTATGTGTGGGGTCAGCAGGGGAAGTTAATGCAGTGAGCTGTTCAAGAAGTTAGGGACTTTAACATTTGTGGCCGAATATATATACACGTTAATGTCCTTTGTGTTCACCAATTATCATCTACTTAATGCCCAATTATTGCACTAGAATTAAAACCTATTTTCACAAGGGTTACAAGTACTTATTAATTCTTCAAAAAGGGAGCCATTATTCAGGGGAACATATTAAATTAAAGTAAATTGCAAATGGAGCGCATGCTCCGGTGACAATTTTCCTAAACACCTATCTCCCCCCTTTTCTGCATCCACCTACATTTACCCTTTGCAAATTTTAACTTTAAATTAGTAAGCTCCCAACAAATCAAAATTTTTTAGCATAGGTGTAGCGGATACGATTAATTTTAGGAAAAATTTAAAAGCATTTTCAATTGGCAAATATTTGCACTCCATTGAAGAATTTATTTGTAACGTATCTACAAAATAATTGCCAGTACGTAATGTGAATGTAGTTGACATAATTAGTGCGCATATTATTTAATGAGGGTAAACATTCTGTTTTGTTGTGCAACTGTTTACCTGTAAGTTGACTATTTTCCATATCCCACAGTGTCTTATATTGGGATCTATGGAAAATGAATGTGTTGTGTTTGTTATGGAACTGTTAAACATTCATCAGAGCCTACACTGTGTATGGAACGCCACGGTGCGAATTATATAAATATCTGCAAGTTTCCCTGTGTGTATGATATCGCAGGGGTGAATCGCAGGATTTGAGACCAGGAGTATTGATTGTTGCATTGGGAGTTTGTCGCGAGAGTTCGCACGGGTCGGACATTTCAAGATAACACCGGTAGTGCACGAGTTTAAAGTGAATTGTAATCCGCGAGCATCGTCGCGTAATGGCCGAGACGTTTAATAGAGACAGTGTGCAGAGAGAGGATACCTACATTTACATCTACATCTATACTCTGCAAATCACAAATACTGTGGGTGGAAGAGGTTGCTAAATACCAATCGTAATTCTGTGCATTCCAATCCCGAACAGAACGAGGAAAGAAGGAATACATAAATGAATCAGTACGGCATCTTATTTCTCGAATCTCATCCCTCCTGTCATTGCGACCTAAATAGGTTGGCGGAAGAAGTATTTCGTTTCACTCGTAAATTAAAGATTTTCGCATATTCTCCAGTAAATTCAAACGAAAACGACGTCGTCTGTCCGCCAAACAATCCCAGCCCAACCCACGTATCAGCTCTGTGACACTTACGTAAGGACTGTAACTAGCGGTCACGAATCGAGCGGCTCTCCTCTGTATGCTGTGGCCAGAGCCGGGACTGAATCGAGAGTGAGTATAATTACTTTAGATTGGCAGCGTCGTTGTATCTACAAGAGTGAGGAACAGAACTGTTCTTTAGACTGTTCATGTGAATTTTTATTGCATCTACGACCCAATTTCATCAATCACTTTTACGAACCGAGCAATTTCGGAGAAGAAGTTTTAAAAGTGTATGTTGAGTTTAATAAAAACTTTTTTGGTCCGTGTGTAACTACATGTGTGTGTTGACTTTCGTCTGTATCATGCAGTAGTGCCTGAATATGACTGATTCAACCTTTCGCAACGCATAGACCTCTGGACTGGCGACCTGGTCTATATAATCTGCGAATGTGTATAAGCTGTGACAGCTATACTAGTAGTAGCAGCATATGAAACATTAATTTTAAATATAAGCCCCACCACGTTAGTGTGTTACAAATTGTCCAATGGCTGTTTGTTACCTGTAGTTCTGTTAATGGTTAGGTCGCTAGACGATTAAGCTTCCGCCAAAGTCTTAATCTTTCTAGAGGCTTGATAGTGTTGTAACGAATGGTTATAGTTTTAAGCCTCAATAGCAGACGAAGTAGCTTTCCCATGCCCTCGGAGGAGGTAACATAATTCATTTGATACGGCAAGTTTCGAGGTTAACCACAGCGTGTGGGAGCCTCCTTCCATCCTGACTTCCATAAAGCACTTACTGAGACGTAATGATAGAATTATGGGCTAGCCATTAGTTAGACACGTGATGAATAGCCAATGAATCTTATTTCCCCCTCTCCTGGCCTAGGGACACGCAAACTCTTCACATCAAACTCTGGGAGTCCATGGCAAGCGTTCGAAGGAGAATCAGTGTCGGAAAAACAGCTACTGGCTAATATAGCTCACATTCTCTGCCGGCTTAGGAAATATACTGCAAATGACTAGATTTTCAACAGTACTCTTGTTGAATTGAATCTGACCAAATTCCAATCAGTTTTTCTATAATTTACATATCTCTGTCTATGTAGGGGATGTTCGGCTAGTCCTGGACATTTAAAGTTCTGACAAACCAACCTCGCTGCGTCGGTAAAACTTCGTTGTAAATAAGCAGCCTGTAGTGTAAAAACAAATGCAACTGAGCTGCGGCTTAGTGAGTTCCACACTAGTGCATGTTTTGTTCCTGGCAGAAGTTTTTCGTCGCTCCTGTCAAAATTCGTTAGAGATTACTGAATATGATGCATCAAATAAACGCATAGTAACGCGTGCTCGAAAAATCCAAAAGGAAGAGATTTTAATATCTTCACTACATGAAAAATAAGGAGAGGACGGGCAAAAAGGTAAAGGCAGTAAAAAGGGCGAAGCGAAAAAAAGTTAAAGGTGTAATAAAGACGTTTACTGCAGAGAAAAGTGTTGAAAGCCTTTCCGATGGAAATTGAGTAAAATTGAACGAATGCATCGTACGTGGAGAAATTTTTGAACAAGACTGGATTCTGTGTTATGAAGCAAAGACAGGGTCCAGGTAGATTGTGTTTATGTAGATTCTTCAGATATCCATTGTTACTGTGATTTTTGTAAGACCAAAAAAAAAAAAAACGATTTGGCGAATGGCGACAATTTATTGCTGTGTCCGGGGCAACACGACAACTTTTATGTTGCCAACAAATTCAGGCGAAAGTGTTTTCAATTTAATTCGTTGATAAAAATGTTATAATTACTAACTTCTAACTAATATGACTGCAGAGGTTTCCAATTTAATTTTAAGATTAAAGTAAAGACAGAAAATATGTTTATTTTAATTTACAATTAATTTATTGTGGCCTGAACTACGCGAACTTCCCCCCCGCCAATTTCAGTGAATTTATTAAAGTTGCTTAATCTTTTCCCTGTCCCTGAATTCCCGCTCATTTACTAGTATGAGTAAAAGTAGGAGTGTAATACCTTTGATCACATATCTCAGGTAAAGCGAACCAGGGAGATATTGATCGAAGATGAACCCTATGTTTTGTGCCGGCTTGCCGTTAGGTTGTCTACACTGTTGGGATTAAGTGTCTTTAATTATAATCACTCTAATTCTTTAATATACCTGATTATCGAATATTCATCTCCACTGCCGCCTGGGGAGATCGAAACCTTGTAACCTTACTGAGGGTTCCTTAACAAGATTTTTATTGGCTACTGATGATTGCTCCCATTTAGTTGTCCGCAGCTGGTTGATGTTGAAAAAGGACACTGTAAGGTTGATTGATGTGTGCCCTGGTGGTTTCCTTGATTTCAAGCGTTGGTGTTTTGCTTGAATAATGCATTGATGTATAGGCAGTTGAGGGTTCTTCAGGATATTTTTTCCAGATTTTTAAGAGAACTTCTGATCTTCATAATGCTGGGGGTGAGATGTTGCATAGCACTGGAAGCCATATGGTTTTCGTAATGTGAATACATCCCATAATGATCCTCATTGCCTGATTGAGTTGCCCATCTATCTTCTTTGTGTGGGCACTATTGATCAAGAATGGGCAGCAGTATTCATCTCTCGGTCAAAGGATACACAAAAAGGAGCCAGAAGGTCCTTTTCAGTACCCACAAGCTCGTATTTTTTTTTTACTGCTTTATGTCTCTCAACAGCGAGGTCTTTTAGAGACGGGAAAGGATGGGGGCAAGGAATTGGAAGGAATTCGGCCATGGCCTTTTTAAGGAAGCATCCCGGCATTTGCCTGGAGTGATTTGGGAAACCATGGAAAACCCAAATCTGGATGCCCGGACGGGGATTCGAACCGCCGTCCTCCCGAATGCGAGGCTAGAACGCTGTCCGTTACACCACCACGCTCGGCGGACCATCTCTATGCATTTGTCAACTGAATATCGAAGGAATAAGTCGAGCAACATGTGAATATCTTTCCATACTTGCACAGAAATATGCAGTCGATGACATTGGGCTCCAAGAAACTCACATAGCTGATGAACCACAGATACAACGCAGATTGAGAATACCTGGTTTTAAACTAACAGCATTTAATTTTCATCCCAAGTACGGCCTCGCAACTTATGTTCAGAATGATTTGACAAATTACCAACTCCTGTCAGTAAACTCTGATAACGACATTTATACCATTACACCAAAAGTTGAAAATCTAACGGTAGTCAGTGAGTACTAGCCACCTGAAACTAATTGGTCTAACCCTCCTTTTCCAACTCAACAACACCCAACTGTAGTACTTGGTGACTTCAACAGTAAACATCACCTCTGGGGCTATAGAAAGAAATGATCTTAATGGTGAAATACTTCAAAGCTGGATGGAAACTGATAATCTTGAATTAATTTATGATGCTAAAGATCTGCCAACTTTCATTCAGCTCGATGGTCCCGAGGGTACACTCCAGACCTATGTTTTACAACTCAGCTCCAGAGTTCAATCAGCCAAATTCGTCGATTAGTGATTAAGGATTTTCCCCCCAGTCAACACATGCCTGTTATCCTAGAATTAGGAACGTCTATACCTGTTATACGATCTCACCCTATACCAAGATGGAACTTCAAGAAAGCCAACTGGATTGAATTTGCAAAGCAAACAGACTCCAATATCAGATGGATTAAACCAACCTTCAATAATTATAGCAGATTTGTTGGGGTCGTTATAGGTGTAGCTAGACAATGTATTCCTAGAGGATATCGCAAAGAGTACATCCCTGGTTGGAGCCAAGAGAGTGAGAATTTATTAATGAAATATGAGGAAAATCCAACCTCTGATAATGCAACATGCTCCCTTCAATCACTAGACGAAGGTCGTAGAAATATCTGGCCTCGCACAGTAGAATCCTTGGATTACACACACTCTAGCAGAAAAGCCTGGTCTGTCATTAGAAAAGTAGACTGCTCAAACCCTGTGATCAGAAGATCAAAAACTGCCATCAATGTGAATGATTTTGCCAAACACCTAGTATCGGTTTCATAGAACACAAAGGATAAACAAAACAAAAGCGATATCAGATTAAAATTACGCAAAGAGAAAAAAGCAGCACCACAATCTTCTGAATTCTCCATTCGATTCCGAGAAGAAGAAACCAAAGATGCAATCAAACAAATGAAACTGGGAAAAGCTGCTGGATTTGATAGTATATATCCTGAACTTTTTGCCAACTGTGGACCAGCTACAGTAAGATAGCTTACCAACTTCTTCTCAAACGTCCTACAAACTGAAAACCTCCCACTTTTAATGAAGAAAACAAAAATATTCCCATTTTAAAACCAAATAAGGTCCCTACAAAAGTGGAAACTCTTTGAGCGCATGATCTACAATATAATTTCTGAAGTAATCAATAACCACATTCCCATAGAACAAACAGGATATAGGCCAGGGAGAAGTTGAAATGACCGGGTTTTCACTCTCACCTGTCATATTGAAAATAGGTTTGAGAAGAAATCAGTAAGTGTGGCTGCCTTTTTGGATCTGTCAGCTGCCTGTTCTGAAATTTGTGGGTATTGTCCCATGTAGAAAACTTACGGAACTATTTAACAACATGTTGAGCAATTGATACTTTCAGATATACTCTGATAAAGATAGAAGCGGAATATTATACTAAATGCTGGCTTACCCAAAGGATCAGTTTTAGCACCACTCCTATTCAATTTGTATACTCGCGACTTACCGGAAATATCTTAAAGAAAATTTACTCAAACTGATGACATTTGTTTGGTGAACCAGAACCACATTTTTTCTGATGCAGAAACAACTTTATAAGCTGATCTGGTAAAGTTAGATGAATACTTCAAGAAATGGTGCTTCCATCTAAATCCTCAGAAAACAGTTATTTCAACATTTCATTTATGCAACAGACAATGGCAATATAAACCAGAAGTTAAACTCAGAGGCCAACTATTGCTGCATTGCAGCACACCAAAATATCTGGGTATAACACTGGACAGAAATCAAACTTTCAAACACCATCTCTCAAACGTTGCTGCCAAAGTCAAAACGAGAAATTATACTCTCCAAAACCTGGCAGGTTCTAAGATCCACAGCCTTGGCTCTGTCATACTCTGTTGCAGAAAATATGGTAACAGAACAGCTTACAAAATTTAAGGCCGAAATTAGAAATAAAGGCACCAATTAAGGGACCTTTATTATACTAAAACTACTTTAAATCTTGTTGTTCACTACATTATGCCGAATCAAGTGAGCATGGGTTCGTTATATTAAAATGATTCTTATACCTATTAATAAAAACCAAAAACCCATTATTTAGTTTCAAAACCTTTATTTTTAATACAAAATGGTGTTTTTTATTAAAAATACACAGTACCTGTGGATATCAAATACAAGATGTTATCAACTACCAACTAGGCAAACTTGACAGACTTTTTTTTTAACAACATGATATCACAGTAGCTCAACAAATATCATCCTGCACTTACTACGTGTGACAGTCGCGGGTGTACACTAAGGTGTCATACATAACAACAACAACATTGTTCCAAAGGTAGGCCTTCCGGTTTGTGGATTGAGTCCAGCTAGTTATTGCTACAATCTACCTCTAATCTAAAGTCTCTCCATACAAAACATCACCAGTCCTTGTTGCGAGATGTAATATAATATTTCGTGATCACTTACACTATCGGGTGCTCGAATAGAAGAATTAGAATAAGTCATAGTAGTATATTTCATTTAAAAATACACTTGATACTAAGGTGTCCAATATTAAAGCTGCCAAGATGTGCACAATTCAAACTTATTACATAGTAAAAACACACTGTCTCACATCAATACATTAAAATATATCTTAGGAATATTTTGCGAATTCTATTTCAACATACTCGCAAAAACTCACGAAAGGCTTCAAATTTTAGAAATTTGTGACATTATTGTGGTGCCGTCAGTTGGCTGTGTTGCTTACGACGCAGTGAAATGGGCGATGAAACGACTTCTAGCATTTTGTAAACACGTAATTGTTAAATGGTTTGCACGGCTGCTGGCAATACTAAGATATCGGAACCACTGAAATTTGATCAATTTACTGGCTGATTCCAATATTTCTCGACGAGCCAAATCCAAAGTAAAGATATATATATATATATATATATATATATATATATATATATATATATCGGTAAGTTCTAGAGATATCGAATATTAAAAATCTTTTATGGGTATAGTTCCTTGTGCATTTGGTGACGTTTTCCTTCTGGTCCAGCCCGTATTTCAACCTATCCAGCTAAGAAGAAAACAAAACACCTGTTTGGCATATTCACCGTGTATTTCCTTATGTGTGTGTGTGCGTGTGCGTTTTACTAACGGTGTTCTTTACTTTCAATTTGTCTCATAGGGTTACAGAAGAATTCATAGTTAAATGATTACAGGAGACGTTGGCAAAATTTTTCCATGACGCTATTCAACCTAACCACATCAATTTTGATATACGATATTTCGAAAACTAATTGAAATATCAAAAAAATTTATTCTTTACTTTCGATTTGTCTCGTCGAGATATATATGAAACGGCCATAAAATTTATCATATTTCAGTGGTCAGATATTGTAGAATCTCCGAACTGCTGCTGAAATAATCTGTTACAGACAAAGCAATAAAAAAGTCCAAGTACGAATCGAGTGTCAGGTGAACACGCCCAAAACGCATAAATCCTCTTGCATGCGAAACTGCATTTTCTGTACAACGTACGGCCCAATTCCTATCACTTACCAAGCATTATAAGTAATATTGTGGGTGATAGAGAAATGAAAAATCTGTTGTGATTGTGTAAATTTTGTTTCGATTACTTTTACGCACTGAAGCGGTAGAAATTCACTTCACGTCCAGTCTTTTCAACCGTTTTTGTGGTCACTAGCATATTGAAGATGGGGTGCCAGCTATGGAAGCTACGTGACGTAATTTTTTGGAGCCTTGTACTCCTCGGCGATCTGAAAAAAACTGCTAGGTGACGATACTGTCGTTGCCATGTCAACCAGTCAGCAGTCTATGGTTCCGGTCATACGGCCTGGTATTTTTACCTGAATATGGCGTCCGAGTTTTTTGCCGCCGAAATATTGTATTAGAACGCGGTGAGTACTTGCTTGCCACCACGGAACTTCATATTAATGTCGTATTTTGAATTGTGTACTGAATAAAAATGCTGTAAATAAATGAAATTATATAGTATTTGTAACGGAATACTGACTTAAACTGTATAAAGCGTAAAAAGTTATGCGATGATTGGGGGGTAGTACAGCGCTTAGGAAGGGAAGCGTTCGCTACAGGTTGATGCATGATTCTTCAGACATTGTATTTCCACACTTGTAAAACCTTGTATCAGTCCTTCCCATTGTGACTACATTCAAAAAATCAATATTACACATTTCTATCATTGGTGCACTTCAAGTGCAGAAGTATTTTTCATGTGAGTTGCTTGGAGCTTGGTTTCTGCAATCAAGCAACGAATATTTGAGGATTTTTGCTTAGAAAAATGCTGAGGCTCACATAAGCCTTTACCTAAATTGCCATTCATCGCTCCCCCTTTAAATAATTTATATTGTTTAAAATAATGAAAATGGGTGGTGTATATTAATTAAGTGGAATTATTTCGTGAATGGGTGATATTTAGTTAGTATACTATGTGAAACTGTTCTGAATGCTTTCTATTGATTATGTAAGTGAGTTTAATGGATTGTGATAACTGGCACTCTAATTAAAGAACTTTAACTCGGTATATTGTGCCAGCCATCATACTTGATCGTCTTTCGGTGCTTTCAAAATGATTATTCTATCCAGTGCGGTGTTAGAAGCTTTTAAATCGTTTATAATTTGGTTTAAGACTATTTACATTTTGTGATAAGGTGCGCTTAGTTTATAATAGTAAACGAATTTTAGTGAAAATTAAATCTTCTGAACTATATCAGCATTCTGGACAAAAATCAGGCACGTTCATTCAGGCATTGACTCCTGTTCATATTGCCACGGTGAGACGGGGCACTCCAGGCGAAAACTACGATGGACTGGAGCGCACTTGCAGCGGGATTCTGCCATTTTGTTTGCTACGAGGATGATCTTTGAATCTTATTTCCGTCATAATGTGTCTAGCCTGCTTGTTAATTCCCAAACTGCTGGAAAGACTTTCATACCTCCATCAAAACTATGACAGGCCTTGCACGCTAGTAGTGGATGGATCACACAACTACCAGCGAAAGTGGAATTTTTCAAACAGTAAAGACGATTTTTCCGTAATCACTCCAGACAAATGGCGGGATTGTTTCTTCAAATGGCATGTCAGAATTAATTCCCGCCCATTACCCCTATCCTCTCCATGCCAATAACCTCGACTTCGACGAGTATTACGGCCCTAACGAAAAACAAATAAAAAATTACAGGGTTAAGTTGACGTTGGTCTAGTTTAGATTTCGCAGTCTTTGAGAAGCGAAACTCTGTTTGTCTGGAGGAAGGAGGCTTAGAATTTTCCGTTGTTTTACTAATTTCTCTTTGGTGTTTATGCACAGAATGAGACACCTTGATCGCCAGGGTAGGGTGGATCCAAATTTTTATGTGTATTTAGATGCAGAAGTCTGTATCCTCGCCTCATTCAGAAAGCTGTCCTTGACAGACTTACAGATATGGTGGAAAGCAGCCAGGACCTTTTCAGACATCACGGTTCCTCACAAGCTATGTGTTTGTAACTTGCATCTGTTGTTGTAAATAAATTAGTCACGTTGAATACTATGATTTGGTTCAGTCTGATGACGGTAAATCATAGTGGTGGCTGAAATGAGATTTAGAGACCGATTTAAATGTCCTCGTTGAGATGTTGACTGATCAAGGAGATGGGAGAAAGGTGAGTGATGATTCTCTGATAATTGCTACATTATATACGGCGAGCAGGATAATTTCATCAACCTTCGACATCTAGGCAGCTGCCTACACTTTCTTCATCTGATGAAGTGACAAATTATGTGTTCATCACCGTATTGGTTGTGGTAAGCTTCACCTGATTTAATCAGCGGTAGCAGCTATCGAAACGCCGTTGGTTGACGAAATTATTGAGCCCATCATCCATCTATACTAATTTGAAGCAGAACGCTAAGGAAGTACACAGTTCCAAATGTTATATGATGACACGATGGTGATCGTCTTAAAGTGGAAAATAAATTTTATGAAGGTGGAAATGTTTCTTTGAACACTTTTTAGCTGTACAAACAAACATTACTAAAACTGCCTAATATTTTTTTATAAACAGTGCTTTAACTACCAACAATTTGAGCATGTATTATCGTTGGCTCCATTGGTTGATGAAATTATTGAGCCCAGCATCCATCAAAACCAATTTGAAGTAGTATGTTTGGAAATGATGCTGTATGGTTGAACAATGGTAATTTATTCCCTGTTGGAATCTTAAAGTTGAAAATAAAATATATTAAGGTGGAAATGTTGGTTCTTTGATAAGTTTCTAGCTCTATAATCAAATGTCACCATAAACTGTCGACATTTTTATGAACAGTGCTTGAACTACCAACGATTTGGGCATGTATTGTCGTTTGTTCCATTGGTTGGCGAAATTATTTAGCCCAGCATTCGTAAAGACTATTTTGAAGTAGCATGTTTGGAAAGGATATTATATGGTGACATGATGTTAACTTATTTACTGTGGTCATCTTAAAGAGGGAAAAAAAAATTATGAAGGAGGATATATTGGTTCTTTGATCAGTTTCTAGCCAAATGAGTAAACGTCACTAAAACTGTCGAAATTTTTATAAATAGTGTTTCAACTGCCAACACTTTGGCCACGTATTATCGTCGGCTGCTGTTTGCGGTGTGAGTCGGCCACTAGACGAAGTACTCGGCGTCGGGGTGCGGCGGCCGACTCAGCAGCTGCTCTCAGTAGGGCACGTCGTCGGGGTGGCGGTCCCCGCGCTTGTGGCAGCAGCAGGCGCGACACAGCGCCGCGAGGCAGGCGGCGGCCATGAGTCCGCCCGCCGCGGCGCCCAGCCCCACCGCCAGCCAGTTGACGGGCGGCGAGTCGCCGCGCCGCGCCGCGCACATCTCGCCACTCTCGTCGTCGGAGGCGCTGGCGTTCACCGCCGCCGAGCTGGGGCAGTTGACGACGCCGTTGCAGACGAGCCGCAGCGGCACGCACAGCCCCGAGTCTCCCGGACACACGAACTCGCAGTTCTCCTCAGAGAGGCGCGCCGTCGCAAGGGAGCCGTCGGGGTTGCGCGGCAGCCGGAACAGCTCGGTCCACGCCAGGGCGAAGGTGGGGGTGGCGGGCCGCAGCGAGGCGCGGAAGACGAGCGTGAGCGAGGGCGTCGGCCCGGACAGCAGGTCGGCGGCCGGGATGATGGGCAGCTCGCGCGGCGGCGGCGGCCCGTCGCCGCACAGCGTCAGGAACGGCGCCGCGCGGCCCGGCACCGTCACCTCCAGGCGCGCCGCCTCGCACGAGCCGCCCGGGAACCGCACGCGGTCCACGTTCAGCCACAGGTCGCGCTCGCGGTGCACCTGCAACACGTCACCCCCACACTGCAGCACCTGCTTACAGGTATGTTACACTAGTTGCGTAGACGTACTTACTCGGTTCTCCAGGAGGAGCCACGTTGATCTATTAAAACCTATCTATTTCACTGTACTTGCTGTCCGGTTTGAGTAAGGTGGCGACCGTTAATGACGTGAGGTGGTTTTGGGAAATTGCGGACCCCTCCCCCTGTGGTGAGACTTCGTGAGATTTGGTCTTACACCCTCCCTCTCTAAAATAACGTGAGATTTTGAAGGATAACCCCACTACCAATCGACCTTTTTTAGGTCTCATGTTCCGAAGGGCGGTTATACCCCTTCCTCTACCTGGGGCCCAAATACCCCCCCCCCCCCTAAAATCGACTTCATTTGTAGACTTTTTTTTAGCTTTACAATTTTACAAGAATTTTCAAACCTCACGTGAGAATTCCGTTGACCCCCCTTCCCCTTGCTGAGGTTTCGTGAGATTTCCACCGACCCCCCACCCCCATATTTCACCTTACGTCATTAATGAATGCCCCCTAACATCCAACCGCATATGATCAGCCGACGCAATCTCCTAATTGCCCAATATAACAAGATCTGTTATAACTTGGATTTCCCCATCCACGACGACATGAGCATCCACTTTCAGAGAAATCAGGAAGTCCAAGCATAAAACTGCAAAACACATTATGTCTAACAATTTTAAGCATGGAGATCGGAATGGATAGCCTCAGCCCCACCAGAATTTCACTCCCTGTTTGACAATCAGCAGGCACTAAAGGGACTCAACCTTCCCTGCAAGATCTGGGCAGCTCTCAACAGAGTTAATTCTGGCCATGGCACATCAGCTTCATCTCTTTATACATGTGGAATGATAGATTCAGCGAACTGCGACTGTGGCGAGGAAAAACAAACCATCCGTCACGTGACCTTGTATTGCCCACTTCGAGCCTTCAGGGGATCACTGAAAGACACCATACATATTTCAAATGAAGCTTTACATTGGCTGCACTATGACGATTTGAATTTTAACTATAATTTAATGTAACATTTTATTAGTGTGAAACAATTGTATATTATTGTATTATTTATTATGTGCTATGCCCATAAATAAATTAATATATTGAAGACTGAAGTTTCGGCCATGTCGCTGGGGCTATCATCAGAGTATTGCCATGTCAGTTGACTCTGCCACGTATATATGTCAGCAGGCAGCTCGCTCGTCTCGTCTGCTAACCGTCCTCATAGGTGCTTGGATGTGTTGTTATTCTTGCCTTTCTCCAAGCTGGTATGACCACATGTGGTCAAGTTGTTGCCACTAGCAGCAGTCATTTTGTTGCGTCTTTTCTCTATTTCTAGAGCATCTCTGACCCGCATGGGCCACCATCTGATTTCTTGAGCTAAGACACTCGTGTCAGTGAATAAAATGGCGTGCCCACTGTCGAATGAATACCATGCTACAGCTCATCCTCTGACGTTATTAATTTTAAAATCCCTCACGTGCTAATGCCCCTCCGATCACCTACGTTAAGCCCAGTAGAATCCGTGGCGTTATCGCGGTTAGTAAAAGCTCTATGCTCCCTTATAATTGGCAGCGGCAATAGACACGCCAGTACTCTGATGATAGCCACAGCAAGATGGCTGAAACATTATGTTTCATCCAATCGACGTGGCACCACCTGGAAAACCAACACGATATCTTCCTACACTGTCGATAGTATTCACATGAGGAAATGATTAAGTAAGACTCTCTCCCCGCTTCCTCTATCTCTCTGTAATCTATATGGAGAGGTCCATATTAGGAATTGTTATACCAATGTGATATTTTCGTTGAGAAGAAGTTGTAGTGATGTATAAATTAACCAAGTACTCCAAAAGTATTATTGTGTAGATAATTTCGTTGAAGCGCATTCCCTTGTGGCAATTTCCTCCCTTTCCTGAACCCACCTACATTGACCCTCTGCAAATTTTACTTTAAACTCTTTCAACGTTTTTGGTAAATTATTAATGATTTCTCTCGGTAACTTATTCCAATCACTGACACCCTTACCAAAAAAAAGAGAATCTTCCTACACCCTTGTACCTGAAATGGAGTGTTAGTATGTGGTTATGTCCATCTTTTCCCTTCCATGCATTACATTTAATACTTACACCAATATCTTTCATGGGCTCATCACCAATACACGCCTTGTACACTCCCATGACCCTGTTCATTCCAGCTCTCTTATCATATCTGTTACTGATTGTGTTCTGCGGTAATTTCCTGAAACAAATCTAGCAGCCCCTCTTTCCACATTCTCCAACTTCTGTATTTGATAGTCGAAATATTGATCCAATTTGACCACAGTTTTGTAACCCAATTCCATTACTTCTCTTGTACATCCATCATCACTCTCTCCAACAGGTGAAGAATTTTGAAATCATTTCATACTACCCTGACCAATGTGTCCTGCCCATTTAAGCTTGTTATCAAATACAATGCCAAAATGTTTACATTTCAAGTCATCAAAAAGAAATTCTTTCCCCACCTTATAATCGTAAACAACCTTGAGCTTTTTATTTGTGTATCTAATAAACTGACACTTCTTTGCATTTATCTTCATCCCATGTTTACCAACCCAACTAGATATCCTGTCCAGATCAACCTGCAGCTGCTTACGGTCGTTTACAGTTTTGATTCTTTTATACAGCATTATGTCATCTGCAAACAATCTAATTTCTGATAGTAAACAATCAACACAATTATTCATTAGAATAATGAATAGCAATGGTCGCTATACGCTACCCTGTGGTACTCACATTTTTACTTCCACGTCTTTTGATACTGCATTTCGTACCCAAACCTTCGGTTTTCTACCTTTTAAAAATTCTTCTAACCAGTAAATCACTTTGACATTCACTCCAATAGTGTTTACCTTATTTATTATCATTTTATAGCTCACTCTGTCAAAAGTCTTTGGATGATCTAGTACTACACTATCAATTTGGGCTCCCTTGTCCATTTAGTTTGTATATATCCCACCAACTGAGAGTAAAATGAATATCCTTGCCTAAAGCCATGTTGCCTACTTGAAAACCACAGAACAGTTTGTGGCGTGTTTAATTATTTTAGCGATAAGTGAATAGTTTCGAAGCCTTTATCTCAATTCGTTTCGTCTCTCGAGCTGCGACATATCTCTGACTATACCGCAGCCGGCACAGAGTTTGGGTCCCACACACATGACGTGATACCAGAGCTATGTAGCCAAAGTTCTGAAAAACTGGGTATTGTGGACCATTTCCTCAATTGCGATAGGATCAATTTTTATGAATAATTGTCACGCAAATGCAATTGAATTTGTTGTTTTATTTTCCGAACGCGTTTCACTTCATTCCCTGCAGTTCTGTCTGTTGGGTATTTATACATGTAATTGCATTTGTTCTATGTTACAATTTAAACATGACAGTTATGGTATGTACAGATATAAGCTTACTTACATTTTTCATTGGTCACACATTCTTGTAATTGTACAGTGATTCAGCATCAGTGTTGTCTGTAGCAGCAGTTTGCATTAAAGGTGTTGATTTGGTGTTTTTGAATAATTGCTTATCACTTTCACTGCACTGTAATATATTGATTTCTGATGGCTTGTTTTCTGTGTGGTGTACATCTCTGATCACCAGGTTTTGTTTATCCTTTGTCTTCTGTTTTATTCGATGGGTGGCGCGCCACCATATAGTAAACAAATGTAAGCCATCAGAAATCAGTATGTTCCAGTGCAGTGACGGTGCTAGGCAATTATTCAAAAACACCAAATCAACACCTGTAATGCAAACTGCTGCTACAAACATAACTGATGCTGCAACACTGTACAATTACAAGAATATGTGACCAATGAAAAATGTAAGTAAGCTTATATCTGTATATACCATAACTTTCATGTTTAAATTATAACATAGATCAAATGTAATTACATGTAGGCCTATAAACACCCAACAGACAGAACCGCTGAAGATGCTTCGTAGAATGAAGTGACGCGTTCGAGAAATAAAACAACAAATTCAATTACATGCAGAATTACACTGAGAACGTTAACGTCAGATTGGAAACCTATTAGTCTAGGTTTCATCCCTCTACTTTACTGTACAGCAACACTTTCCAGCCAATTGGACCAAAACTTTCACGTGTATTGTAAGTAAGCTTTTGCTGGGCCCCATGTTACACAAACGTAGAAAATGGTGTCAGGTGTGGGGTTAAGCTGCGGGTTGGTGTGATGCTATGGTAGGAAACGTTTGGATTGAGAGACGAAATAAAGACATAATCGTTGGACAATGTATTGGGAGTTATAATGAGAGCTGCAATGGTGTTTATTGTAACCTGCTTGTTAATTGGATTTGACGTGAGGATGCCTAATGTGAATATACAATCGTCCTATTGTAACAGCACTCAAACCTAGACTTTAAATGAAATTGTATTTTATGAAGCATTTGTAGCGAGCTGAAGTTTGATTGAATATGATTTTGTATGTTTGACTTGCAGTTAACTGTAAATCGGTGTAAATGGACATTTTTATGAAAAGATATTATATAAATACTGTTTAATAGGATGAAGGACAGAAATATGCAAGAGAATTACTTCAATGATGTAATTCCAAGTATTAGGGTGACGAACGATATTTAAACGGTGATTTACTACAGTTTAAAATGATTCATGTGGATAATTTTGTGTTTAAGTATCTTTAATGTTCACTTCCGAGCATTTTGTAATTATTGTAAATGTTTATATTTTAATTTTGATTGGTTTTAATATGTTTTTAATTATTGTTTAAGTATTGTTAATGTTCTAGAAATATCCGTCGGAAGCCTTTGTAATGTTCTAGAACTTTCGATGAAACTTATATAAAGCAGAGCGACAATGACTGAAGAGACAGTTTTACAGAGACAGTTTATGGAATCAGTTTACGTCGGCAAAGACAGTTTTGAGCTAATAGTTTTACGTGTACTGTGAGAGTGTGTGGCAGTATTGTATTTGGAAGTTGTGTCGAATGTAATCGCTTTAGTTTTTGTATACATGATACAAGTATCTTTGAAGTTGTCTATGTCTTCTATCAATAAGAACCGTTGAAATTTTAAACTGTATCGTGGACTAATTATTTCATATTTTAATTAACCATGAGAGATCTAACGCTATATGTTATTATCTGCTAATTACATACCTTTTTATCAAATAATTTAAAGTTTAGAGTTTGTTACCGACTGCTGCCATAGCACACGCAGTTTGTATTGAAACATATTGCTGGTTAAACATTTAATTTTAAAATGAGTCCACTAACGGACGGGACACAGTTTGCCTCAATGCAGTTAGGCGTTAGTCATCACAGTAAACAGTTGCCTTGGTGGAAGGCAGTTTAGGCGTTAACAGCACCTTAGATCGTTCAGAACCAATATAAACAATATTTATATCAATTACTAAATCTAACGCTATGAATAACTATTAGCAGATATTATTTTTTTTACGTAATTGTGACATAAATTATCTGCTTCATATATTCCAATCTCTGTGTTCCTATGCAGTTCTTACCTTCGACTGTTCCCTCCACCAGCAAATTAACCAATCCAGCATGTCTCAAAATATGACCTACCAGACTGTCTCTTCTTTCCGTAAGCTTTTTCCACAAACTACCTTCCTCACCCACTATTTCCAAATCTCGTTCATTTCTTACTTTGTCGGTGCACTAAATTTTCAGAATTCTTCTGCAGCACCACATTTCAAATGCTTCAATTTTCTTTCTTTCCAGTATTCCTTAAGTCCATGTTTCGCTACCGTAAAGTGCTATGCTCCACACATAAAGTTTTAAAAAGTTCTTTATAATTCCTAGATCAATATTTAAAACTAAAAGGTTTTTTTTTTCACGTAAGCTCTTTTTGATAGTGCTATTCTTCTTTTAACATCATTCCTGCATCGGCTAACAGTTGTAATTTTTCTTCCCAAGTTACAGAATTCACTTACTGCTCCTATTGTATCCGATCCTATTTTTATATCTAATTTACTAGTATTGATATAATTTCTGCTACATTTCACCATTTTTGTCTTGTTTGGATTTATATTCAGTCCATATTCAGACATATTTTACCCCACCAAAAAGCCTGCGTAGGATTTTGAATAATGCCCAAATCACGGCTCCGGCAGCAATATAAGGTATTTTTATTTAAAATGATTCCTAAAAGTTGATAAATTGGGATAACACTGTCCAAAACATAGTATTGATTTAAAGGTAAGTTGCTTATGCAGGCGAAATATTTATTGTGATTTCGGTGCAGGATTGGTATAGTATTATTCAGAGAATTTTATTTTTATGTTTCTTTCCTCGCTGGCGATGTGTCAACTGTTACGTAAAGAGTGGTCAGTAGATTAACAACCAACCTGAAAGAAGCAGCGAGCAACCTCTAGTAAGGAAATAATACTGTAGAAACGAAAACACACATTCCGTTATGTACTGTAGACAAAGTCAGTTTATATAGACAAAGTCAGTTTATATACATATATACAGGGCCGGATTAAGACAGCGCGAGGCCCGTAGCAAATGGGAAGAAGAAGCCCTTGATTTTTGCCGTCCGGGGGAAAATTGTAGAGTTTTTTTTAAAAAAAAGGTCGCCGGCTAGCCTAGGTGCGGGGCCCCCCTAGGAGGCGCGAGGCCCCCTAGAAGGCGCGAGGCATGTAGCATTTGCTACTCCCTGCTACGTGGTTAATCCGGTACTGTATATATATAAACAAAAACAGACGTGTGTGTCCCTTTATTTCACTTTGCAGCCACAATCACCACTGGTGGTTCTGTGTGGTAGCAGCCCCGAGTCTCCCTTTGTGCACTATGGTGGTTGAACGTTGTGACATATATGCCACATATAACCACCCCACCCCGATCCATAGTATTTGCTTATTACAGTTGTTATTTTAAAGTTAATTATATATTTTCTGTTCTCTTGCAATGTTGAGTCAAACAGTAATAATGAAGCTTTGTTTCTGAACATAGACGATCCATTGTTTGTCACAAGAAAGGCTCGCCAGCTAGCAGCTGCCGCGCAGTACAATACACTCGTTAAATAGTTAAATTACATTCATGGCAGTCCGCGCTCGGCCACCGAATAGTGTAGTCATGGCATAGGTTTGTAGGGAATCAGGCAGCAGCCTAGACTGTATGATTGAATGGTATGAAAGCTGTATGTCGATTTTTAGTAGTATTTTAAGAGCACAGTGAATTATTTGTGATTTAATTTGTTTTCCAACAAGAACGTAATAAATGAAGTTAATTGTACATTGTATTATTATTGGTACAATGATTATACCTCCGATTGAAATAATTAAGAGAAAGCACTGAATTGATAAAAGAATCTGAAAGTAAATTAAAGTGGGTTTTGTTTTGAGAGAAGTGGGAGGAGAAGACAACCTGCTCGTACACTCGAAACAGAAGAGGGCCATCTGTTAGAAGCGAGAGTAGGGATGTCGCAATGTCAGTATTTGTGGGGGTGTAGGAGATTATGGTGGTTGAAGGTGGTAGACGTAGGGCATTTTCATATTTCGATCAAAGTGTTGAAAAAATCTTTAATATCTTCTAAAATATACTAGAATGTTCTTTATTGTACTAAACTAATGTATATTGTTCTTCGAAGAACTATCATGTTCTAGAATGCGAAATATTTTTAGCTTTTACTGAAACATATGAAACATATTTAGTGTGTGAACCGATTTTGACGGGACTTTCACTCGCACGTTGTTGATTTGGTAGGAAGTAATATAAGCTATTGCTTTAACCTCGAACAGCTTAACATTCCGTGGAAAACATGTAAATACCTTCAAGATTCCTGATCAACAGGGACGAAGTCGTGGGAACTAGCTAGTAATTTCATAAAAATAGATAAGAAGCATTCAAATATTTTTGAATAGAGATGTCCTTTTTTTTTTCAGATTATCTACAGCAGGTTCTCGCTGATGCCAGAAACTGGCTTAGCAGGCAGCGCTTTATGGCGACCGTTATTGTGACTGCACGCAGCCATTGCCGAACGAATGATTGCGGAATTTGAATGAAGGGGACGAGCGAAGTATCACCATCACTTCAGTGTTCAACGTTGTGACTTTTGTTACTAAACTCTTTATTTGTTTTCTGCTATTGGTTAATTATTTTGTTGATCCTACTACATGATTATTACTTTTTAATTATAAATAATGTGAATGTTTGTAATTAAATAAAAAAGGGTTTCCACAGACAGTAATATTTGCAGCGAGCGGAGTAGTATTAGTATCTTAGTCTGTAAGCATAGGTAGGGAGTAGAGCGAGCGACACGAGTGATCGTTAAACATGTTTGTAAGGAATAATGTAAATTGTGATTGCGTAACGTCGTGGTGCAATTTAAAAGTATTAAATTTAACGTGAGTGTAAGCTAAACCGCTTTTTTTTATAAAAAGATTACATAAGAAATCCTTCCGATTATCTCGTGGGCATATTGGCTGACACGCTAGTAATTGTCAGTAATTAAAAGAAACTGTCGGCTTGCAATTGTTATCTGCGGTCAATGGGCTAAACTACCCACAGCACGCCGTAACTTGGTTTAAATGTGGAGTCAAATTCCAATAGTAAAGCCATTGAAAAATCCAAGGATATTATCAGAAACAGTCCACAATTGAATAAATTTCGTCAAGGATCCACATTTAAACGGGGGCAGTTCGCAAGTGGCATGAACTGACAGGATTATGTTGTATTCCGTCAGGATAGTTACAGTTCGCAACCAATATGGCTACGTTTACCTGCGGATACCAGAAACATTTGTACACTGTGGCGAATGAGCGGTAGCGCTCTGGCATTGCTTTCGGGAGATCGTGGGATCGTGTCCCCTTACAATTTTACTAGTATCATAATATTACGTCTCATCAACGTCAAAGAATTTAGAGGTGAGAAAGAATTCGCTAAAAGGAACGTGAAGCAATTTGGCCATGGACGTTTGAATGAACTATCACGTAATTAGTCCAGAGTGGTATCGAAAACGTACGGAGACTCGTAATCTGGACGGGTATTCGAAAATGCGTGGTCTGAAACGAGAGGTCAGAGTGTTATCACCCACCTCCGCACTCGTCATGTGGTATCCGTTACGTTAGTGGAAACTGCACAAAACTAAATATATTCACGGGTGACTAGCCGAATAGGCAGTATGTTATCAACACGATATTTCGGCGATCGGGACACTGTCGCCATCTTCTAGTACTTCACCAGAAGATGGCGACAGAGGTTCTGATGGCCAAAATGGCGTGTGAAAGCATCCTGCTCATTCGGCTAGTCATCCAGGAAAACTATATTAATTCTCAACGCCAAGAGAAACTTGCATAACATCTGTCACTGACTGAAGAATAAAGGTGAATATGTTGTTTGCTAGTACTGCATTGTTGCTCTCCATTTAAATGTGGAGTCAGAGTCCTGTCGTGAAAGCATGATTTGTGACAGGCAAAAAAATTATCAAAAATATTTAGCTATTGACTAAATTTCGTAAAGGATCGACATTTAAACCGGAGCAGTTTTTCAGCTTATCTACAGGAGGTTTTCGCTGATGCCAGTAGCTGGTATAGCAGGCAGCACTATATGGCGACCGTTATTGAGAATGGCGACCGTTGTTGTGAGTGGCGACCGTAATTACCGTAGGAACGACTGCAGAAGTAGAATGAAGGTAAGTGTGAGTGTGATTCCAGTGTTATGGGTACCTGCAGCTCCCAGATGCAGTGCACCTTCCTGGGCGGCTCCGCGTTGCCCATGAGCGCCTCGTAGTCGGGGAAGACGAGCTCGCCGTCGGAGGCGGGCCCGAGCAGCGCGGGGCCGCACAGCGGGCCGTGCGCGAACTCGAAGCTGGCGGTAAAGAGCGGCCGGTCGTGCTTGAAGTAGCTGGCGGCGGCGTGCGCGCCGTCCACCACCAGCTCCAGCGCCAGCCGCTCTGCGCGCGACACCACGGTAAGCGGCGGCACCAGCGGCCCCGAGTGGCACACGCACAGCGCCACCGCCGACGCGTTCACCCCGCCGCGCGGCTCCCGCACCACCAGCTTGTCCGCGCGGTCCCGCTCGCAGTCCACGCACTTGTTGCTGATGTACGTGTTGTCCTGCGGAGGTGTAACGGGACATAGGTTACACGTAACGGGATTTAATTTTTATTGAGAATCAGTATGTAAAATTTTGCCTTTGTACGTTGCGAGTTGTAAGTCGCTTCAGAGCTACAAGGGGTGATCAAATGAAAAGGTACGAAACAACGTAAAAACGTAACAGTTAAATATTTGCATATTCCGCCACGGGAGAACGTAGCGAGACATCTCGGGATGCGATTGGAGTCTCTGACTGGGATCGGAGCATGCGCGGACGCTCGCATGCGCAGTAGAGAGCAGAGGTTCTTATCAAAACGGCGTCCAAATGATGCGGCAGTCCGTATGAGAACAGGATGGCGTACAGGTGGGGGATGTGTACTGTGAGACACTCCGACGCCTACGCAGGTCCATCAATAACAAAAGACCGGGGCTGCTCACGGAGGGTGTGGTTCTGCTCCATGGTAACCCGCGTCAACACGTCTCCATAGTCACACACATCGAACTGGCCAAGTTAAAGTGGGAGACGTTGGAATATCGGCCCTATATCCCGGACATGTCACCCTGCGATTTCCATGTGTTTGGTCCACTGAAGAAACACCTGAAAGGGAAGCGCTTCAACTCGGACGACGTACTCAAGGACGCTGTGAAGGACTGGGTCTCGTCATGGCCACAGGAATTCTGGGAACAAGGAATCCTGCGGCTTGTTCATCAGTGGGATTGTTGTGCTCAGGCCTATGGTGTATATTTTGAATAAAGTCTACATTTGTATCCACCGTGTCGTTTCGTACCTTTTCCTTTGGTCACCCCTTGTAGCTACACGCAGCCAGCGGATGTAGGTTCAAGTCACAGTGGCATGATGATGCCTGCGAGTCAGCATTTTGCTATCGCGACCAAGCGACGCTTCCCAGCCACAAAACCGTGCTACCCACCACGTTCATTCTTCAGTCCTCTCCGAACAGCATGCAGTAAAGGTGTAGTCGCTTATAGCAGGTAAGGAACGTGATATCATCAGTTTGTCTTCCAAAACACTCCAAATGTTTCCAAATGAGTCAGTTTCTCAGTAAAAATGTTCAGTCTTTGTCGTAGATATTTCTAAAGTGTTCAGTTTGCCTCGCAAGTAGCTCGAAACTGTCCTCAGTATAACTTTGTTAGGTTGAAGAAGCTTTCCGTTGTATTTGTTAGTGGATTTGGCCGCCAGTCATAAGATTTAGTCGCCATTGATTAATCAGTGTTTGGTTTTGTACTTGGTAATAGAGTTCAGCCCAGTTATTTACGTTGTTTGAGAAGTATTATTCAATTAAGTATAGGAAGCATTCATCTGGAGTAAAGTCAGCAATTGTATGTCAACTTTTCGAGCACTTAAAATCAAGTTATTAATGCAAAGTCGTGATATTTTCTCGACAGTTTCATGTTAGTTGGTAATCGCTGTAAATGTAGTTAGGCTTTTGATATTAAATGGTTTGTAATATAATTCGCCTGCGTTTGCGTCTCATTTAAACATCGTAGACTAAAAGAATCCACGATCCCACATCCTCCAATTGTGTTTGCAGGTTAACATTGCTAGCTTAGTGTTTCTTGTATCAGAGTTATGTCTCAAATAAGAGCAGTGATAGGTAAATGCTTCATGAGGTAATTAATATTAATATTAAGTTTTCTGTTTGTAGGTTCGAATGAAGCATTAATGCAGTTTCGGTAGTTTCTATATAATAAAATAATTGCCTGGTGTCAGAACTGACTTACTTTAATAGGAATAGTAACTTCAGCTAGCTAGCATACCACCTGTGATCCTATTACAAATGGTATTGTCAGAAGTTGTATGAGATTCTGACGTAAATAATAGTAAAATTCGCCCCATCCTTTTACAGAGGATAACATATCACATTTCATGATATCTCTATGTAGCATACAAACAACCACGAAAATATATACCCTCGTGACATACACTGTGGCTATTAGGCCGCGTTTACACGATGCGAGTTAACTGGAACGACAGCAGGCAGGAGCGTCGATGGTGGGGGTATGAGAGTCGACTAACATGCTAGTAAGTATCTTGAGACAGTCCACTTTCCAGCCTTATGTTACGATCTTCTTGAAAGTATGACCATATTACAAGAAGGAATGATTGGTTAATTGTAACGTTGAACGATATGAATTAAAGAAAATGCATAAAATGGGCAGGAAAGTAGATATCAAAAAGAAACGCTTTGAGTTCCTTAGAGACCTTTTTGATTGAAGTTGCAATTGAAGATGCAGAGTTACAGAAATCATTTAAGACTAACTGTATCTCAATTTTAATAGCTGCTTCATATATATTTATATATATATATATATATAAGTAACAAACATGACACCATAATGAGGCAATTGTTTTAATACCAGCATGTCTAGTCCTTGTTTTTATAACTTCTAATTTCAAAATTCCGCAGATTTTCTTCACTTTAATGAAGTACTAAAGATTTTAATCCCTCTGCTTCACTCCGCTGGCGCGACTTGTATGTTGTCGCCATCTTGTTTGTTGAACTCGCACGCCAATAGTTGGTCGTGAACAGAGTCCACTATCCACAGGCAGCTGACTGTCTGAGCCTGTTGACACATGGAGAGTGAACTATCAGGCGTTCAAGTCAACTGGCAACGTGTAAACGCCGTCTTAAGTATATAGGTAAGATACTCACTTTTGCACCGCCAAATTGTGTTGTAAAGTATATGTGTGTGTGTGTGTTCGCGTGGTATTATAGTTCCGTGATCTGAGCTGTCTTATATGCCAAAACATTAAAAGTGGAACTTAACCGCGGACGGGAACATTTTCCTCACAGTTGTCTTCCCTTCCGCCTCATAAAAAGTAGCGCCAGGTTCGTAGGTATCTCGTTTAGTCCAAGAAGAATCACTTCCAAGTTGTTTTTTTGTATATTTTTAAATTTTATTTCTAAGACATCGCACTTGAAACAAAGATACTACGTATAAATGTGAACAAATTCTCCAGCGATTATAACTTGAAACACCTTCAAAATTAAACTTTTCAGATCTGAAACTCAACTAACTAACTCGTCTCTGCCGGGTGCTTATATAGGCGTTACAGAAATTTCCAGAATAATTCAAAAACATCGAACCGACCTTTTATGAATTCTAACAATAGCTAAACAATTAAAATCACTCTAAAGACAATCAGAATTAATACAAAATCATTCACATTCATTCTGAAACCCACAGAAATTAAAATCAAAGGTATTTACACACAAATTTTCCACATAAATCAGTCCAAACCTTCATAAATTGTCCTGTAAACATCGTAGCTCACATCAATACATGGAATTAGAAACTTTTAATTAATATTTCATGCATAAAAATTTCCTGGAACATATTAAATAGTTTTTACATAGTTTCTTTCCATAAAACAATGTTCACTTGCACAAATTCACAATTAACTGCAAGAAAAATGTACAAAACCATGTTTACTCAACTCGCAGCTAGCTGCAAATAATTCTTGAAATACATTTTCAGCAAAGGTCTAAGTCTGAGAGCGATTATGCTAAGGTCACGCATGGATACGTAGAGGCCATTGGTAGCTGGAAAGCACTGGAGGCACGGGACGGGGAGGAAGTCGGCCATAGCATTTTTAAAGGAACCATCGTGGCATTCGCCAGGAATGATTTTGCAAAACCATGGATAGTCGAAATGTGGATAGTCGGGCGGATATCCGAAACCGTGTGTCCTTTACTGGCTTAGGGAAGTCTCCTCCATGATGACTGTACAGTGTGAAGGTTTGATGAAAGTTATATCTGGAGTCTACGTATTTACTTATCTCGTAGACGTATTCTGTATACCCAGCACCGAGGCAGTTCGCACTTGCCAGCGAGTAGGAGCCACCTCGACCAAGGGATGGGAGAAGCTTACTAACAGGTGGGTGATCTGTCATGCTTTGAGTTATCGGCAGCCTTATTTTGGTCCTGGTTAGAAATGTACTCACTTATCTCTTTTCATCTATTGTTTAAGTTTACATAGTCTCCGTGCAATTTTACTATTGTAGTAGGCTATACGTGAAAATATTGAAAATAGGGAAAGGAAGAACAGATTGACTGAAACAAAGAATGGACTAAAATAAGGAAGTGCCCTATAACCACTACTACTTATTGTAATCATGGATGATATAATGCAGAAGGTGGCAGTGAGGATGATAGAGGAAAACATGAAGGTGATGACTTTTGCGCATGACCTGATGAACTGGAGAGGTTATGAAGAGGAAGTACAGCGGCAGTTGGATGTATGGACAGACAGTGTGGAGGAATATGGCCTGAAATTTAATGCAAGGAAGTTTGAGTACATGATAACAACCAGAAAGAAGAATAGGATAACCCAGGGAATTGTGATGGCTGTTGAACAACTAAAGAAGGTAAGCTGGATCAAGTACTTGGGGAGTGTATTAGAGGAATGTGGAGGAAATGATGGCGAAATAATTGAAAGAGGAAGACAAGCAGAAGGTTTTTTAAGGAGCATTAGTAGCCTGATACAGAATAAAGATGTGCCACAGAGAAGTTCCACGAAATTAAGATACATGGTAAATGACACAGAGGAAGACCAAGGGATGGATGGCTGAAAGGAGTGGAGGAGAGTGTATGGAAGAGAGGAGAGGACTGGAGCAGTGTGGTGACACAGAGATGGTAGGAAGAAAGAAGGAAATGGAGAGGCATGTGCACGAAGCACACACGGCCAGTGGCTGGAAACTGTTGAGGATGATAATGGTGATGTCTAGGTTAACGTCATGAATAAATGGATGTAGTTCTGAAGATTATTGGTTTCTACCGGAGCAGAAGCTCCATGTTCAATCCCTACACAAACAGATTCTGTAATGCCTTTCTGGCCTGTTGCTCCAATCGGTCACTACATAACCAATGAGAAGAGCTTAACTCACCTTGAAATCGATGGACTCAATGTTGAGTATGACCCTGGCGAAGATCCTGCGGTCGGAGACGAAGCGGTAGTGGCAGCGGACGCTGGAGCTGCTGCTGGTCGTCTTGTAGACGAGCGTGTTGAGAGGCGACCGCAGCCTGCCAGACGACCACCTCCAAGCGGGGAACACCTCGTCACAGGTGGTCCCCGCCACCGGCTCGCCGCTGGTGCTCGCGTTGAAGAAGTCGTAGTGCGCCCAGTAGTACAGAGAAGACCTGCAACACGGGAGCCATCATAACGATAATCGTGACACTTATTGAATCATAAAAATGTCAGTATAATGGAAATAGTAGTAAGCGATCGAACGGCATGGCCGTATGTGAGGTAGTACTAGCATTGTGAACGTCAGTACTAGTTACAATAGAAGCAGTGCAAGCTTCCGAAACGTCGCCAAACGGCTCAATTTTGACGCGGCTTGAAACCCGAGAAGTTTTTATAAAGTACTAGTTACTGTTTCGAAAGGTATATTAATAACTGGTTCTTGAGCTCCGTTGACTCAAGTCAGCACTCTCTTTATGAATGAACAAGCTTCGAACCCGTCAAAAATGACGGTTTGAGTGCAATATTCTGGCAGTTCATTTTTTTTTTTTTTGCAGTTGGTTAATTATATTGAATTGTTATTACATAATGCTAATGGCCTTGATTTTGTAATGTTATACATATTTCATTTGCAGTTCACATACGAATACAGTAGTAACTTCTACTGAATTAATGACGACGGAAGTATAGAACCAGCGAAATTAAAAAAAAAATGGAATTCCAAAAACGTTTGTTATATATGTAATATCAGTTTTATAGAGCAGTCTTGTGTTTGACCACGACAGTGTTATGACGCCAATTCCTGGCGGAAGCACGATCTCCGGTAATCTTGATTTGTTTAAATAAATGCATTTTACTTTAAATGACGAAAAGTATAATATCAATAACGGATAAATGTCATTTACTTGAGTGATACGTTTTTGCAGCTAGTTAATTATACGGAATTGTTATTACATATTGCTCATAACCTTAATTTCATGATATTGTACATATTTTGTTAGCAGTTCACATAGCAATACAACAATAACTTCAACTGAATCACTGACGACGGAAGTATAGAGACAAAATAAAAATAAATTCGGTATCCCAAAAACGTTTGCTATACCATGTAATATCAGTTTTATTCCTGGTCCAGGCACAATTCAGCACAATAAATATAGAACTACTTCCATCAGTATGAATTAATACTTTCAGTAACATAGATTGTACTTATGAAAGCAGCTTATATTGTTTAAAAACTGATTTCAGAGTAAATTATGCTGTAAACAAGATTATCAGCTGCGATTCTGGTCAACTTAACCACAACCTCCACTAATATCAGCGTTCCAAAATCATAGTTTCATTTACCCTCATATGAATAACGGCGGGTATCATCTATGGTGGTAGAAGGAATTTATTCTGGAAAATCTTGTAAGGAAAAACTAATAACAAACATTATTAATGATATTTTTCGTGATATGAGTACCATACAGTGGTTAGATTATCAGAGTATTTGGCTATGATTTATTAAAATAAATGAATTTTACTTTAAATGCTGGAAAGTATAATATCAAAAACCGATAATTGTCATTCATTTGACTGATACATTTCGCGATTACTTAACTTGTAAACGTTCTCTGAAATTTTAATAAACTTCATTGTTTCTTATCTTCTGCCAAAAATAATATTGTAAAATAAGATAATATAACATAAACATCGAACACCATTCTCGTTACATGTGTTTCTGCATGTATTTGTCGTAAATAAACAAAAAATCAACATGAAGTAATGAATGTAATATGGTGACTATTGATTGGCGAGTGACGGCTGGCACGTGACCGTTCTCTAGCCAATTGCTATCCGTGGTATAAGTGTGACGTCACATCCTGCCAGGTTTATAGACGGCGGCCATAATTGTGCACTGCCTGTCCGAACGTACATAAGACCACATTGTGTTTCTAAAAGCGTTTAAAGTTAGTTTATCTCTGCAACGGATTAATTAACGTTAAGTCAAGATGCCTGCGTGTGTGATGTTTGGATGTACATCAAAGTCTGGTCGTAGTAAAGTAGGTTTATATGTAATACCTACTGTAATTACGAATCAATGTGATCGAACTCGGGAGCTGAGCGAACGTCGTCAAAGACGATGGATTTCTCTAATCAACAGATCCAATGTTACTGACGAAAATATCACAAGGGACAAACGTGTGTGCTCTCTTCACTTTGTTCATGGTAAGTTAAATTCTGTTTGTTTTTCCAGATAACCTGTTTAACATGTGGGCTAATTTGTAACCCTACATACCTTTTTATATTTATATTAATTTTAAAGTGTTTTTTACCGTTTACAAATTATTAACGGTTCATTTTTATTGTTTTCAGGGAAACCATCAAAACTGATGGATGAAACACACGTTGATTGGGCACCCAGTGACAACCTCGGATATGCATCACAGACAATGACACCGGAGGCCGCGATCAGGAACAATCAACGTTACGAACGGGCGAAAGCAAGATTGTTAAGAAGGACACAAGAATTTGTTCAAGCACCTAAAAGGATGAGGATTAAGGCTGATGACCTTCATGATGTGAGTGCTAGTGATGCTTCTACTGCAGGCGTAATGCAGGACAGTGTGTTGTAGAAGCTAGAAGTGATACTGCTCAAAATGACATCTCTCCAGGTGTCAGTTGCAAAACTGATTTATCTAATGAGGACTATGTTCAACTAAATCAAAATTACAAAAGGGTTGTAGAAGATAATGTTGCACTTAAGGCAGAGTTGGCTACTGTGAAGGCACGTCTAAGTCATTTTGAAATAACTGAGGAAATGTTAGCAGCTAATGATAAGAAAGTTCATGGTTTTATACAGGGCTTCCAACCTTTACAATGCTTATGCATGTTTTCAATCTTGTTTCTATTAAAGTAGAGTCATCTCATAGAAATGCTTTATCAAAATTTTCAGAGTTTATTATGGTATTAATGAGGCTAAGATTACATCTTTTAGAGCAAGACCTACCTTATCTGTTTGGTGTCACACAACCAACTGTAAGTGCAATTTGTGATAAGTGGATTAGCGTTGTGGCTGCCGCTTGGATAAGTGTATTGTATGGCCTGAAAGAGAAACCTTATACAAGACAATGCCACTTTGTTTTAAAGAATCTTTTGGTGACAGTGTATGTGTTATCCTTGACTGTTTTGAAATCTTTGTTAATCGTCCAACATCATTAATAGCTAGAGCAGGAACCTGGTCAAATTATAAGCATCACAACACTGTTAAATTTCTTATTGGCATTACCTCTCAAGGCTGTATGTATTTCCTTTATTTCTAATGCATGGGTAGGGCGTGCTAGTGACCAATTAATTACTAATAAAAGTGGTATTCTTGAGAAATTCTTGCAGATAGAGGATTTGATATTGCAGAAGATGTTGGAATGTATCGTGCTAGGTTGATATTCCAGCATTTACTAAATGTAAAACACAGCTGTCTTCTAAAGATGTCTCAGAAACCAGGTCCCTAGGTAATGTGAGAATTCGCGTTGAACAAATTATTGGTCTTTTAAGACGAAAATGTAGGATAACGCAAGGACCTCTTCCAGTAGAGTTTTTGAAACCCCATGTTGGTGATACTTTATCTCCCATAGATCTTATTGCTCGTGCTTGTTGTGCTCTAACAAACCTTTGTCCTAAAAATATTTGATGTTGCAGAGAATTCCATAATTTAAAATCAATCTGATTTCTGACAAGTTTTAGAATGTTAGGAAAACTAAATGCTATATTTTTGGAAAAAAAATATGTTTTACAGTATTGATCATAATTTTTCCCCACCTGCAATAAATTATATTTTTGAGGAGCATAAAGTAGAGATTTTTGTGGTTTTCCTTTGTAGTTATAATTTTAGTATAGTGACATCATTATATTGGTCTCAGAGGTTTAGTTTTTTTTGTTATTTAGGATTGAAATAAGTAATTTTTTAAATAAAAATGATGAATCAAATTTGTGACTTACAATTTACTTTACACACCTATCCTGTTCCTTTAAAAGCAACAAAAACTTGCATATGTGGTACATTAACATTTGTAAGATTATGGAGTAAAGAAGATAACTTTTATTAAAGTACCGTGTACTAGTAAGTAAAAAAGAGTACTTGATAAATTAGATTTTGCAATACAACTTTTTTCTGTTCAAAAAGGTCACCATCAGTATACCTATATATTTTATATTGATATCACAGGAAATCAGCTTTAGATGTTGAAACATGTAAGGTATCTCAGCCTGGCAGTACATTTCAATAATAGTTGAAAACCTGTAAATTACTCACTGGTAAAAGCATGGCATTTGATTTAAAATCAATCACTATGTAATGAAAGAAAACTCCAAAGAATAGTATTGTTTAAAAATATCTTATTGATTTTAAGTCAAAATACATTTACCAAAAATTAAATTATATGAATGAACTAAAATATAAAAAGAAAAGAATTA